>JAJKFL010000005.1:56098634-56698634 GCA_021186555.1 Reticulitermes speratus
CTTGTCTAGCCGAAGGACTATTCATTTCTCAAAAGGACCTCCACTCTGAGTTAGTTACATTATGCTTATAGTCCTCATAACTCCCATGCATGCTACATTCCCGGTCTATCCACTTCCTCTTGATTTAATCACTTTAATGATACAGGGTCTTTACTTTATGCGACAGATATCATTTGTCACTTCCCACCGCTACTCCGCCCCTAGGTGCGGGCAGTCGGTTGAGTGGACTACGTTGATACGATAACACAGCCAAGACCAAGTGGCAACTGACGGTTGTCAGAAACAATAATGACCCTGTATCACTGTGAACATAAGAGATCCTACATAAAAACCCGGAACTGACGTCCAGTCTTTGTCTAGCAGAGCAATGAGCAACAAACAGCGTTATTTTGCACGGCAGCCAAGCAGCAGCTGCAGTACTTTCTACCTGTATTGCGTCAGTGTCCGTGTACGCCCGCCATACGATAACTCGTCACGGTGCTTGAGACGGTAAGTTGGAAGCAGAGAAAGGAGCAGTCGATATGTTTTGGTGTCGGATTCGCGAGCCGACGACGAAGTTACATACAGCGCGTGATTGTGAAGTAACTGCAGAGGGCCCGAACAATGGCCTCCGCGAAGTCCAGAACTTTCTGCGTTTGGTCGCTTTTTGTTGGGTTGCGCCAACGGAAGTCAGCCGACCAACACCAATACCACTGTCTTCCAGGTTGCAGAAGTGCGTGCAAAATGTTACGCTGACATTTGGCACTAATGGTAGTGTTTATTGTAAGCTACTGTATTACCTTTCAGTACAACACAAGTTTATACTAGCCATATGCACACGGACCACACGTGTGCAGCTAACAACAATTTGGCACTAATGGTAGTGTTTATTGTAAGCTACTGTATTACCTTTCAGTACAACACAAGTTTATACTAGCCATATGCACACGGACCACACGTGTGCAGCTAACAACAATTTGGCACTAATGGTAGTGTTTATTGTAAGCTACTGTATTACCTTTCAGTACAACACAAGTTTATACTAGCCATATGCACACGGACCACACGTGTGCAGCTAACTACAATTTGGCACTAATGGTAGTGTTTATTGTAAGCTACTGTATTACCTTTCAGTACAACACAAGTTTATACTAGCCATATGCACACGGACCACACGTGTGCAGCTAACTACAATTTGGCACTAATGGTAGTGTTTATTGTAAGCTACTGTATTACCTTTCAGTACAACACAAGTTTATACTAGCCATATGCACACGGACCACACGTGTGCAGCTAACTACAATTTGGCACTAATGGTAGTGTTTATTGTAAGCTACTGTATTACCTTTCAGTACAACACAAGTTTATACTAGCCATATGCACACGGACCACACGTGTGCAGCTAACTACAATTTGGCACTAATGGTAGTGTTTATTGTAAGCTACTGTATTACCTTTCAGTACAACACAAGTTTATACTAGCCATATGCACACGGACCACACGTGTGCAGCTAACTACAATTTGGCACTAATGGTAGTGTTTATTGTAAGCTACTGTATTACCTTTCAGTACAACACAAGTTTATACTAGCCATATGCACACGGACCACACGTGTGCAGCTAACAACAATTTGGCACTAATGGTAGTGTTTATTGTAAGCTACTGTATTACCTTTCAGTACAACACAAGTTTATACTAGCCATATGCACACGGACCACACGTGTGCAGCTAACTACAATTTGGCACTAATGGTAGTGTTTATTGTAAGCTACTGTATTACCTTTCAGTACAACACAAGTTTATACTAGCCATATGCACACGGACCACACGTGTGCAGCTAACAACAATTTGGCACTAATGGTAGTGTTTATTGTAAGCTACTGTATTACCTTTCAGTACAACACAAGTTTATACTAGCCATATGCACACGGACCACACGTGTGCAGCTAACAACAATTTGGCACTAATGGTAGTGTTTATTGTAAGCTAGTGTATTACCTTTCAGTACAACACAAGTTTATACTAGCCATATGCACACGGAGCACACGTGTGCAGCTAACAACAATTTGGCACTAATGGTAGTGTTTATTGTAAGCTAGTGTATTACCTTTCAGTACAACACAAGTTTATACTAGCCATATGCACACGGACCACACGTGTGCAGCTAACAACAATTTACACATGCAGACATTTACAAAGCATGTTACTAAGTTTCCGTATGCACAACAACGCCATGTCTTTCTGACTTAGGCACCCCGCTGTAAGTCACAGTAGTACAAATGTGTACGCAACACAATAGTTCTGTGGACCGCAGTTACTATTTTTAAACTGTATCTCATTCCTTGCTAATATAAAATTTAATTACTGGATTTTCCCACACAATATATATACAATTATAACTATCTGGGCACGCGGTGACGCAGTTGGTTGAGGCACTGTGCTACAAGCCGGAAGGCCGCGGGTTCGATTCCCGATGGTGTCATTGGAATTTTCCATTGACATAATCCTTTCGGCCGCACTATGGCCCTGGGGTCGACTCAGCCTCTAACAGAAATGAGTACCATGAGTATTTCCTGGGGGTAAAGGCGGCCGGTGCGTAGGGCTGACAACCTTAACACCTTCATGTGCTGATTGTGTTGAAATCTGGGAACCTCAACCCCCTGGAACCCTAAGGGCCTGTAATGGGATTGCTTTACCTTCACCAATGACAAGAACCCAATTAGACTGCTACACTGTCGCAGGAAGTGCCATCAAGCTCCACATTCGCCACTTTACCTTTACCAATGACAAGAACCCAATTAGGCTGCTACACTGTCGCAGGAAGTGCCATCAAGCTCCACATTCGCCACTTTACCCTTACCAATGACAAGAACCCAATTAGACTGCTACACTGTCGCAGGAAGTGCCATCAAGCTCCACATTCGCCACTTTACCTTTACCAATGACAAGAACCCAATTAGGCTGCTACACTGTCGCAGGAAGTGCCATCAAGCTCCACATTCGCCACTTTACCCTTACCAATGACAAGAACCCAATTAGACTGCTACACTGTCGCAGGAAGTGCCATCAAGCTCCACATTCGCCACTTTACCTTTACCAATGACAAGAACCCAATTAGGCTTCTACACTGTCGCAGGAAGTGCCATCAAGCTCCACATTCGCCACTTTACCCTTACCAATGACAAGAACCCAATTAGACTGCTACACTGTCGCAGGAAGTGCCATCAAGCTCCACATTCGCCACTTTACCTTTACCAATGACAAGAACCCAATTAGGCTGCTACACTGTCGCAGGAAGTGCCATCAAGCTCCACATTCGCCACTTTACCCTTACCAATGACAAGAACCCAATTAGACTGCTACACTGTCGCAGGAAGTGCCATCAAGCTCCACATTCGCCACTTTACCTTTACCAATGACAAGAACCCAATTAGGCTGCTACACTGTCGCAGGAAGTGCCATCAAGCTCCACATTCGCCACTTTACCCTTACCAATGACAAGAACCCAATTAGGCTGCTACACTGTCGCAGGAAGTGCCATCAAGCTCCACATTCGCCACTTTACCCTTACCAATGACAAGAACCCAATTAGACTGCTACACTGTCGCAGGAAGTGCCATCAAGCTCCACATTCGCCACTTTACCTTTACCAATGACAAGAACCCAATTAGGCTGCTACACTGTCGCAGGAAGTGCCATCAAGCTCCACATTCGCCACTTTACCCTTACCAATGACAAGAACCCAATTAGACTGCTACACTGTCGCAGGAAGTGCCATCAAGCTCCACATTCGCCACTTTACCTTTACCAATGACAAGAACCCAATTAGCTGCTACACTGGCAGGAAGTGCCATCAAGCTCCACATTCGCCACTTTACCCTTACCAATGACAACAACCCATTAGATGCTACACTGTCCAGCGAAGTGCCATCAAGTCACCTTCGCCACTTTACCCTTACCAATGACAAGAACCCATTAGTGCTACAATGTCGCAAAGTGCCCTTCAAACTCCACATTCCCACTTTACCATACCAAATGCACACAGAACCCAATAGCTCCACATTGCGACAAGTGCCATCAAGTCCACATCGCCACTTTACCCTTACCAATGCAAGAACCCAATTACGCTACACTGTCAGATGACAAGCCAATTCGCCCTTTACTTCCAATGACAAGCCCAATTAGACTGCTACATGCAGACATGATCAAGCTACTTCGCACTCAGTCACATGCACTTCTTTACATGCAAGACATGTGTCACGGAGAGCTACTCAATTCCTTACTCATGACAAAACCATGTGCACACTGCGAATGCCATCACCCAATTCCATACTTACAATACAAGAACCCATAGTGCACTGAGGAGTGCTAATCCACATCCCCTTACTCAATGAACCAATTAGCTGTACGCGAAGTCTAGCTCTCGCACTTCTTCATGAAGAACCCAATGCTGCTCATGTCGCAGAAGTCATCACTCAATTCGCACTACCCTTACATGACAGAACATAGGCTACATGTCGGAAGTGCCATCAGCTCACTTCGCTTTCTACCAATACAACAATTAGTGTACACGTGCGAATCATCAGTCCATTCGCCATCCTACCATACAACCATTGTCTACACTGCGCAGAAGTGCATCAGCTCATCGCACTTTCTCAAACAGACCAATTAGCTGTACACTGTCGATGCCTCAAGTCATCGACTTTACTTATGAAAGACCAATTAGCTGCACGTGCAGAAGTGCTCAGCTCCACTTCGCACTTACTACATGACACCATAGGTACATGTCCGAGTGCTCATCCCATCACTTTCTCCATGACAACAATTATGCTACACTTCCAGAGTGCCATCAGTCATCCATTCTCAACTTTACCTTACCAATGACAAGAACCCAATTAGACTGCTACACTGTCGCAGGAAGTGCCATCAAGCTCCACATCGCCACTTTACCTTTACCAATGACAAGACCCAATTAGCTGCTACACTGTCGCAGGAAGTGCCATCAGCTCCACATTCGCCCTTTACCTTACAATGACAAGAACCCAATTAGCTGCTACACTGTCGCAGGAAGTGCCATCAAGTCCACATTCGCCACTTTACCTTACCAATGACAAGAACCCAATTAGACTGCTACACTGTCGCAGAAGTGCCATCAAGCTCCACATTCGCCACTTTACTTTACAATGACAAGAACCCAATTAGCTGCTACACTGTCGCAGAAGTGCATCAAGCTCCACATTCGCCATTTACCTTACCAATGACAAGAACCCAATTAGGCTGCTACACTGTCGCAGGAAGTGCCATCAAGTCCATTCGCCACTTTACCTTACCAATGACAAGAACCCAATTAGACTGCTACACTGTCGCAGGAAGTGCCATCAAGCTCCACATTCGCCACTTTACCTTACCAATGACAAGAACCCAATTAGGCTGCTACACTGTGCAGGAAGTGCCATCAAGCTCCACATTCGCCACTTTACCTTTACCAATGACAAGAACCCAATTAGGCTGCTACACTGTCGCAGGAAGTGCATCAAGCTCCACATTCGCCACTTTACCTTACAATGACAAGAACCAATAGGCTGCTACACTGTCGCAGGAAGTGCCATCAAGCTCACATTCGCCTTTACCCTTACAATGACAGAACCAATAGCTGCTACATGTCGCAGGAAGTGCATCAAGCTCCACATTCGCCACTTCCTACAATGACAGAACCAATTAGGTGCTAACTGTCGCAGAAGTCATCAGCTCCACATTCGCCACTTTACCTTACCAATGACAAGACCCAATTGTGCTCACTGTCGAGGAAGTGCATCAAGCTCCATTCGCCACTTTACTTACCAATGACAGAACCAATTAGATGTACATGTCGAGAAGTGCCTCAAGCTCCACATTCGCCACTTTACCTTACCAATGACAAGAACCCAATTAGGCTGCTACACTGTCGCAGGAAGTGCCATCAAGCTCCACATTCGCCACTTTACCCTTACCAATGACAAGAACCCAATTAGACTGCTAACACTGTCGCAGGAAGTGCCATCAAGCTCCACATTCGCCACTTTACCTTTACCAATGACAAGAACCCAATTAGGACTGCTACACTGTCGCAGGAAGTGCCATCAAGCTCCACATTCGCCACTTTACCTTTACCAATGACAAGAACCCAATTAGACTGCTACACTGTCGCAGGAAGTGCCATCAAGCTCCACATTCGCCACTTTACCTTTACCAATGACAAGAACCCAATTAGACTGCTACACTGTCGCAGGAAGTGCCATCAAGCTCCACATTCGCCACTTTACCTTTACCAATGACAAGAACCCAATTAGCTGCTACACTGTCGCAGGAAGTGCCATCAAGCTCCACATTCGCCACTTTACCTTTACCAATGACAAGAACCCAATTAGGCTGCTACACTGTCGCAGGAAGTGCCATCAAGCTCCACATTCGCCACTTTACCCTTACCAATGACAAGAACCCAATTAGACTGCTACACTGTCGCAGGAAGTGCCATCAAGCTCCACATTCGCCACTTTACCTTTACCAATGACAAGAACCCAATTAGGCTGCTACACTGTCGCAGGAAGTGCCATCAAGCTCCACATTCGCCACTTTACCTTTACCAATGACAAGAACCCAATTAGGCTGCTACACTGTCGCAGGAAGTGCCATCAAGCTCCACATTCGCCACTTTACCTTTACCAATGACAAGAACCCAATTAGGCTGCTACACTGTCGCAGGAAGTGCCATCAAGCTCCACATTCGCCACTTTACCCTTACCAATGACAAGAACCCAATCAGACTGCTACACTGTCGCAGGAAGTGCCATCAAGCTCCACATTCGCCACTTTACCCTTACCAATGACAAGAACCCAATTAGGCTGCTACACTGTCGCAGGAAGTGCCATCAAGCTCCACATTCGCCACTTTACCCTTACCAATGACAAGAACCCAATTAGACTGCTACACTGTCGCAGGAAGTGCCATCAAGCTCCACATTCGCCACTTTACCTTTACCAATGACAAGAACCCAATTAGACTGCTACACTGTCGCAGGAAGTGCCATCAAGCTCCACATTCGCCACTTTACCTTTACCAATGACAAGAACCCAATTAGGCTGCTACACTGTCGCAGGAAGTGCCATCAAGCTCCACATTCGCCACTTTACCCTTACCAATGACAAGAACCCAATTAGACTGCTACACTGTCGCAGGAAGTGCCATCAAGCTCCACATTCGCCACTTTACCTTTACCAATGACAAGAACCCAATTAGACTGCTACACTGTCGCAGGAAGTGCCATCAAGCTCCACATTCGCCACTTTACCTTTACCAATGACAAGAACCCAATTAGACTGCTACACTGTCGCAGGAAGTGCCATCAAGCTCCACATTCGCCACTTTACCTTTACCAATGACAAGAACCCAATTAGGCTGCTACACTGTCGCAGGAAGTGCCATCAAGCTCCACATTCGCCACTTTACCCTTACCAATGACAAGAACCCAATTAGACTGCTACACTGTCGCAGGAAGTGCCATCAAGCTCCACATTCGCCACTTTACCTTTACCAATGACAAGAACCCAATTAGGCTGCTACACTGTCGCAGGAAGTGCCATCAAGCTCCACATTCGCCACTTTACCTTTACCAATGACAAGAACCCAATTAGGCTGCTACACTGTCGCAGGAAGTGCCATCAAGCTCCACATTCGCCACTTTACCTTTACCAATGACAAGAACCCAATTAGGCTGCTACACTGTCGCAGGAAGTGCCATCAAGCTCCACATTCGCCACTTTACCGATCACGTGACGTAACTGTCAGTGACGCAATTCACTTTATCGCAGCAAAAATGAAGAAGACGCAGACTGGGCGATGTGTGGAGCAGCGACCCAAATAAGGAACCGCACAGGAGCAGTGCGCACGCACGCACACGCACACGCACACCGGCATGTCGCCATACGAAGGCGGACAGACAGTCACGTGGCCTCACACGGCAATAGCACTGGCCGTGTTTGTTTGTTCATAAAACCAATGTCACAGCATGCAGTTACAGTCATATACGGCTAAAAGCCACATTGTGCTTAGGTCTGTGCTAAATGTTTCGACCAAACTTGGTCACCATCAGGGAGTTAATACATTTAAAGGACAATTACTAATTTCTACATACATTTTTTGCTGTCATTTGACTATCTAGATCAAACTGATACAGCATAATACAACAATCTAGTAGGCTGCTTGTCTTACACAGCGGCATGTATTAGCTTATATTAAAACAGAACTGCCTCAAAGGTGACTTTTCATTAGTTTTTATTTGTGCTGAAACACACAGGAAACTAGACCTTGATATCTTATGATAATGCATACGTCATCGCTAGCAGAATATTCGAGTTCATAACAACTCGGACAACGACACAGTGTCGCCACAGAACACAGATTGTACTGTGGCGACACTGTGTCGTTAGTTCTTCATTATCAGCCTGTGGAATAAAGTGACACTGTAAACTGGCGCACAGTGTTGGTACGGTGACAATATGCATTGTCTGAGCAATTAATGTCCTGCAGGACACTGTAAACTGGCGCACAGTGTTGGTACGGTGACAATATGCATTGTCTGAGCAATTAATGTCCTGCAGGACACTGTAAACTGGCGCACAGTGTTGGTACGGTGACAATATGCATTGTCTGAGCAATTAATGTCCTGCAGGACACTGTAAACTGGCGCACAGTGTTGGTACGGTGACAATATGCATTGTCTGAGCAATTAATGTCCTGCAGGACACTGTAAACTGGCGCACAGTGTTGGTACGGTGACAATATGCATTGTCTGAGCAATTAATGTCCTGCAGGACACTGTAAACTGGCGCACAGTGTTGGTACGGTGACAATATGCATTGTCTGAGCAATTAATGTCCTGCAGGACACTGTAAACTGGCGCACAGTGTTGGTACGGTGACAATATGCATTGTCTGAGCAATTAATGTCCTGCAGGACACTCCCCAAAGAATTCAATCCCGAAGTTTTCGTTCAAAACAAAACTCCACGGAGCAGGGTAAAGGTAAAGGTAAAGCAATCCCTATACAGACCTGGAGAGGCCCTTAGGGTTCCAGGAGGTTGAGGCTCCCAGATTTCTAGACAATCAGCACATGAAGGTGGAAAGGTTGTCAGCCCTACGCACCGGCCGCCTTTACCCCCAGGATATATGCCTGGTACTCATTTCTGTTAGAGGCTGAGTCGACCCTAGGGCCAGAGTGCGGCCGGAAGGATTATGTCAATGGAAAATTCCAATGACGCTATCGGGAATCGAACCCGCAACCTTCGGACTTATAGCGCAGTGCCTCAGTCAACTGCGTCAGTCCAGAATGTCCCGTTTGTTACGCAATCCGGAAGTTCACTGCCATGTTCACAACAGCCCAACACGTGTCTGTCTTGAGCCAGATGAATCCAACCCACATCCTCACACGGTAATTACCGTGTGAGGATGTGTGAGGATGTCTATTTGTATGTTGAGGTTAATTATAATTAACCTCAACATACAAATAGACATAAGAGAGCCGACAGGAACTAAAAATTTTGTCAGTTAAAATAATGATCCTGTATCTGAAACAGGCACCAACAGCCTGCCTTTCAATGCCCACTTTTCAGTATCATCTTCATATCGTAGCTTATTAGAGCCTATGTAACTTCAGGGGTTGGATAAACATCGCTAAATAGCGTAAGAAGCGATTAATAATTCATTTGATAAAATTATATGGTACAAGACACAGCACAGTGCGCCTGCGCAATGCGATAAAAATGCAACTAATCAAATTGCCTTTATGTGACCTCCACAGTTACTTCGCCGTTTGTGTCCTGTCGTACAAAATCCACTGACTCATGACAGCAACGTACGAGCGCAGGAATAACCGACTGTCAACGTCAGAGGAACACGACCGCGGGAGCCTCAGGCTACTGACCTACAACAAAATTTAGAATCACTGTTCACAAATTTGTACATTTGCCGAAAGAAATTCCACTCCCGTTAACAGGGGAATATTTTGTCAGATTTGTTATTATTTTCCGGGCCAAGTTGCGTGATCTCTGCCCCATCAGAGTGCCGCTCCGTTCCAGGTGCTCGTATTTCTGCATTCTATCATATCGATCCTCTCTCAACAGCAAGCCCAACCTCAATCTTTCCCCCGTGCCAGTTAAGAGTCAAGACAAGTGTGCTTATGAAACGTGAATGCAGTTAAATCGCAGAATAAGGAAGGCTGGCGTGCGGTCAATTGTCCATTGGACAGCCAAGTGATTTACGTAACCACATTACATAAATTTACAGTATTTGAGGTTCTCACAAGGACGTTTCGTGGTAGAGGGGCTTGTGAGTTCCAGTGACCCTGAGAGCTAAGCCGGCGGTAGCATTGCTACCAGTAGGGTCTCCCAAGCCGGACAGATCAAAAGGGTAGGAACCAGACGAAGAGAGATGCCTAGGAGATGGGAAACCGAATAAAAACTCCCCTGATGCCGGAAGCAGCGACATCAGTAGCGACATGAAGCACAGAGCAAATGATGCTCGAGATGGTTCATGATCGTGTAGCAACAGGCGTGACCAGAGTGGTCTGAACGGCTGCTGTACTGCGATGTGGAAAGCAAATGGAAAAACTACCACATTATTATTTTCCTGGATAGTCTCTTCCAGAAACAGAGACAAATGCCAAATGCGAGATGCTTCCTCTGGAGACAAAACATTCCGGAGGTAAACTACTCCCCCATTCGGATCTCCGGGGGGGAGTGTTTCTAGGGGAGACACCACGCGGTAATGACTACAGACAAAAGCAGAAGACACAGAATGAACATAACAGCTTCAAGATAGGCACTTGGAACGTAAGGACCTTGAATCAAGGAGGAAAACTCGAAAATTTGAAGAAAGAGATGCAGAAGAACGCAATGTCTGTGCTAGGTGTTAGTGAAGTGCGGTGGAAGGGTCAAGGTGAAATAAAAAGTGGTGATTATACAGTGTATTATTCTGGGGGTGACAGTGCTGAAAGAGGCGTAGCTATAGTAGTGCATAAAAGCGTAGTGAAAAGTGTTGTTAAGAAGAGTGTGTATAGTGACAGAATCATTGCTATTAAATTGCAGGCAGAACCGGTAAGTATTTTGATAGTGCAAGTGTACATGCCAACATCGGACTGTGAAGATGACAAAGTGGAAGAGTTGTATGATATAATTGAAGAAATTCTGGAAGAGGATGGAAAGGGTGCGACAAACACGATTATAATGGGAGATTGGAACAGTGTGGTTGGAGATAAAGCACATCACAACACTGTTGGACCATATGGACTGGGAAGGAGGAATCAGAGAGGTCAAATGCTTATTGACTTCTGTGAAAGAAATGGACTTGTTATAACAAACACATGGTTCAAAAAACCTAAAAGAAGATTGTACACGTGGAAATCACCAGGAGATAGGAATCGATATCAGCTGGACTATGTACTAGTGAAACAGCGATTCAGGAACAGTGTGAAGGATGTGCAGACACTGCCTGGAGCAGATATTGACTCTGACCACAATTTACTGGTTGCAAAGATCAGCACCAGATTGAAGAAGATCATGAGGTTCCACAAGAAAAAACCAAGATGGGATTTGGAGAAGCTATATGCTCAACGACAGGTAGTACACGATAGACTAGAAGAACAGCTTGGTGCAATCAAATGTGAAAGTGGGAATGTGGAAGTGCAGTGGAACAATATCAAGAAATGTGTGTTAGATACTATGAGTGGTTTGGTTGGAAAAGTCGAGAGGAGAGCAAGAAAGCCATGGATTACACAGGAGATGATCAGTAAAATGGATGAACGAAGGAAATGGAAGAATGTCAACAATGAAGAAGGAAGGAAGAACTACAGAAGACTGAGGAACGAATTGAAAAGAGCCACGGACAACGCCAAGAAGGAATATCTGGAGAGCATATGCGACGAGATCACAGAATTTCAAAGAATAGGACGTTATGATTTAATGTACATGAAGACAAAGGAACTAGGTTGGAAAGAAAACCATGGGATTCAAAACATTGGCATCGAAGACTCTCAAGGCAATATAATAATAAATCAGAGACGAGTATTGCAAATTTGGGAGAATTATATCACAGAGCTCTACGATCGAGCTAATCGACCAGAACATCTAGACGTCGAACCTGAAGATGAAGTAGATGAAGATGAGAAAGGCCCTTATATTTTGCAAAGTGAAGTGGAAAAAGCTATCAAGGAGATGAGGGATAAGAAGGCTACAGGAGATGATGATATACCTGGGGATGTACTCAAATTGTTGGGAGAAGGTGGTCTAAGGCTAATGACACAGATGATCAACAGCATGTATGTAACTGGAGAATGGCCCAGAGATTTTATTGAAGTTACAATGATTGCCTTAAAGAAGAAGCCCAAAGCTACAAAATGCAGCGACCATCGCACAATCAGCATCATCGCTCATGCAGCAAAGATAGTAGCGAGGATACTTAGAAGAAGGATTGAGAGGAAAATTGAAGATGCACTTGGAGAAGATCAGTTTGGATTTAGAAGAGGAAAAGGAACTAGGGATGCAATTGGGATGCTGAGAATAATATCAGAACGAACCTTGGTCATAGATGAGGAATTGTGTGCTTGCTTCATAGACTGGCAGAAGGCATTTGACCGTGTCAACTGGACCAAATTAATGCAAATCCTAAAAGGAATTGGGATAGACTGGCGCGAAAGAAGATTGATCAGCAAATTGTACATGGAACAGAGTGTCAAAATACGACTGGACCAAGGGGAGACGAGAAGTGTGAAGATTGGAAGAGGAGTTAGACAAGGTTGCTGCTTGTCACCGATTCTGTTCAACTTATACAGCGAGTACCTTACCAAGGAAGCTCTTGAAGGGTTTGGAGACTTCAAAATAGGAGGACAAGTAATTCGCACTGTGAAATATGCAGATGACCTTGTGCTACTGGCTAGAGAAGAAAAGGTGCTACAGGGCATGATTGATAGACTAATTGAAATTGGAAGACGCTATGGAATGGAAATGAATGTGGGAAAAACTAAAGTAATGAAAATCTCAAGGCAACCATCCCCAATGAAAATTATGATAGATCAAAAACAATTGGAGAATGTGGAATATTTCAATTATTTGGGTAGCATGATAACAAGTGATGCAAGGTGTACACGTGAAATTAAATCCAGAATTGCCATGGCAAAAACAGCATTCAACAAGAAGAAAAATCTTTTCACCAGCAAACTGGAATTAAATTTAAGGAAGAAACTAGTAAAGTGCTACATTTGGAGCATAGCTTTGTATGGTGCTGAAACGTGGACACTTCGTAAAGTAGATCAGAAGTATCTGGAAAGTTTTGAAATGTGGTGCTGGAGAAGAATGGAGAAGATCAGTTGGACCGATCGTGTGAGAAATGAAGAAGTATTACACAGAGTCAAGGAGGAGAGGAATATACTACATACAATAAAAAGAAGAAAGGCTAACTGGATTGGTCACATCTTGCGTAGAAACTGCCTTCTGAAACACGTGATAGAAGGAAAGTTAGAAGGAAGGATAGAAATGACGGGACGACGAGGGAGAAGACGTAAGCAGCTACTGGATGACCTTAAGGAAAAGAAAAGATACTGGAAATTGAAAGAGGAAGCACTAGATCGCACCCTGTGGAGAACTCGTTTTGGAAGAGGCTACTGACCTGTCGTAAGACAGACTACAGAATGAATGAAATGAATTACATAAATTTACAGTATTTGAGGTTCTCACAAGGACGTTTCGGAAAATTTAGGTCTTCTCGGATGTGACCCTCTGTCGCTGGGTTAATGGTTCCCGGCGTTTCGAACGGACCGTAATACGTTCATGTTTAAAGGTCAAAGAGGCCTGCCTTCTTGGACTCCTTGACCCTTGAACACATATCACAAATGCAGCTATACGGCGTCACCTTCCGTTCATCCAGAACCCCTTCTGAAGCTGTACCCAATCACCCGACTCACTGCCTGTTTGCTACGTAATAAAGAGAAATTGTCGTCATGGCCTAAGATCGATCTCGCGATTTCTGTCGCTAAATATCTTCGTGTCTTCAGACGAAAAATGTTTTTGGAAGGCGGTGTGTTTGTGTGTCTTCTGCAGCGCCTAAGGCGGTGTGTTTGTGTGTCTCCTGCAGCGCCTAAGGCGGTGTGTTTGTGTGTCTCCTGCAGCGCCTAAGGCGGTGTGTTTGTGTGTCTCCTGCAGCGCCTAAGGCGGTGTGTTTGTGTGTCTCCTGCAGCGCCTAAGGCGGTGTGTTTGTGTGTCTCCTGCAGCGCCTAAGGCGGTGTGTTTGTGTGTCTCCTGCAGCGCCTAAGGCGGTGTGTTTGTGTGTCTCCTGCAGCGCCTAAGGCGGTGTGTTTGTGTGTCTCCTGCAGCGCCTAAGGCGGTGTGTTTGTGTGTCTCCTGCAGCGCCTAAGGCGGTGTGTTTGTGTGTCTTCTGCAGTGCCTAAGGCGGTGTGTTTGTGTCTCCTGCAGCGCCTAAGGCGGGTTGTTTGTGTGTCTCCTGCAGCGCCTAAGGCGGTGTGTTTGTGTGTCTCCTGCAGCGCCTAAGGCGGTGTGTTTGTGTGTCTCCTGCAGCGCCTAAGGCGGTGTGTTTGTGTGTCTCCTGCAGCGCCTAAGGCGGTGTGTTTGTGTGTCTCCTGCAGCGCCTAAGGCGGTGTGTTTGTGTGTCTCCTGCAGCGCCTATGGCGGTGTGTTTGTGTGTCTCCTGCAGCGCCTAAGGCGGTGTGTTTGTGTGTCTCCTGCAGCGCCTAAGGCGGTGTGTTTGTGTGTCTCCTGCAGCGCCTAAGGCGGTGTGTTTGTGTGTCTCCTGCAGCGCCTAAGGCGGTGTGTTTGTGTGTCTCCTGCAGCGCCTAAGGCGGTGTGTTTGTGTCTCCTGCAGCGCCTAAGGCGGTGTGTTTGTGTGTCTCCTGCAGCGCCTAAGGCGGTGTGTTTGTGTGTCTCCTGCAGCGCCTAAGGCGGTGTGTTTGTGTCTCCTGCAGCGCCTAAGGCGGTGTGTTTGTGTGTCTCCTGCAGCGCCTAAGGCGGTGTGTTTGTGTGTCTCCTGCAGCGCCTATGGCGGTGTGTTTGTGTGTCTCCTGCAGCGCCTACGGCGGTGTGTTTGTGTGTCTCCTGCAGCGCCTACGGCGGTGTGTTTGTGTGTCTCCTGCAGCGCCTAAGGCGGTGTGTTTGTGTGTCTCCTGCAGCGCCTAAGGCGGTGTGTTTGTGTGTCTCCTGCAGCGCCTAAGGCGGTGTGTTTGTGTGTCTCCTGCAGCGACTAAGGCGGTGTGTTTGTGTGTCTCCTGCAGCGCCTAAGGCGGTGTGTTTGTGTGTCTCCTGCAGCGCCTAAGGCGGTGTGTTTGTGTGTCTCCTGCAGCGCCTAAGGCGGGTGTTTTGTGTGTCTCCTGCAGCGCCTAAGGCGGTGTGTTTGTGTCTCCTGCAGCGCCTAAGGCGGTGTGTTTGTGTGTCTCCTGCAGCGCCTAAGGCGGTGTGTTTGTGTGTCTCCTGCAGCGCCTAAGGCGGTGTGTTTGTGTGTCTCCTGCAGCGCCTAAGGCGGTGTGTTTGTGTGTCTTCTGCAGCGCCTAAGGCGGTGTGTTTGTGTGTCTCCTGCAGCGCCTAAGGCGGTGTGTTTGTGTGTCTCCTGCAGCGCCTAAGGCGGTGTGTTTGTGTGTCTCCTGCAGCGCCTAAGCGTTTCGGCGCATTTGGTTCATGTGCCGAACTGTTTTACGAAAGGGGTGCGTTACTGAAGGCTCTGCTGTTAAGCGAAGACGCGAGATTTGGGGTTCTCTCAGCGGTGTTGCTGAAGAGTTGCAAGTCTTTCCGGATGTGACACCTTGTCGCTCGGAAAAGTCTCCGACGTTTCGGAGGATCGCAGTGCCTTCATCTGGAAAGTACGGGTACGAAGGCATTTAGCTCCTCTAGGAAAGTACGCAAGTCGGAGAACTGTCACTGTCAGTCATTTACTGAGCTGCTGTAAACATCTCCAGTCACAGAACTGTCACTGTCAGTCATTTACTGAGCTGCTGTAAACATCTCCAGTCACAGAACTGTCACTGTCAGTCATTTACTGAGCTGCTGTAAACATCTCCAGTCACAGAACTGTCACTGTCAGTCATTTACTGAGCTGCTGTAAACATCTCCAGTCACAGAACTGTCACTGTCAGTCATTTACTGAGCTGCTATAAACATCTCCAGTCACAGAACTGTCACTGTCAGTCATTTACTGAGCTGCTGTAAACATCTCCAGTCACAGAACTGTCACTGTCAGTCATTTACTGAGCTGCTGTAAACATCTCCAGTCACAGAACTGTCACTGTCAGTCATTTACTGAGCTCCTGTAAACATCTCCAGTCACAGAACTGTCACTGTCAGTCATTTACTGAGCTGCTGTAAACATCTCCAGTCACAGAACTGTCACTGTCAGTCATTTACTGAGCTGCTGTAAACATCTTCAGTCACAGAACTGTCACTGTCAGTCATTTACTGAGCTGCTGTAAACATCTTCAGTCACAGAACTGTCACTGTCAGTCATTTACTGAGCTCCTGTAAACATCTCCAGTCACAGAACTGTCACTGTCAGTCATTTACTGAGCTCCTGTAAACATCTCCAGTCACAGAACTGTCACTGTCAGTCATTTACTGAGCTGCTGTAAACATCTCCAGTCACAGAACTGTCACTGTCAGTCATTTACTGAGCTGCTGTAAACATCTCCAGTCACAGAACTGTCAGTGTCAGTCATTTACTGAGCTGCTGTAAACATCTCCAGTCACAGAACTGTCACTGTCAGTCATTTACTGAGCTGCTGTAAACATCTCCAGTCACAGAACTGTCACTGTCAGTTATTTACTGAGCTGCTGTAAACATCTCCAGTCACAGAACTGTCACTGTCAGTCATTTACTGAGCTGCTATAAACATCTCCAGTCACAGAACTGTCACTGTCAGTCATTTACTGAGCTGCTGTAAACATCTCCAGTCACAGAACTGTCACTGTCAGTCATTTACTGAGCTGCTGTAAACATCTCCAGTCACAGAACTGTCACTGTCAGTCATTTACTGAGCTGCTGTAAACATCTCCAGTCACAGAACTGTCACTGTCAGTCATTTACTGAGCTGCTGTAAACATCTTCAGTCACAGAACTGTCACTGTCAGTCATTTACTGAGCTGCTGTAAACATCTTCAGTCACAGAACTGTCACTGTCAGTCATTTACTGAGCTCCTGTAAACATCTCCAGTCACAGAACTGTCACTGTCAGTCATTTACTGAGCTGCTGTAAACATCTCCAGTCACAGAACTGTCACTGTCAGTCATTTACTGAGCTGCTGTAAACATCTCCAGTCACAGAACTGTCACTGTCAGTCATTTACTGAGCTGCTGTAAACATCTCCAGTCACAGAACTGTCACTGTCAGTCATTTACTGAGCTGCTGTAAACATCTCCAGTCACAGAACTGTCACTGTCAGTCATTTACTGAGCTGCTGTAAACATCTCCAGTCACAGAACTGTCACTGTCAGTCATTTACTGAGCTGCTGTAAACATCTCCAGTCACAGAACTGTCACTGTCAGTCATTTACTGAGCTGCTGTAAACATCTCCAGTCACAGAACTGTCACTGTCAGTCATTTACTGAGCTGCTGTAAACATCTCCAGTCACAGAACTGTCACTGTCAGTCATTTACTGAGCTGCTATAAACATCTCCAGTCACAGAACTGTCACAGTCAGTCATTTACTGAGCTGCTGTAAACATCTCCAGTCACAGAACTGTCACTGTCAGTCATTTACTGAGCTGCTGTAAACATCTCCAGTCACAGAACTGTCACTGTCAGTCATTTACTGAGCTGCTGTAAACATCTCCAGTCACAGAACTGTCACTGTCAGTCATTTACTGAGCTGCTATAAACATCTCCAGTCACAGAACTGTCACTGTCAGTCATTTACTGAGCTGCTGTAAACATCTCCAGTCACAGAACTGTCACTGTCAGTCATTTACTGAGCTCCTGTAAACATCTCCAGTCACAGAACTGTCACTGTCAGTCATTTACTGAGCTGCTGTAAACATCTCCAGTCACAGAACTGTCACTGTCAGTCATTTACTGAGCTGCTGTAAACATCTCCAGTCACAGAACTGTCACTGTCAGTCATTTACTGAGCTGCTGTAAACATCTCCAGTCACAGAACTGTCACTGTCAGTCATTTACTGAGCTGCTGTAAACATCTCCAGTCACAGAACTGTCACTGTCAGTCATTTACTGAGCTGCTGTAAACATCTCCAGTCACAGAACTGTCACTGTCAGTCATTTACTGAGCTGCTGTAAACATATGCCGTTCCTGATCTTATCGAAAGCAGCAGAATGATGTACAAAATAGGGCGAAATTTAATTTACGCCCTTAAGAAAAGTTATGCTTTCACTCCACCGAATTCCATAAAACTCACGACTAGTGAAAGGCATTATGAGGAGATTTCCCTGACAGACGGACGGACAGATGTATTCTCCACACACGGCGTTCTGTTTTTACTCCCGTCAAGAACGACCAATAAAAATCCAAAGTCACATCAATGTTATACTTCCATAAGCCTGCAGGGCGACGGAAGACGCCGACAAACATTAAGCTCTTCTCCTTTTCCGTTAAAGTATTCATAGCCTGCCCCTCTCACACTTCTTAATTTGCTCCCTTTACGTGTCTGCACAGGACTGTACACGCCTTTAACATCAGACAGGACCAGACTGTACACGCCTTTAACATCAGACAGGACCAGACTGTACACGCCTTTAACATCAGACAGGACCAGACTGCACACGCCTTTAACATCAGACAGGACCAGACTGTACACGCCTTTAACATCAGACAGGACCAGACTGTACACGCCTTTAACATAAGAAAGGACCAGACTGTACACGCCTTTAACATCACACAGGACCACAGTCGGAATCTTGACTGCTACGGAAGGAAGGAGACATCTATTGCGTGACTCAATAGAGTCGACCTGTTACCTCGCCATCTATGGCCCAACTGTTTCGTGGGCGACTGTCGCAAATCAAGGCTTTCTTACTTCTAATCCTGTTCCCTCACCATCTATGACCCAACTGACTCGTGGCGACTGTCGCAAACCGAGGCTTTCTTACTTCTAATCCTGTTCCCTCACCATCTATGACCAAACTGACTCGTGGGCGACTGTCGCAAACCGAGGCTTTCTTACTTCTAATCCTGTTCCCTCACCATCTATGACCCAACTGACTCGTGGCGACTGTCGCAAACCGAGGCTTTCTTACTTCTAATCCTGTTCCCTCACCATCTATGACCCAACAGACTCGTGGCGACTGTCGCAAACCGAGGCTTTCTTACTTCTAATCCTGTTCCCTCACCATCTATGACCAAACTGACTCGTGGGCGACTGTCGCAAACCAAGGCTTTCTTACTTCTAATCCTGTTCCCTCACCATCTATGACCCAACTGACTCATGGCGACTGTCGCAAACCGAGGCTTTCTTACTTCTAATCCTGTTCCCTCACCATCTATGACCAAACTGACTCGTGGGCGACTGTCGCAAACCGAGGCTTTCTTACTTCTAATCCTGTTCCCTCACCATCTATGACCCAACTGACTCGTGGCGACTGTCGCAAACCGAGGCTTTCTTACTTCTAATCCTGTTCCCTCACCATCTATGACCAAACTGACTCGTGGGCGACTGTCGCAAATCGAGGCTTTCTTACTTCTAATCCTGTTCCCTCACCATCTATGACCAAACTGACTCGTGGGCGACTGTCGCAAACCGAGGCTTTCTTACTTCTAATCCTGTTTCCAATATGCTTATTTTTACAAATATTGTTTCGTTCTTGGTAACGCGTTTTATGCCACAAAATGCCATTTGATAACAAAAATAAACAAAAATAAATTAAAACACAAATCTTGCACATGATTTTGCACACAGTTATTGGTCAAAAACAAACACGTAATACATATGCAAAGCATACAAAATTGTTAAACAAATGTATCACAAAACATTACATTCGTGAAGTTCCTTCGTCTTCAGCACTTCAAGAGAGGGGATTTTATTGAAGAAAGTGATGGGGACGGTACTGAGTATCTGAATTATCAAAATTTAATCTTGTTACAACAGAAGGGGGAGGACTAGACTGGGGGGACTCGGTTAAGAATTTGGGGACTTCATAGCAAGTGTTGCTTTTGGGAGAGTTTGTAAATGTGCTGGTTTAAACATAAGTTTTAGTCGTTACTCTGAGGTTCATTGTCACTAAGATCGCAAAGGCCTGCTCTACTGAATGAATGGTAAGTCTAACTACTTGACCAAGTTCTTAGTGCAGCGTCTGTCTAAAGGCGCTGTCATGCCTGTCACGAACAGCACATGCCTTCACTCTCACAACTGCTGCTCCTAACATACGTAGCAGCAGCACACGCCATATGTCACGTTGCAGCGATCTGTACCTCTGCGGTTAGGCCGAACATTACGATCGAAGTTTCTTGTGTTCATCCTCAGTTCCTCCAGTTACGATTAGGAACGACACCGTAACAACGAACTTCACTGGTGCTTGTTTATAAAATTCCTGTTCCGGATCTAATTCTGTCACAGGCCCTCCAGACACATAGGGAGACACCGTGCACTGCAGTTAGCCGAAATACTGCTTACTCCTTCAATGTAATCTGTTCAAAGGCACCGCCAGCTTCTCATTCAGCTTACGGTTAACAGAACCTTGTGAAAAGACTGGTTTTTATAACGGAAATGAAGTGTGTTTACTGCGCGGTACGGACTGAATATTTATATATAATTCAGGTTTAACATTCACAAATTCTACGTTCTGCCCACACAGTGTATTTATGTTTTCTGTGTGGATCTCAGAACAAACAGCGATTATTTCACTGTACAGCATTAACTGACTGGTTTGTATAACTGAGACGGAGTGTGTTTACTGCGCGGTACGGACTGTATTTATGTGTTTTGTGTGGATCTCAGAACAAACAGCGATTATTTCACTGTACAGCATTAACTGACTGGTTTGTATAACTGAGACGGAGTGTGTTTACTGCGCGGTACGGACTGTATTTATGTGTTTTGTGTGGATCTCAGAACAAACAGCGATTATTTCACTGTACAGCATTAACTGACTGGTTTGTATAACTGAGACGGAGTGTGTTTACTGCGCGGTACGGACTGTATTTATGTGTTTTGTGTGGATCTCAGAACAAACAGCGATTATTTCACTGTACAGCATTAACTGACTGGTTTGTATAACTGAGACGGAGTGTGTTTACTGCGCGGTACGGACTGTATTTATGTGTTTTGTGTGGATCTCAGAACAAACAGCGATTATTTCACTGTACAGCATTAACTGACTGGTTTGTATAACTGAGACGGAGTGTGTTTACTGCGCGGTACGGACTGTATTTATGTGTTTTGTGTGGATCTCAGAACAAACAGCGATTATTTCACTGTACAGCATTAACTGACTGGTTTGTATAACTGAGACGGAGTGTGTTTACTGCGCGGTACGGACTGTATTTATGTGTTTTGTGTGGATCTCAGAACAAACAGCGATTATTTCACTGTACAGCATTAACTGACTGGTTTGTATAACTGAGACGGAGTGTGTTTACTGCGCGGTACGGACTGTATTTATGTGTTTTGTGTGGATCTCAGAACAAACAGCGATTATTTCACTGTACAGCATTAACTGACTGGTTTGTATAACTGAGACGGAGTTTGTTTACTGCGCGGTACGGACTGTATTTATGTGGATCTCAGAACAAACAGCGATTATTTCACTGTACAACATTAACTGACTGGTTTGTATAACTGAGACGGAGTGTGTTTTACTGCGCGGTACGGACTGAATATTTATATATAATTAATATAATTCAGGACGATATTAGTCTTAAAAGTTTAATCAGCGCTTCGTAAAACTTCATGTGACACAACACAAAGTTCTGTCAAACACGCCATCGCACGCGCACTCTCCTTGTGTCATTTCGTGCGTAGTGACAGCACGAATAAGGCACAGACAGTTGGCAAACCTGACGGAAAGTTTCTATTTAATCAAGTCTGAGGGCAATTTGGGTTAGACCTATTGCAAAATAGGGAACTTGGCGGTATATATAAACAGCCTATTACAGTCATCTTAGTGATACCTGGGTAATTAGGTTGTTACGAAACTGCAGCTATGTAAGAATCCAAGACATGAATAGCCTATAGAATTTTGATTGGAGAAAATTAGATGTAAAGAGGAGACCGGGAAGACCAAGACAGATGTGGGAGATAAAACTAAACTATGTGGTAACAAAATAAATTCTGAAGAAATGATCTCGAGGGAACAGACTAGGGATTCAGCATGTGTTGGGCCCACCACACCGCCATCTTTAACCAAGTATGATTCCTAATGACGCAAGTCACAGTCATGCCGGACGTGAAGCTATAAATAAACATGTCAATAACAGAGCTGAAGTACAAAGTATCACTGTGCCTGAACATCTTACCACGAAGCAGGACATAGGCGTGGAAGTAAAGCTCCACGCATTCTTGATGGCGCTACGTGGATTTGCTTGTGATCTCTACCCCAGTGTAAAGAGGAAAGGACCCCACAGCCGGTCTGGGCTCCGTGCAAAGGAGACAAAATCTCCATCCCTGACAGGAATCGAACACCGATTCTCGGGTAATCATCCAGTCTTTAGTCATGTGACCACAATGCACCGGGAACACAGTTACAAAATAGTGAATGAATTAAATTTGATCTATCAATTCGACTTTGCCAAGCTGCATCAGACGCAATGTGTGTAGGCCTTTTGTCAGTCAGGCCTGCTGGTTGGTGGAACATCTGAGCTGGCGGGAAAGTGTTAAGGGCAGGGTGCTCTTTCTTTTGGTCCGCCAATCCTCCATCGCAATCTGTACAACTGACTCTCTCAGCCTTCGGCTTAACATTCTACTGACCAAAATCCAACAAATGGTCAATAAACGGAAAATGACGGAGCGTCACGTTCCGCACGCAGTACCTCTTATCACTCGAACTGAACGCTTATCTGGCAAACGTGAGTCGCAGCATGTTGCAGGTAGCCGTGAACTACAGCACATGGCCGTCACAGGCGTCGTGACCTGGATCGTCATGGCCACCTGCATTACATCTACGCAGAGTAATTAAAATTATATTGGATACGTGAAGATTCTCAGAAGAACGAATTCTCTGCATAAGGATGCGAAACATTATCCTCACTTGTAAAGCTTGGCGTTTCTCCAAATGAAATATCTAAACTGGCCTTTTAAATACCAAATTAACGTGAATTACATTTAAAGATTCAGTTCGTACCGCGCAGTAAACACACCGTCTCGGTTATACAAACCAGTCAGTTAATGTTGTACAGTGAAATAATCGCTGTTTGTTCTGAGATCCACACAAAACACATAAATACAGTCCGTACCGCGCAGTAAACACACTCTGTCTCAGTTATAACAAACCAGTCAGTTAATGTTGTACAGTGAAATAATCGCTGTTTGTTCTGAGATCCACACAAAACACATAAATACAGTCCGTACCGCGCAGTAAACACACTCTGTCTCAGTTATACAAACCAGTCAGTTAATGTTGTACAGTGAAATAATCGCTGTTTGTTCTGAGATCCACACAAAACACATAAATACAGTCCGTACCGCGCAGTAAACACACCGTCTCGGTTATACAAACCAGTCAGTTAATGTTGTACAGTGAAATAATCGCTGTTTGTTCTGAGATCCACACAAAACACATAAATACAGTCCGTACCGCGCAGTAAACACACTCCGTCTCAGTTATACAAACCAGTCAGTTAATGTTGTACAGTGAAATAATCGCTGTTTGTTCTGAGATCCACACAAAACACATAAATACAGTCCGTACCGCGCAGTAAACACACTCCGTCTCAGTTATACAAACCAGTCAGTTAATGCTGTACAGTGAAATAATCGCTGTTTGTTCTGAGATCCACACAAAACACATAAATACAGTCCGTACCGCGCAGTAAACACACTCCGTCTCAGTTATACAAACCAGTCAGTTAATGCTGTACAGTGAAATAATCGCTGTTTGTTCTGAGATCCACACAAAACACATAAATACAGTCCGTACCGCGCAGTAAACACACTCTGTCTCAGTTATACAAACCAGTCAGTTAATGTTGTACAGTGAAATAATCGCTGTTTGTTCTGAGATCCACACAAAACACATAAATACAGTCCGTACCGCGCAGTAAACACACTCCGTCTCAGTTATACAAACCAGTCAGTTAATGCTGTACAGTGAAATAATCGCTGTTTGTTCTGAGATCCACACAAAACACATAAATACAGTCCGTACCGCGCAGTAAACACACTCCGTCTCAGTTATACAAACCAGTCAGTTAATGCTGTACAGTGAAATAATCGCTGTTTGTTCTGAGATCCACACAAAACACATAAATACAGTCCGTACCGCGCAGTAAACACACTCCGTCTCAGTTATACAAACCAGTCAGTTAATGCTGTACAGTGAAATAATCGCTGTTTGTTCTGAGATCCACACAAAACACATAAATACAGTCCGTACCGCGCAGTAAACACACTCCGTCTCAGTATACAAACCAGTCAGTTAATGCTGTACAGTGAAATAATCGCTGTTTGTTCTGAGATCCACACAAAACACATAAATACAGTCCGTACCGCGCAGTAAACACACTCCGTCTCAGTTATACAAACCAGTCAGTTAATGCTGTACAGTGAAATAATCGCTGTTTGTTCTCAGATCCACACAAAACACATAAATACAGCCGTACCGCGCAGTAAACACACTCCGTCTCAGTTATACAAACCAGTCAGTTAATGTTGTACAGTGAAATAATCGCTGTTTGTTCTGAGATCCACACAAAACACATTAATACAGTCCGTACCGCGCAGTAAACACACTCCGTCTCAGTTATACAAACCAGTCAGTTAATGTGTACAGTGAAATAATCGCTGTTTGTTCTGAGATCCACACAAAACACATAAATACACTGTGTGGGCAGAACGTAGAATTTGTGAATGTTAAACCTGAATTATATATAAATATCCACAAATAAATACAACACAGTCAACTACAAAATGTTAAAGAATATTAAGCTGTAGCATCGACTTTTAACGTTTGTTTTTAACTGACTTTTACGTAAGCAAACGTCATAATTAATATAGTCCCTAGTACTAACGTGGGCCGCGATAGCTCAGTCGGTATAGCGACTCTCTACGAGCTGCACTGTCCGGGGATCGAATACCGGTGGGGGCGAGATTTTCAGCACCCGTCCAGACCGGCCCTGGGGCATACCCAGCCTCCTATACAATGGGTACCGGGTCATTCCGGGGTAAAGCGGTCGGGGCGTGGCGTTGACCACCCACCCCCATCTAGTGCCGAGGTTAAAGAAAGAGTAGAGCTATACCTCTACTCCCCCTCTGGGCCTTCATGGCCTGTTCTAGGGAGACCTTTACCTTTTATCCTAGTACTAATGAAAGCATTTAATACCATTAAGTAGTTATCATCACTGTGTATAAAACAGATCTCCCTGAGAATGACTGTTTAAAGGCCGAAACAAGCAGCAGTATAAACAATAAATGACATACTGAGTCAATATATTGTTTGGTGATTATATGCGATAACTCTTGTGTTAAGCTATCTTCAGATAATTTCGATTCGTACGATAATACTGGCAGGTCTGTGCACTGTGCGAAGCGCCATCATAATCTCGACACCTGTGTGCAGACTGTCAGCATTTTATCTGTCAATCGACATATTCGGAGCTCGTGACTTGTTTTGCAATTTGTAATGCATCTCAAAAATATTATCCAACGCCACTGAACACAACACATCCAGTGAGTCAGCTAGTCAAGAAACTTCCGTATTTTATGCAAACGTGGGCCGCGATAGCTCAGTCGGTATAGCGACTCGCTACGGGCTGGACGGTCCGGGGATCGAATCCCGGTGTGAGAGATATTTTCAGCACCCGTCTAGACCGACCCTGGGGCCCATCCTGCCTCTTGTAAAATGTGTACCGGGTCTCTTTCCCGGGGGTAAAGCAGCCGGGGCGTGGAGTTGACCACCCACCCTCATCTAGCGCCTAGGTTAAAGAAAGAGTACAGCTATACCTCTACTCCCCCTCTGTGCCTTCATGGCCTGTTCTAGGGAGACCTTTACCTTTATTTTATGGAAAAGAAAGTTTCATTATTGTCTTCAACTGCACCTATAAAAAAGTTCTCCCTATAACAGGCCATGAAGGCCCAGAGGGGGAGTAGAGGTATAGCTGTACTCTTTCTTTAACCTAGGCGCTAGATGAGGGTGGGTGGTCAACTCCATGCCCCGGCCGCTTTACCCCCAGGAAAGAGACCCAGTACCCATTGTATAGGAGACTTTGTGGGCCCCAGGGTCGGCCTGAACGGGTGCTGAAAATATCTCTCACACCGGGATTCGATCCCCGGACCGTCCAGCCCTTAGCGAGTAGCTATACCGACTGAGCTATCGCGGCCCACCACCTGCACCCATGAATATTGACAAATATCGTTCGTCACTTGCTGCCGGACATTTCAACGCATTACTCACCGACCGCACGAGCGTCGGAGTAGCAGCAGTAAGTGACAAACGTCATTTGTCAGATAAAATGCGGATCTTGTGTTATTCCTCTGAGCTCCAGCTGTCTACTGGATTTTGACTAGACCATGAAGACTACTGCCTTCCGGAATGTGAGGCCGAGCAGTTTGGTAGAAACCTGCCGACGTTTCGGAGACACGTATTGCCTCCAAGGTAGAACTGTTGTCTACAAGAAGTAGGATGTTTCTCCAAAACCCTCTGTAAATTTATATCACGAATACACGTAAGGGTTGTCCATTAGATGCTGGCATCTATATACACCTGCCTACACGGCGTCATATCCCACAAAACTGAAAATTTCAAGGAAGAGCTTGGCAGGATGGTGGCAGAATAGTCGTGGTGCTACACTACAGGCGTGTTGTATTGTATCTGTAAATATCGTACACTTTGTTGTGTTGTATTGTATCTGTAAATATCGTACACTTTGTTGTGTTGTATTGTATCTGTAAATATCGTACACTTTGTAGTGTTGTATTGTATCTGTAAATATCGTACACTTTGTAGTGTTGTATTGTATCTGTAAATATCGTACACTTTGTTGTGTTGTATTGTATCTGTAAATATCGTACACTTTGTAGTGTTGTATTGTATCTGTAAATATCGTACACTTTGTTGTGTTGTATTGTATCTGTAAATATCGTACACTTTGTTGTGTTGTATTGTATCTGTAAATATCGTACACTTTGTTGTGTTGTATTGTATCTGTAAATATCGTACACTTTGTTGTGCCATAAATTTTATTAACATAAGACGTGTTTGTGAATAAGTGTTATTTTTATTGCACCTTATCACGTCAAGCCGAATTTCCGAATTATCCGAAATTTTGCTTATCCGAAATCGGGTCCGCACCCTTTATTTCGGATAATCGGGGTTCTACTGTACAAGAAAACGAAACACGTACACTGTAGTGTATCCAGACCACCTAAACTGTCACAGAAATGCAGTGTCATTTAAGATCTAGATCTAACACAACGCAACATAACAAAACAGCATTCTCAAATAAACAACTAACGTAACACTATCCTTGCTAGTCCAATAATATGTCAAAATTATCCTCTATACCAACATACGTCATCAGCGCCCACAGAACAGCAAAAAAACCCAGCTGTAGAGCGCCATCTTTGAAGTGTAAATTGGAGCCAAAACATGAATATTTACCATGCATTAGGGACGTAACGACAGTCTGTAACAGCTGTAGCAATGCTTAAATTACTTACTTCAAGTTGTTGAGAATAGTCCTCAGCCATCTTCTCGTTTTGCCGGCTCAGTTCTTCGTTTTTCTCGAGCAGAGCTTTCCCAAGTTCTGCTGCCAGAATAAGATCCTTTTCTTTCTGTTGGAGTTGACCGTACACATCTAAGTCTTCGGGATCGACCGAAGGCTCCAGGCTACGAGATTCCATCTCGTATATATAATCCTCCAGAGCGTACTTCGGTTTCATCCTGTCCCTATGCATCATCACAACACACACCACTTGGCCAACTTCACTGCATTGCAAACGATAAGTCACGAACGTCGATGTTCTTACTGTTTATACCTGAATTTAAAACACATTTCCTTTTCTCAAGGCAATGTTATTCTATACCACATTCCGAATCTTAACAGTTACTCGCTTAAATGTTGTTAATTTAGATGCGTCACACACAAGTTACAAAAACACTCACTGGAGCAACACAAACTACAGACCACCATCACCTGTTCGTCACAGCCATCTGCAGCTGTTTCACCTGCCTCCCTGCGCCTTGTGCAGACCGCGCTTGTAGCGTCGATTTCAGCTTTCAGGTATTACAGATACATGAGAAGATAACACACTGCTGCCATCTCTGATGTACTTATGATAACGCGCCAACAAAATCAATACTACATAGACCTGCCATCTTTCGTCTTCTAGTCATAACTATTTATGCATATGGTACAAGCTTCTACCATCTACTGGGGATAATCTTAAATTAATTCAGCTTACAGGTGTCATGGACTAAACAGATCGTGACATAGTGCTGCCATCTTCCTTGTATTTGTGCTAACGCGCCACAAAGATCAATAACTATATAGACCTGCCATCTTTCGTCATCGAGTAATAATTATTTATGTACACGGTACAAGCGTCAGCCATCTATAGGGGACAATCTTAAATTTATTCATTCGCTTGTGAAGAAAATAATTAAAACAAGAAAAAATATACCGTCGATCACAACTAGAAAACTTTATTACATATAATATTTGTTTATAACATGTTTTGGCCAAAAAAGACCATCGTCAGGTAATACATAGTTTCAAATAATACCAACAAGAATTGCTGCATAATACGTTGTTCGAATTTAAATGAGATCTAATTGTACAACGTTGTTCAGAGGTTCATATAGAAGTACAATATTAAAGGGATTAAAGCAGGAGGTAGGACAGTTCGTTCTGAGATCCATAAACTTATTAATTCTGTTTGGAATAAAGAGGAATTTCCTGAGAATTGCTAGAAGTCAGTCACTGTACCTGTTTATAAGAAGGGTGATAAAACAGAGTGCAGTAATTATCGAGGCATATCACTTTTGTCAACCACATGCAAAATTCTATCCAACATCCTTCTGCTAAGGTAAACTCCATACGCAGAGGAAATTATTGGGGGTCATCAGTGTGGATTTAGACGTAACAGGTCGACTGCTGATCATATATTGTGCATTTGTCAAATACTTGAGAAAAAATGGGAATGCAGTGAGGCAGTGCATCAGCTATGTGGGAGGCATGTTAAACTTACGATTTTCTCTTTTTCATATTGTGTGCTCTGTTTCAGTGCCGTTCTCTGCCCCTCACTGCAATGACCTGTATACGTGCTTACTCATGTATAATCGGCTATCTGTATGTACACAAGAAGATTGTTCAAGTATGTGATACGTATATCTCACAATACTTCACGCAAATAACACTTAACAGTCTTTTAGATAAATTATCACCTGTCCAGTTCGATATTGCTATGTCATCTCAGCTTGTAGTATATATATATATAACAAGTAACTTGCGTATTTTTATCCAGAACAGTTTGTGTACTGTGCACTGTGCGACTGAAGTATCATGGCACCGACTGTCAAGCTAAACAACGGTCATGAGTTTCCGGTTATTGGTCTCGGTACCTACACAGTACGTATCTTCTGCTACTTCAATACACACACATACTCTTACATACATGTATTGGTCTCGGTACCTACACAGTACGTATCTTCTGCTCACTTCAATACACACACATACTCTTACATACATGTATTGGTCTCGGTACCTACACAGTACGTATCTTCTGCTCACTTCAATACACACACATACTCTTACATACATGTATTGGTCTCGGTACCTACACAGTACGTATCTTCTGCTCACTTCAATACACACACATACTCTTACATACATGTATTGGTCTCGGTACCTACACAGTACGTATCTTCTGCTCACTTCAATACACACACATACTCTTACATACATGTATTGGTCTCGGTACCTACACAGTACGTATCTTCTGCTACTTCAATACACACACATACTCTTACATACATGTATTGGTCTCGGTACCTACACAGTACGTATCTTCTGCTCACTTCAATACACACACATACTCTTACATACATGTATTGGTCTCGGTACCTACACAGTACGTATCATCTGCTCACTTCAATACATACACATACTCTTACATACATGTATTGGTCTCGGTACCTACACAGTACGTATCTTCTGCTCACTTCAATACACACACATACTCTTACATACATGTATTGGTCTCGGTACCTACACAGTACGTATCTTCTGTTCACTTCAATACACACACATACTCTTACATACATGTGTTTGTCTCGGTACCTACACAGTACGTATCATCTGCTCACTTCAATACATACACATACTCTTACATACATGTATTGGTCTCGGTACCTACACAGTACGTATCTTCTGCTCACTTCAATACACACACATACTCTTACATACATGTATTGGTCTCGGTACCTACACGGTACGTATCTTCTGCTCACTTCAATACACACACATACTCTTACATACATGTATTGGTCTCGGTACCTACACGGTACGTATCTTCTGCTCACTTCAATACACACACATACTCTTACATACATGTATTGGTCTCGGTACCTACACAGTACGTATCTTCTGCTCACTTCAATACACACACATACTCTTACATACATGTACATTCCTCATGTTCGCATTTAATCTATAATGTCATTGTTTCATCTAACAATTATATTTCGCCACTTCCTGTCGGCTCGTTTATCTTATAACTTCGACTCCTCAGCGACCTACATACAGGCACGTCACAGTAGCTCTCAAAACTACAAACTGTTTGCCACATAAAATACGCACCTGTACATGTGCCCATGTGAACATTTCCTCGCCTATATTATCGACCTCGTACGTTATTATGACTTTTGCTGAAGTTTCTCTCTGGTCATCAGGATCCTGTTTACTTTGCACTGACAGGCCAGTCCCGGCGAGATGGAGCAGGTAGTCAAAGACGCCATAGACGCAGGGTACAGGCACGTTGACACTGCACTCTTCTACAAGAACGAGAAGGAGGTGGGAGCTGCTGTAAGGGCGAAGATTGCAGAAGGCGTCATCAAGAGGGAAGACGTGTTCGTCACGACGAAGGTAAGACTAGAAAAGCAATCTTATAAAATGTAAGGCACTGAGATGTTGCAACGTTCAAGGATGCTAATGTATTGGCTTATGACACGGTGGCGCAGTTGGTTGAGGCACTGCTCTACAAGCCGGAAGGTCGCGGGTTCGATTCCCGATGGTGTCATTGGAATTTCATTGACATAATCCTTTCGGCCGCGCTATGGCCCTGGGGTCGACTCAGCCTCTAACAGAAATGAGTACCAGGAGTATTTCCTGGGGGTAAAAGCGGTCGGTGCGTAGGGCTGACAACCTTACCACTTTCATGTGCCGATTGTCTATAAATCTGGGAGCCTCAACCTCCTGGAACCCTAAGGGCCTGTAATGGGATTGCTTTGCCTTATGAGATATTACACTGATGTTGTATATTTGTAGTCTATTAACAACGATGTAACAATCACGCAGAAGCAGTTCGTCACTTCTCCTGCAATTCACAGTCCGCTTCACATTCACGCTGCTAAGATATTGCCCTTATAATTTGTTGGAATTGTACCGCTTCTTTTGCCTGCCACAGCAATGCTACATTCAAGCAGTGCAGTATCAGCTATATTCGATACGGTCAGCATTATATCTGACAACTGTCGGTGGCCACATGCTGTCAGCATTATATCTGACAACTGTCGGTGGCCACATGCTGTCAGCATCTCGTATTAACGTCGGCCACACGCGGCGGAGTAGCGGGGTGAAATGACAGCGATAGTTGTCAGTTAAAATAAGGACCCAGCAGAACACACAAAGTCACACAAACTCTTACCTTAGACAAGAGCAGCTGCGCAGAACTCATTGCGCAGTGTCGCTAGCACAATTAATTGTGTTCGTGTGTCGCAGCTGTGGAACACTCACCACCGCCCAGCAGTTGTGGTCGACAGCTGCAGGAAGTCGCTCGATAACCTGGGACTGGACTACGTGGACCTCTACCTTATCCACTGGCCTTTTGGCTTCAAGGTAACAGTAACGGTTGGACTGGGAGCACGATGTGTGTTCACAGACGAACACTTGCGCTACGCATAATGTAAAGTGGCTGCTGAATGCGTGTCATTGCCACATGACGCACTTTTGTACATGTAACCAGTTCATCCTGTCAGTACCATGTGTTTAGGTAAAGTACAGTAAAATTTACGTATAGACCTAAGTGTAGTGTAGCTAAACTTTCAGTAAGTACTGACATAGGCAACAGATGTAGGTGAGTGGCATGCTTCACGCACCGGCCGCTTTACCCCAGCAAAGAGCTCCGGTACCCACACAAAAGGACGCTGGTTTGGAGCCGCAGTTGATCCGGACGCGTTGGAGGGGATGGAAAACTCTTACCCTGGTAGGAAATCGAGCAAAGATTCCACGGTTGTCGAACCCGCAGCCTAGGCGCTATACCGACTGAGTTATGCCGGCTCCGGACTACGTGTTCTTAGTATAATTACAAGTGCTTACACACAAATACGGCTGTAACGTGGGTAACAGTCGAAAGGTAATCTTCAGTCGAGTTCGCTTAACACAATTAGAATAAACTTAATATTGTTCATTCCGTACATTCATTTCTATGTTTATTGTCAGACAAATGTACACTTTTATTGACTGTTAATTTGTGTAACACAGTACTACATGTTTCGAACGTTATCGTGGTTCATCTTCAGGGACTTCAGTAATGTAAATTACACTGACTTTTTACATCAATGGTACATTGTATTGTTCAGTTTTTACCATTTTAACCAATGTATAAATGTACCACTGATGTAAAAAGTCAGTGTAATTCAAAATACTGAAGTCCCTGAAGATGAACCACGATAAGGTTCGAAACATGTAGTACTGTGTTTCACAAATTAATAGTGAATACAAGTGTACATTTGTGGGACAATAAACATAGAATTAGACTAGTATAGAAATATAAGGTGTGTGAAGAAATACCACACCTACAGCAATTTAACAGGAAATGGGTTCCTTCGAAACGTCTGAAAACACTAAACAAGCGACACAGCGCCATATAAAAAAGACCCTAATTCTCAAAAATACCGCTGTGGAAACCTCAAATCTCGCAACGCGAAGGAAGCCTCAACTTCGTCTACATGCAATGTTCATTATCGTGTGTGACCTTCAGAACTTCGCCTTTAACTGTCATTAAATAAAGCCTCATTTATCTAAGGCTTGTCCGCAGTGAAGGCCAATCAAGTGACTGACTGACTGACTGACTGACTGACTGCCATAACTCAGCATCACAAACCGCGACGCTGACTGCCTGCAGACGTTCCTAGCTGTTACGTAAACTGATGTTGCGTAATGCAGCTGATAAAGGCTCTAGGACAAACGGAACTACAGCGGACTCTAGGTTCGGGATTTAGAACTTCTGTGGTCACCCATTTTAACACAGTTTTGCAAATTTCGAGACTGCTTCAGACGACAGGGATAGGACCACGGGGCTGGCGAGGCGCCGTTACCAACCGTCGTGCCACAGCGCAGACCACTCTCGGCCCAGTTAGGCTAGCATTATGCGACATCATCGTGACTGTGACCTACAGATATGCAGCAACACTCCACGGTTGGAGATAAGTGTTTGCGATGGCATGCGTCTGTCTTATCACCAGTTACCGCTGTCTGTGTATCAGGCTGACAGCGAAGATATGTTTTCTACATACTTGACCTTTGATACATGGAACTAACTGCAACTTGTGTTTACATGGAACTAACTGCAACTTGTGTTACATGGAACTTACTGCAACTTGTGTTACATGGAACTGACTGCAACTTGTGTTACATGGAACTAACTGCAACTTGTGTTACATGGAACTAACTGCAACTTGTGTTACATGGAACTAACTGCAACTTTTGTTACATGGAACTAACTGCAACTTTTGTTACATGGAACTAACTGCAACTTGTGTTACATGGAACTGACTGCAACTTGTGTTACATGGAAACGTTACATGCAACTTGTGTTACATGGAACTAACTGCAACTTGTGTTACATGGAACTAACTGCAACTTGTGTTACATGGAACGCGTTACATGATACAATTACGTAAAATGTGACCTTAGTAACAATTTTTTTTGTATGGCTCGACAGCCCTATATGGGCCTGGACCTCCTCGTTTTGTCGAGGCTTCACGATCACAATTTAGACACACCACAGTCGGTAGGACTCCTCTGGACGAGTGATCAGCTCGTCGCAGAGACCTCTACCTGACAACACACAACTTGTAACAATTTACAGAATAAAATTAACGGGAATTGTATTTAAACATTCAGCTCGTACCGCGCAGTGATTGGCAAAAAAGAAAAAAAGAAAAGAAAAGAAAATAAAAAGAAAGAAAGAACAAATACCCTGCCCTTACCACCTAACCTATACATCCCACCTGCCTGCAAACTGTACTCTGTATCTGTCGAAAACTAATGAATGATCTATGTCTTATGTTAATTATCCTCTCCGCTGAACTCAAAATGTAGACGTGTATATATATGTTGAACAATTGTTTCTTTTTCAGGAAGATCAGGATGGACTTCCCAAGGACGAGAATGGGCAATTAATTTTCAGCGATGTGGACTACGTGGACACGTGGAAGGCGATGGAGGAATGTGTGGAGCTGGGTCTTACTAAGAGCATCGGTCTGTCCAACTTCAACAGTGAGCAGATACAGCGTGTGCTTGACGTCGCTACAGTCAGGCCTGTTGTTAACCAGGTACAGTGCCAGGCTACAGCAAGCACTGGACAAAGTGCGACTGTGGTCAACACGTTAAGGTTCTGTGTGTGCAGACATTGAATTAGAGCTCATAAGAACTGACAGTACCTAGTTACTGCACAGACGTAGCAATGTTACGTCGGCGTCTTGCATTCGCAGCCATTCACGAACTGCCATTGCCACTTCCTCTAAATGTAAATTTATGCCAGACTACACTGCTACGTCACTGCTCACAGTTCCCACCAAATGAACCTCAAATCTCATACAGTGACGTTTCACGACCGATTAAACAGAAGCAACATAGATGTTCAACCAACTCCATGGTGCAGAGACCTTCTTGACAAGCTGACTGTTCCTCAGCTACACAAGAAATTCTCGGCATTTCGTTGAACCTGCAGACTCATTACTGTGTTCAGAACAGCCCTCCAGCTGGCCCTGTCCTGGGCCGCATTACTGTGTTCAGAACAGCCCTCCAGCTGGCCCTGTCCTGGGCCGCATTACTGTGTTCAGAACAGCCCTCCAGCTGGCCCTGTCCTGGGCCGCATTACTGTGTTCAGAACAGCCCTGCAGCTGGCCCTGTCCTGGGCCGCATTACTGTGTTCAGAACAGCCCTCCAGCTGGCCCTGTCCTGGGCCGCATTACTGTGTTCAGAACAGCCCTCCAGCTGGCCCTGTCCTGGGCCGCATTACTGTGTTCAGAACAGCCCTCCAGCTGGCCCTGTCCTGGGCCGAATTACTGTGTTCAGAACAGCCCTCCAGCTGCCCTGTCCTGGGCCGAATTACTGTGTTCAGAACAGCCCTCAGCTGGCCCTGTCCTGGGCCGAATTACTGTGTTCAGAACAGCCCTCCAGCTGGCCCTGTCCTGGGCCGAACTACTGTATTCAGAACAGCCCTCCAGCTGGCCTTGTCCTGGGCCGCATTACTGTGTTCAGAACAGCCCTCCAGCTGGCCCTGTCCTGGGCCGCATTACTGTGTTCAGAACAGCCCTCCAGCTGGCCCTGTCCTGGGCCGCATTACTGTGTTCAGAACAGCCCTCCAGCTGGCCCTGTCCTGGGCCGCAATTACTGTGTTCAGAACAGCCCTGCAGCTGGCCCTGTCCTGGGCCGCATTACTGTGTTCAGAACAGCCCTCCAGCTGGCCCTGTCCTGGGCCGCATTACTGTGTTCAGAACAGCCCTCCAGCTGGCCCTGTCCTGGGCCGCATTACTGTGTTCAGAACAGCCCTCCAGCTGGCCCTGTCCTGGGCCGCATTACTGTGTTCAGAACAGCCCTCCAGCTGGCCCTGTCCTGGGCCGAATTACTGTGTTCAGAACAGCCCTCCAGCTGGCCCTGTCCTGGGCCGCAATTACTGTGTTCAGAACAGCCCTCCAGCTGGCCCTGTCCTGGGCCGCATTACTGTGTTCAGAACAGCCCTCCAGCTGGCCCTGTCCTGGGCCGCATTACTGTGTTCAGAACAGCCCTCCAGCTGGCCCTGTCCTGGGCCGCATTACTGTGTTCAGAACAGCCCTCCAGCTGGCCCTGTCCTGGGCCGCATTACTGTGTTCAGAACAGCCCTCCAGCTGGCCCTGTCCTGGGCCGAATTACTGTGTTCAGAACAGCCCTCCAGCTGGCCCTGTCCTGGGCCGCATTACTGTGTTCAGAACAGCCCTCCAGCTGGCCCTGTCCTGGCCGCTTACTAGTTTCAGAACACCCACCAGCGGCCCTAGTCCTGCCCATTACTGTGTTCAGAACAGCCCTCCAGCTGCCCTGTCCTGGCGCATTACTGTGTTCAGAACAGCCCTCCAGCTGGCCTGTCTGGGCCGCATTTTGTGTTCAGAACAGCCCTCCACTGCCCTGTCCGGGCCGCATTACGTGTTCAGAACAGCCTCCACTGGCCCTGTCTGGCCGAATACTGTGTTCAAAAGCCCTCCAGCTGCCCTGTCTGGCCGCATTATGTGTTCAGTCAACAATCCCCGTCCATTGCCGTTAAGGTCTATTACAAGATTACCCTCCAACCACCCAGTCTTCCAATTGTCTGTTCCTGCGAGTTCCCCAACAACGTTACCGCGCAACTGAGTGTCATTGCGTGCTTCAGTCTGCGTGTGACAGCATGCGTTGTGTGACTAAACGTAGTCGGGTAGCAAGGCGAGTGCAGAACATTCTGCCCTGAAGATGGAGGCAGCAGGTCCCTCCAACTACAACAGTGACTAAGACCAGTTTCTGGCGCACTTTCTTCCCAAGTGGCCAATCTTCTGGAATGCACGAACCTGCAGGATCTACAGACCTTCGGACAGTCGGGCGCTGCGCGTCCAGCGGTACGGCGACTGGCGTCTGCTTGTGACTCGGAACGATCACAGAAATGGCTGTTGTTGATTGTGTGACGAACAGCTGTATGTGACGTCACCCAATCATGACGTGTCACACTGATGCAGCGCCCTCCTTTTGCAGGTTGAATGTCATCCTTACCTGAACCAGAGTAATTTGATCGAGTTCTGCAGGGACAAGGGGATATGGATCACAGCATACAGCCCCTTTGCGGGCCCCACTAGCATCGCTCCGCTCCACAAAGGGGACACACCAGAACCTCTCAAGGATCCCAAAATTAAGGAACTGGCAGACAAATACGGGAAGTCTCCGGCGCAGATTATCCTGAGATATTTGGTGAGTTTAACAGAGGGAGGGTTTCTTTTCATTTTTTTCAGTAGTTCGACAGCCCCTTGGGGGCCTAGGCCGCCTCATTTTTCAAGGCTTCACGATCACACTCAGACACACCACACTCGGTAGGACTCCTCTGGACGAGTGACCAGTTCGTCGCAGAGACGAAGGTATTACGAACATAATAACAAAAGTTATGTCTTTTGACTGTCTAATTTGACTACCAACATGGAGGTTTGTGTAGTCTTGTGCTGGAAGGGCAGTAACACCAACAGCTCCATGTTACAAGAGTCTTGCTTGAGAAGCTGACAGTTTGCCAGCTAGTAATGAAATTCCAAGAGTTTTGTGGAAACCAAAATTCATCAATGACTCTGCTTTTACAACAACCCACCGCTTGTCCATACCTGAATCAGATGAATCATGTCCGTCCTCTGCCATCCTATTTCTGTAAGATACGTTTTAATATTACCCTCCCATCTATGCCTAAGTCTTCCAAGTGGTCTCTGTCCTTCGGGTTTCCAAATCAAAATCCTCTATGCATTTTTATTCTCCCCCATACATGCACCTTCAGCGTGACCGGACGCATTGCAAAAATAGTTTTCGATAAACTCAATTATTTTTGGAAACCTTGTTCCTTTTTGCGTTACAGTTACTAAACGTAAGACTAAACTAAACTAATACATCAGACCTTCTAGCCACAGCATCACGTGACGTTACAGTTACTAAACATAAGACTAAACTAAACTAATACATCAGACCTTCTAGCCACAGCATCACGTGACGTTACAGTTACTAAACTAAGACTAAACTAAACTAATACATCAGACCTTCTAGCCACAGCATCACGTGACGTTACAGTTACTAAACATAAGACTAAACTAAACTAATACATCAGACCTTCTAGCCACAGCATCACGTGACGTTACAGTTACTAAACATAAGACTAAACTAAACTAATACATCAGACCTTCTAGCCACAGCATCACGTGACGTTACAGTTACTAAACATAAGACTAAACTAAACTAATACATCAGACCTTCTAGCCACAGCATCACGTGACGTTACAGTTACTAAACGTAAGACTAAACTAAACTAATACATCAGACCTTCTAGCCACAGCATCACGTGACGTTACAGTTACTAAACGTAAGACTAAACTAAACTAATACATCAGACCTTCTAGCCACAGCATCACGTGACGTTACAGTTACTAAACATAAGACTAAACTAAACTAATACATCAGACCTTCTAGCCACAGCATCACGTGACGTTACAGTTACTAAACATAAGACTAAACTAAACTAATACATCAGACCTTCTAGCCACAGCATCACGTGACGTTACAGTTACTAAACGTAAGACTAAACCCTAAACTAATTAAAAATCAGACCATTCTTAAGCTCCACTAGCAACATCACGTGACGTTACAGTTACTAAACTAAGACTAAACGAAACTAATACATCAGACCTTCTACCACAGCATCACGTGACGTTACAGTTACTAAACGTAAGACAAACTAAATAATACATCAGACCTCAGCCACAGCATCACGTGACGTTACAGTTACTAAACGTAAGACTAAACTAAACTAATACATCAGACCTTCTAGCCACAGCATCACGTGACGTTACAGTTACTAAACATAAGACTAAACTAAACTATACATCAGACCTTCTAGCCACACACACTGACGTAGTAACGCTAATGCTCCCAAACCCCGACGTTAATTCCATTTCAGGTCCAGCACGCAGTGGTGCCTATCCCCAAGTCGTCGAACAAAAAGCGCCTACAGGAAAATTTTGATATCTTCGACTTTGAACTGCGACCTGAAGATGTGTCTGCTATGGACAGTCTGAACAAGAATAAGCGATTGTGTGACTTCATTCAGTAAGTTCACTTAATAACAACATTGTACATTAACAATTCAGTCTGACTTTATATATATATATATAATATATATATATTTATACACATAGGATTATGCTGCCTCTGTCATCAGAGCAGTAAATTAATTAGCAGCACGCAGAAATCTGTCTTTAGCTCCTGATCTCAATATTCATTTCTCTCCTCCTGTTACAGAGCGAAGGAACACAAATTCTACCCTTTCAACATCGACTACGAGCAGCACGGCCGTGTTACTCTGCTTGATGCTGAGGACAAGCACGAACAGACGTCACTTGTACGGCCCAAGCAGTACGTGTTACTCTGCTTGATGCTGAGGACAAGCACGAACAGAAGTCACTTGTACGGCCCAAGCAGTACGTGTTACTCTGCTTGATGCTGAGGACAAGCACGAACAGAAGTCACTTGTACAGCACAGCAGTTTAATTACTTAATAAACAAAGTATTCAACAACTTCAATTTAGTTTTCTTCATCAAATCCCTTTACTGATTATTTTTACCCAAATTTGGTTCCGTCGATAATGCTCCCTTCTCTCGCTCTCACTAAATCCGTGTGATCCACCTCTATAAAACATCAACCCCCAACTTCCCAGTAAAACATAAAGATTATTTGAATATTAAAAATTTATTTCCTACCTCACAAAAACGATACTTTTCATTACGCAGACGAAACAGTTAATGTTATACGGGCCTCTTCCACTAGTTAATAATTGTGTGCCGTGATGGTTGAATTTGCAATGTAGGTTTTACGTCTTCAATTTTCCATTACAATTTTTGTGACAAGTTTATCTCTGCACATTTCACCGTGTTTTAAGAATACGAAAGGGAGCTTCACATAAAGTGTTTGCTATTATTTCTAAACCTTTTTCCACGCAACTACAGTATTTACGGCATATCGTTCAAACTTCCAGTCTCTGCGCCATAGACCCAATATTGCGACATTGCCAACATAACACACTGTCCACTCGCTTTTGATAATTGCTTCAATGATTACGAAGGCAGCAGAGTTGTTGCGAGAACCAGTGATGGAGAAGGGAAGATTTGCAGATTTGTGGTGCACATAATTCTCAGTGCGAGATATGAGGTTCTCACAAAGCGTCACTAAAGATTCAAGTCTATTGGGTTTGTACACCATGGAGACTGGCTAAAAGTTACCGTTAAGCGTCGGTGACTATAGACGATCCGTGGTAACTATGCCCAGCTCATCACTCGCTCTTTCCCACTCGCCAGTGAACATAATATTATAATTAAGCACGCTCCAAATCACGGACAATATCGTCTAGCACTTGGTGGCAGATGTTACCCAATTCACCTAGCAGATGGCAGATACAGCTTAAATCTTGTCAAAGTGGTGTGAGAACTCGATATTCCTTCATAATCGAAACTTGATATCGACTGGTATGTGACGTTTCGAAATTACATCCAATCACAGACGATGTTTATTATTGGAGTGGCCCAATAGGAACAGGATTTTGCATGATGTTGACCAATAACATGTTTTACGAGAAATCCTAAAAATTTAGAACTGAACAAGTATTCAACGGATCTTAGTGTTAACATGTGTTCGTGTTTTAACGATAAAGATATTTTTGTGGTTACTTATGCCGTCGTGATGGTTAATTAATTGAAATAAGAAGTTGGAACGTAACTGGGAAGGCACTGCACTGGACCTCAGTTCTAGAACACGTAAACGTCTGGACTGAAATTCTTTAATTGAGACGAACCGTTGTGCTTTGGATAGACATATAAACACTCAAGAAATTATCACAGTCGGTACAATCATATACTTCATTAACGATATTCTTTGTTATATGTTTATACTCGAGTTTGACCATCTGTAGGTAATAATTCGTATGCGCACGGCATTGTGCAAGCCAGTGCCAACTTCTATATTGACTTTGGGATCCCAAGTTATTACAGTAAGTTTGTATAAAATTGTCATTAATTGTTAAAGAAAGAATAACAATTTAGTGCTCTCGTAACCTTTTCCCATATGTTTATATGTTGAAATCTTGCAGCATTTGACTGTTGTATTCGGAACTATGTTATGTTATTCATACCAACAAGGACATTGTTTTTGGGCACTTAACCCTAATATACTTTTTTTCCTTGTGTTCTTCCGTAGTATTATGTGGCGCACGCTTATTTGTTAGAGAATTGTGCTGCTTAATGTGCATTTTTTTATAATATATTCATTATGGATTGTTTTTTAATTTGTTGCTCGTCTTACCTGGAGTTACAATTTATGTTTGTGGAAGGTGGTGTTTTCGTGGTGCACTGAAGCGTGCACGAAACTGTTAATCCTATTTTGATAATTAATGACAATTTCATACAAACTTAATAGGAAAATTGGCATTGTAGAATACTCTTTATGTATTTTGATGCATTGCCTGAAGATGGGTAGGTCCTAGCAGAAATATGTAGCAAAGAACTAGGTTATAAAAGTATATGGTGTACCAACTGTGATTGTTTCTCGAGTTTTTATACATCTCTGCTTTTTAATTGTTTGATGTACTTTAATTTTCCATTTACTTGTACTTCATTGAACATGATAATACACTTCCATTCAATGTACTAGTTAAAATGAGAAATAAAAGGTTTCTTATTTCTGTTGTTCATAGTCAGATTCTTAGCAGCACAGAAAATTGATTTACTTTTCAGGTTTTTCTGGTCAGAACTGAGACTGATAACCCTAACTAAGGTGGAGAAATGGAGTCATCCAGGGAACCAATCAGTGTTCGCATTGCTCGCCTGAATAACTTATTTCTTGGACGAGCAGGTGCTGTAAATATACATTACCTTGGACGTGAAGGATTGATGGATGCACTTATTCTCCTTTATGATGAATGCAACAATGAAGTTCTGAAGAAAGACAGGAACATTTCTATATTCATTGAGAAATGTATGTATATTTTGAGTGTAAAATATCCAGTCATTTTCAAGGTGACAATATTTATAGAGGTTGCCTTTCTTTTTCTTACAGACCGTAGCATAGTTTCAGAACTACGTTGCTTACGAGTGAATATTTTGGATTTTGAAGTGAAGAAAGTTATTGGCCGTGGTCATTTCGGTGAAGTTCAGGTAGTACGAGAGAAACAGACAGGAGATGTTTATGCAATGAAGACACTTCGGAAATCTGATACTTTAAGTCAGCAAGCAGTGAGTATCATAAAGCATAGTGTAAGTTATAGCCTGAATGTGGAACTGTAACTTACTTCACATGCAGCAGCAATGAAATTTTTTAAATCTTATCTCCCCTGGAGCTATTGATTGTTTAAAGAAGCTGGGATTGAATTTGAAAAACTGGTGGTTGGTTTTATATGTTTCTTAGTAAGTATAAGAGGAGAAAGTATAAAATAAATGGGAATCACAGTGCCTGACAGGCATTTCGTTTAAGCGAAGTTCGAATAACCGAAGTTCTACTGTACAAGTAAAGTTCTGGAATGCCAATTCCAAATACAACATTTGTTGTATAAGTCACAAACTTTATAAACATTGAAAAGTCATGAAATACATAAATGACAAGCTCTAATGGGTCATGTTAATGGGCTGATAATCTGGTAAGAATGTCTGATGATGGGACCGTAAAGACAGTATTTCTGGGGAAACCAGAGGGATGAAGAAAAGCAGGAAGACCAAAATTAAGGTTAGACTATATTGAGAATGATCTGAAATCGATGGCTGTCGAGAGATGGAGGGAGAAAGCAGAAGACAGATCTGTATGGGCTGTCATTCTGAAGGAGGGACTGGTTAAAACATAAGGACCGTATGCCAATGGAGAAGAAGAATTGGGTGTATTAGTTGTGAAGGTAAAGCTCCAGTGATTGTAGATGTTGGCACTAGATAGAGATGAGTTATCTGCTTCATCCTTTAACCTCTTCACACAGTGGAGATGTACTGTAGCATGTGGTACAAGCACTATCGTATAGGATGCTGATTGAATTGCAGGGCCGATGTGAATGTGCTGGTGGCGAGAAAAATCTTTGCTGCTGCCAGGTTAAGCAGTCCATAGCCTTACACTTTACTGACCAAGCTGTATTGAAGAATTACAGAATGAAGTCTGTATATGATGAGATCAGCAGGGCTGTCGTTAAGGATCCACACAACGTGTTTACTCAGAATGAAGTACTTTATTGTATTTTGCAGCTTACATTACTCTTATACAGGGTCATTTTGTCTGATAACTGTTATTTATTACTTCCTGCTGCCCTGCCACACATGTGGGCATGTGGGTGGTTGCCTCGGTGGGCTACGTTAACACAATAAATGGGCTGAGAGAAAGCGAGAGTACCGAGTTGTCAGATAAATTACTGAACCTGTATAATGGTCAGTTGAAACAGGCTCTATCTATTGGGATGTTCCAGGCAGCAGTAAACTTTTTTTTTTGTTTTGTGTGTTGTGGACAGGTTGCATTTTATGAGGAAGAACGAGATATTATGGCCCATGCCTCGTCTCCGTGGCTCACCACATTGCAGTATGCGTTTCAGGACATGCACAATCTGTATCTTGTAATGGAATTCCATCCAGGTGGTGACTTGCTTGCTTTGCTAGATAGGTTTGATGGCTGTCTGGAGGAGGATATGGCAAGGTAGGTGCAATATATGTCATCTTCACGATAATCTGCCGATTTATAATATAATATATAATTTATAATATAATATAACGTAAAGTTTATAATTCCTCCTTTAGCACTCTGTTTTGTTTGACATAATGGCTGCTTTTAGTTCCTTAACTGGAAGTGTTGCAGTGAAAATAAAGTAGTGTGACTTAGTATAAATTAGGAATCTGATTGTGAGATTTGAGGATCTCACACTGGTGTTGCTGAGGATTCAGGTCTTGTGAGGTGTGACATTGTGACGACTGGTAACTAGTTACCAACCTTTTGAAGGATATTGTCTCCACCTTCAGAGTCAAGCAGTTCAAGAAGAACTGAACATTTTGGCCTTTGACACTGACCTTCTTGAGGTGAAAGACCTGTAATTAACATGTAGAGGAAATAAAGTTTTAAAAGTTTATGAAGTGTAAAAACATATGCAGTATTTACCAAAACATGTCTTCATAAGCTGAACAGCAAATACAAGTGTAAAACTGTGTTGACATTGGTAGAGGATTTATTCTGTAGTGTTACAGTGATTTACTGAGGACAGTAGGATATCATATTCCACAATTAGAAATTTACCTGAACTAATGGTTTTCTGGACTTTGTCCATTGTCCGGAAATCTAAAATAACTAGATGACACGGCGTTTCAGAAGCTGGATCTGCTTCCGTCCTCAGGTGAAGGGGAGGGAGACACCTACTCTGTTGGGTCCCTTAGATAGAGCTAACCTCAATCACTGGTGTCTTCCTCTCCCTACATCTGAGGACAGAAGCAGATCCAGCTTCTGAAACGCCGTGTTATCTAGTTATTTTTGATTTCCGGACGTTGTACAAAGTCCAGAAACCAATTAGTTTTCAGTGTTACTTGCCGTAGTCAGAACGTTTTAGAATTTATTAGAAATTTACCTGTTTACATGTGGGTTTGAAACTTCAGCTTCACCCTGTGGGAAGAACAACAATTGAATGTGTTGAAAACAATGTACTGAGGGGAATATTTGGACAAGAGAGAGGAAGTAACAGGATACAGGAGGGAACTGCAGAATGAGCAGCTTCATGATGTTTTCTCTTCACCAACTTTTATTAGGGTGATCAAATTAAGGAGGCTGACATGGGTGGGGCAAAACTGAAGGGAAGAGACCATTTGGGAAACTCAGGCATAGATATGACAATATTAAAATGGATTTAAAAAAATAAGATTTGAGTATGTGAACTGGCTTCATATGGCTCAGAATATGGTCTGGTGGCAGATTGTTGTCAACATGGTAATAAACATGATTGTGTGGAAGCTGGAGAGTTGTTGACTGTCTGAGTAAAATTGAATGTCTTGCTCAGGGGGCTTGCCATAAATATGAAGTCTGAATGTTCTTGTTTCACAGGTTTTACTTAGCAGAGCTGGTGCTTTCAATTCACAGTCTTCATCTTATGGGATATGTGCACAGGGATATCAAACCTGACAACATTCTTATAGACCGTTGTGGTCACATCAAGTTGGCAGACTTTGGGTCTGCTGCCAAGTTAACTGCTGCAGGTGTAGTGATGAGTCAGATGCCAGTGGGAACTCCAGACTATATTGCACCTGAAGTACTGGAGTCAATGGAGGCTTCTTTTGGAAATACAAGAAAGAAAAATCAGAGTGCTTATGGGGTTAGCCATATTTTATACTATGGGGTCATTATTTTATCTGTCAGTATTGGCTGCCACTTCCTGTTGGCTTATTTATTTAGTAATGTAGCGCACTCAGTCAACTGCACACACGTGCAGCGCGGTAGTGGAGGGTAGTGACAAATGATAGTAAAGGTGAAAAGGTAAAGTTCACTGTAGAACAGGCCATGAAGGCCCAGAGGGGGGAGTAGAGGTATAGCTCTACTCTTTCTTTAACCTCGGTGCTGGATGAAGGTGGGTGGTCAACTTCACGCCCTGGCCGCTTTACCCCCGGGAATGACCCGGTACCCATTGTAGACAAATTATAGTTGTCAAATAAAATGTAGACCCTGTATTTACTTTCTAGAGCAGGGGTGGCCAAACTTGCTTAACGTAAGAGCCACATACGATAAACTTCAGATGTTTCAGAGCCGCAAGACATTAACAAATATTACACACACGTTTCTATTGTTACACGTACATTTTGTTACAAAAATTCTTAAATATATTTACTCACCATGAACATTAAACTTACGTTTTAATCCAGCGGACTCTCAGTTTATACCGGTAAATAATTATAGAGCTTGAACATTTTTTATTTACCATTTATATGAATTGTAATGCAAAAAGGAACTCAGCCAACATATTTCCGCGAGCCGCACATTATATGTCAAGCCGCATGTGGCTCGCGAGCCGCGGTTTGGTCACCCCTGTTCTAGAGTAAAATTTTACTCTTGTACTTCTCATCAAATTTGAAGAAATTTGTGTTTTGTCGTGAAAAGTTTTCAGGTCGGTTAACCATGCTGGAAATGAATAAGGATATATAGTAGAAGCTCGATTATGCGAAATAAAGGGGGCGGACCTTATTTCAGATAATTCGGAAATTCGGCGTGACGTGATAAGGTGCAATAAAAATAACATTTATTTAGAAACACGTCTTATGTTAATAAAATTTATGGCACAACAAAGTGTATGATATTTACAGATACAATCCGCACCCGTCAACTTTTCACAACAAACTGATGGGGAGAGGCTCAGAGGTGTCTCACGGCAGGCAGTTCTGGGAATCGCGTTAAAGAAAGGCGTTTTGGTTAACCCGAGTTTCAGTTAAGCGAAGTTCGGATAACCAAGGTTCTACTGTAATGCTATGCATTAGTAGTGCGCATATTGGAAACAGTAAGATGACAAGTTCAGTACAATTTACAAACTCTTTAGATACTGTGAATTCTGTGCAAAGAAGCCGTGATAATTTTATTATTACTCCATCCATGCTGCCCTGTCCAAAAGTCACATTTGTACGGAGCCTGCAGATCAAATACTTTACAGGTGGAGTGTGATTATTGGTCACTGGGTGTTGTAGCCTATGAAATGGTATTTGGACAGACACCATTCTCTGGAGACCAGCTGACAGCCACATACTACAATATTATGAATTACAAGTCCACCCTGCAGTTCCCAGAAAACTGTGGTGTCTCACAGTCTTACTGTGACATGATGAGAGGACTTTTGGATGATGCCACTTCACGCCTTGGTCACGAGCAGCTCTTGAAACATCCGTTTTTTTCTAGTGTTGATTGGAACACATTAAGAGAAGGTTAGAAATGTGTAGATTAATGCCAGTGTTACTTAGGTAGTTAGTAGTATTAAAGTATCAACTCAAGAATGGAGCCTTTGTCTCGTCCTCTTCCTCCTCCTCCTTGTGTTTCCACACTTTTATAAACCTTTGGTGTTTTTTTTTTTTGTCAGTCAGTCATGACTCATCAGAATCAAGTTACTGCCTCTAACAGAGCCTTCTGTGTCTTGTTATTTCTTCCTGTTGCTACACATATACGAGGGTTATCCAGAAAGTAAAGATACAGCACTGGTGGGAGGGGAAGGGAAATCACCTCAGACATCCCACTCACAGCCCAGACCTCGCTCCCAGCGATTTCTGTTTGTTTTTGCATTTAAAGAAACATCTGGCCGGCCAGAAGTTTCACGAAGACGAAGAGGTGAAAAACGAAGTCACTACGTGGTTGTGTGCACAGGCAGCGGAGTTCTATGACATTGGAGTACAAAAACTCGTACCCAGGCTAAACAAATGCCTTGACAAAGGTGATGATTATGTTGAAAAATAGCTAAAGGTATGTGTTAAGAGTTTTTTCGCTCGATTTTGTTAATAAATATTTTTAAAAAACTTTATTGCTTTTGTATCTTTACTTTCTGGAGAACCCTTGTAATTTCATACCCACCAGTCATTACACAAGAAGTTTCCACAGCTCTGTACTGTAAACATAGGCACCAGGTTTGCTGTAAGGGACTTGTGTCTAATAGTGTCAACTGCTTGTTTATAACACCAGCAAATCTTAATGATTCATTTCAGGTGTTCCGCCTTTTGTTCCTGTTGTGAAAGGCATAGATGATACTTCGAACTTTGTTGAGTTTGAACATGAACCACCAGCTCTGTCAATTGAAAACTTTAAGACCAAAAAAGAGTTTTCAGGCAACAACCTGCCTTTTGTGGGGTTTACGTATGTTCATGATGTGGATGTGATATCTAAGTGAGTATATCTTTAGCATGACATGTATTTATCTTTCTTTTTTGGCATAAAGCTGTGTTTTTAGATGTAACTTGATGTTTTCCCTGTTTGAAATGTTTCAATAACAGCAATAATTTAGGAATGTATTACAACGCCCAGAAAGTAATGCAACACATTTTGTTTCTCATTCATAATTGATTTTATTAAAACTTCAAATATGTCACATCATTACATGAATCTTTGGCTACCTAAGCCTATTTTTCAACATAGTCTCCTTCTAAATCTTTGGCCTTACGCTACCGAGATGCGAGAGCCTGTGTGCCTTCGCGGTACCACTCTGCAGGTCTCTGTCGCAACCACCTCTTTACTTCGGTAATGACCTCCTCGTCGTCCTCAAACCTCTTTCCGCGGATTGCATCTTTCAAGGAAAACTCTGAAGAAGCTGAAGAAGCGTTTCCGGAGGGTTCGTTCCCATAAAGATGTGACAAAAGTGCTTCTTCACCACGACAATGCGAGGCCACACACAAGTCTGCGTACCAGAGAGGCCATCACAAAGCCTCAGTGGACTGTCCTGTCTCATCCACCTTATAGCCCTGATCTGGCTCCTTCTGACTACCATCTTTTCAGTCCCTTGAAAGATGCAATCCGCGGAAAGAGGTTTGAGGACGACGAGGAGGTCATTACCGAAGTAAAGAGGTGGTTGCGACAGAGACCTGCAGAGTGGTACCGCGAAGGCACACAGGCTCTCGCATCTCCGTGGCGTAAGGCCAAAGACTTAGAAGCAGACTATGTTGAAAAATAGGTTTAGGTAGCCAAAGATTCATGTAATGATGTGACATATTTGAAGTTTTGATAAAATCAATTGTGAATGAGAAACAAATTGTGTTGCATTACTTTCTGGGCGCCCCTCGTAAGAAAGAGAAGTGTGGGATTGGAACCGTGGTTTTCTTTGTGATAGAAAGGTGTATAAAGTACAGGCTTCATTATAATTACTGTGTCTTCCATACTTTAAATAGACAGCAGCTAGCTTGAAAAACTTCTCCTTGTTCATAATCTCTCACAGACGGATTTTGTGGCAGCCAGTGCTTTGAATTACTGTCTTTGTTTATGTTAGAATGTTTAATTTCAAGGGCTGCAGAATTATTTAAAGGTGGTTATTTTTATCATTGATAAGGCCTCTGTTCTTGCATGTGGAGATAAATATGTATATATGATACAGAATTGGGCAGGCAGTCAGTCTTGTAACTGTACAGGTTCTATGTTATTTTGCAGACATACAGACACAATAAATATATCTCCAAAAAGGAAGAATGACCTTGAAGAGAGTCTGGCCCGGTATAAAGGAGATGCAGAGAAATTGCAGAGGAGAATTTGTGAACTTGAACGTGGGGATGAGAGGAGGTAACTGAGAGGTTTATTACCATCTTGCTTCTGTAGATTATGAATATATGAGGCAGGTACAGGTGAAACCTATTGGAGGATGCTCACAGTTGAAGGTTTTGCACATGTTGGAGCAGATCACCACAGTCATTTAGACTGGAGTCCCATTGATACACATGCTAGTGTATCCCATCTGCAAAGAATTCCTTGGGCTGCTGCCTTAACTACAGTGCAGCCTCCTGCACATAATCACTGGCATGTAACCTTGTTGGCTTTATTTAATGGTACAAACATGTAAAAATCGCATGGGTTTAAGTTTAGGATGTGTGCAGGTTGTTTCAGCACATCTAATTGTGTTGCATTTAGTTGGTCCTGCACTTTGGGTAAACTCACTGATAGCATTATCCTGGTGAACAACGGTGCCTGTCGCCATGTGGCCCAATGGAATGCCATGGTGTGGGACATGCTCAAACATCATGCATGCAGCCTGGCCTTATTACCATGTGATTTTCATGCTTTTGGCCGCTGTCACTTCTAGTCTGGCCACTTGCAGTGTGTTCCATATTTACAGGCAGAGAGAAATGGATGTTCTGAAGAAGAAACTTGAACAGAAGTGCCAAAAGCTGGAAACTGTCGAAGCAACTAAGGAAAACCTGGAACGTGAATGTGAGCAGTTAAAGAATGAACAAGTGGTACGTGCAGTTCAGAAAAGTATTTAATTGTGATCAGTTTGAAGATACAGATTACGAGAGCAGATAAAAGTGACTCATAAAATAAAGTGAAGTTATCTGTGTGCACGCCATGAAGGCGTGTGGTGGAGCAGGGGTGTAGCTTCAACCATTCGTGAGCCTTGGCGCTAGATGGAGGTGAATTTTTAGCTTCATGCTCCCACCACTTTATCACTGCAGGAAGAGCTGACTGTACCCATTGAATAGGAAGCTGGATAGGTGCCAGAACTGATCTGGTCACTTTGGACAATAGAAAAAGTCTTGTCCCTGCGGGGAATCAAACTGTCCAGCCCATAGCCTGGTCACTATACTGAGCTACCCATGCTTCTGGAGTGACGAGTAGTCTGTTTATGAACGTGGGTTGATTCTCAGCAGTTGCAGAGTTATAGTCTTTAATAACGCTGCTAGAATGGCTCTGGAGTGTTACCAGATCCGTTCAACAGGCACAGACCTACTCTCCCCCATTATAATGCTGCCATACTAGGAAGCTGATCAGTCAACTCCATTTAGTGTCAAGGTATAGAAAGTGTGCAACTTTATCTCCTTGCACAGAGGGATTTTCTCCTGAATTTTCAATTGGAAGTACAATTAAATTTCCTTATCATGTGGCTTTGTCTCAAGTTTAAAACGTACGTAATGTGCAATATCTTTTTAAGCACATTTGCAAGATTGCAAAAAATGATAGCGTTATCATATCTGAGGCCCTTGCTCTTCTGCGATGTTATGCAGTTTTGGTATTTGGTGACTGACATGCGAGGATGGCCTATCAGTCCCATCTTCAAGAGTCGAGCAGTCTAAGAAGACTTCTTGAACTGCTTGACTCTTGCAGATGGGACCCATAGACCATCCTGAAATGTCAGTAACCAACCACCAACCAATGCTGCTAAACATCCCAGAAGGGCGAAGGCCTCAGACGCACTGCGGCAGAAGCCTGAATTCATCATGTCTAGCTGTCTGTCTGCACGGTACAACACGTCTCCCGCTTGATGAGTTTTATACTGGGGGACTGGGTGTTATTACTAAAATGTGTGCAGAAAGTTCAAGTTTTGTTTAAATCTGTCAAAAATAACAGCTGCTTTACATGAAGACCTACGTACATTTATGACTACTTTCGTTATAAATATCACCATGGTTATCTTGGTCACCAAAGTTACCAGTGTTACCTGGCTTCTCAGGGTTACATATGTTCCTATAGTTACCAAGTTTACCAGTGTTCATTAGTTGCTATGGTTACCTGAATGTGTCAGGAGTGTTTTGCTCTGCAGACATTTCCTCTCTTGTTATTTGTACTACTGCAGTGAACAGAACAGTTGCATTATGTTTATTGTACTACTGCAGTGAACAGAACAGTTGCAGTATGTTTATTGTACTACTGTGGTGAACAGAACAGTTGCATTATGTTTATTGTACTACTGCAGTGAACAGAACAGTTGCATTATGTTTATTGTACTACTGTGGTGAACAGAACAGTTGCAGTATGTTAATTGTACTACTGCAGTGAACAGAACAGTTGCAGTATGTTTATTGTACTACTGTGGTGAACAGAACAGTTGCAGTATGTTAATTGTACTACTGCAGTGAACAGAACAGTTGCAGTATGTTTATTGTACTACTGTGGTGAACAGAACAGTTGCAGTATGTTAATTGTACTACTGCAGTGAACAGAACAGTTGCAGTATGTTTATTGTACTACTGTGGTGAACAGAACAGTTGCAGTATGTTTATTGTACTATTGCAGTGAACAGAACAGTTGCAGTATGTTTATTGTACTACTGCAGTGAACAGAACAGTTGCATTATGTTTATTGTACTATTGCAGTGAACAGAACAGTTGCAGTATGTTTATTGTACTATTGCAGTGAACAGAACAGTTGCAGTATGTTTATTGTACTACTGCAGTGAACAGAACAGTTGCAGTATGTTTATTGTACTACTGCAGTGAACAGAACAGTTGCATTATGTTTATTGTAGTATTGCAGTGAACAGAACAGTTGCTGTATGTTTATTGTACTATTGCAGTGAACAGAACAGTTGCAGTATGTTTATTGTACTACTGTGGTGAACAGAACAGTTGCAGTATGTTTATTGTATTACTGTGGTGAACAGAACAGTTGCATTATGTTTATTGTATTACTGTGGTGAACAGAACAGTTGCATTATGTTTATTGTACTATTGCAGTGAACAGAACAGTTGCAGTATGTTTATTGTACTATTGCAGTGAACAGAACAGTTGCAGTATGTTTATTGTACTATTGCAGTGAACAGAACAGTTGCAGTATGTTTATTGTACTACTGTGGTGAACAGAACAGTTGCAGTATGTTTATGCATTATTTTTATTGTACTACTGTGGTGAAGAGAACATTGCATTATGTTTATTCATGGATGTCTTTAATGACATTTTGTTGCTGTGCACAGCAGCAATTTACTTGACTCATTCAAGTCATGATTCAAAATGGAGGTACATCTCAGTCATGCTGAAGAAGCTGCAGTATGATGCAAGGATTATTGTCTGCAGCAGGCAAGCTTACACAAGCTGGATTCATTTTTTGTGTGTATTCCTGCCTTAACAAGACTCTGACTGTTTTGTAGTTACAGAGCTTTTCCACCTTTCTTGTTATAGTTTGTTCTGTCTCGTATATTACTGCATGACATTACTGAAATCTTTTTGTTCAGAGCATGTTGCGGGCCCTGGAACAGGAGCAAAAGGATCGCCGAGTGACTGAGGCGGCGGTTCTTGCACAGATCCGTCTCAGTAAGGGCACTTGGAAAAAGGAACACAAACAGGAAATCGCAGAGCTGGAGAAGCGGATCGAGGTACGGTAAGAAATTCACAGCAACATCACATGATCATGTCGACTGTAATGTCAGTTGCTGCTTCCATTGATGTATTTGTGTTTAATTTAATGACATTGTCATTAGCTAAACTATATAGTGTTTGGTGTAGGATGGCAAGTGAATAATGATTTTGAAAGGATATGCAATGAAGTGGGGTGGATTAATGTGGCTCAGGACAGGGGCAAGTGGTGGGATGTTGTGAAAATTGTAATGAACCTTGAGGGTTCAAAAAATTCACGGAATTTTTTGACTAGTAAAGGAACTGTTAGCTTCTCAAGAACTCTGCTCATGGATTTAGCACAAGGAAATCATAGTGCCCTAATTTCAGGTACTATCTCGGCATCCACCTGGAGTTCTCGGGGTAACCACACAAATACTTGTGACAGTCCGATATTCACAGTTGCTGTGTGTGACAATTGTATTAGTCCCAGTTCATCGTGAACATCCAGGCTAAACCATAATTTTTCTGTGTAATTGGCAGTATGACAAAGAAAGAAATAGGAGGCAATATGAATTACCTTCATTGTGTTCGCGTGTGGCAGTCCATTGTGCTTTACGTTATGAAACCAAGAATACTTTTTTACCCAGGTGACACAATTATATTGTTAAGAAATTTCTTCTGTGTAGAATAGCTGCGTGTTTTGGGCTTGTATTCCAAAGCCTGATAGCGACTTTGGTACAAAAGCTGAAACATGTAGCTATTGTAAACAAAAGGATTTTCTTGACCAGTAAAGTTGTATCAGCTGAAGAAAAAAAGTATTCTTGGTTTTATTCCGGATTACCTTCAGCTTTGTTTGGCAATTTGAAGAACAAAGATGAAATGTCACACTTCCTGTGTGACGGAAGACAAGTGACATGGAAACAAGTGTGAGGTAACTACTTATTTTAGAACCAGACCGTAACATAACTTATGTACGTATGAGAGGTTTTCGCTTTAACTAGGTGTGTTGTGGCTGGAACTTTTGATTTTAAAGGAAGGCTTCTGACATGCAGTAACAAGTGCAAGAAGTTCCATAAGTGTAATAAACTCCTTGACGTATCAGTTGACATAATGCCAAAGACATCGAGAATGTAGATTTTTTTTTATGTGTGAGATTTGGGGTTTTTACAGTGGTGCTGCTAAAGACTTGAACTTTCTGGGATGTTATGCGACACATCAACTGGTAAATGTGGTAGTTACTGACGTTTCAGAGGAGCGTATTGCCTCCATATTCGGCGTTAAGCAGTCAAAGAAGTGGGGAATGATCTTGATGCTGAAGGTGGCAATAAACTCCCCTTCAGTCTTTAGTTTTTTAGAAAATACACATACAGAATGTATTTCACTTCATACGTAATTATAAGGCTAGCCCCACATTTCGGAGATGATGATTTTAAAAAATTCTTGTCATATATTAGGGTAAATATTGTATTTTTAAGAGGGTAGACTTTCTGTATGTAATGCACTAATAAACCATTTCCTATTCCTTGGTTGTTACAGAGTCAAGAGCAGCGCATCGTGGAACTGTGCACAATCAATAACACTCTGAGTAGCAAAGTGGACAGACAGACAGAAGAACTGAAATCCAGTTACTCTGAAATTCAGATGCTACAAAAACTGGTTCAGGAAAACCAAGATAAAATGGCACAGGCTCGGGAGAAGAATCGGCGTAGTGTAGTGGTTGTCGAGACCACATTGGAAAGTATTGCCGCTGACAGTCAGAGCCAGTTGGCAACACTGCAGTTACAGTTAGCTGATGAAATCAGGCAGCATTCTGAATTGCAGGAAAAGTTACGTGAATTTGAAGGAAACATCGCCCAAAAGGAGACTGAGGTAGAGAATTTTGCATACAGAGGTAGTACAATACAAAAGTATAATGAGGATTTTATATCTAGTTTTGAAATGTTAAAATAAATGCATTACATACAGCTGATAATCTGCATAATGCTGCTTTAAATTGAGCCTTTTCTTTTGTCAGACTTGTGAGTCTACATGGTAAAGTGCTGAAAATTTTGATGTCAGCATAGTACATGGTTTTCTGAAAACGTGAAAGGATGGCGGCTGATCTAAGAAGGTGGTACTTATTCCTTCTACTAATACTGTGTACAGCCAAATTTTTTTCAAATTTTTCTGTCATTTAGAGTGAAGTTCAGTAATGAAAATATGTATTCACATATAAGAGGTAAATTCTGTAATCTTTTAAACATATTTTTGCATGTATTTTTAGGTTTTGCACCAACCTTAATTCTAATGGTTTCTTTTGTAGAGTAAATATATTTTTACTGTTGGACGAATTACACCCCAACAATTATTCCATATTTCATTACAGACTGAAATAGGCAAAATAAATTGATTTTGAGAGTGTCAATTTTGATGATGTGAAACATAAACCAAACTGCCTAATGTGCTGCACAGAACTTAAAATTATTTGATTGCAATGTTCCTGTCTCCTCAGTCTTTCTAGTGGTCAACTCTTGAGTGGTTTGAGAGCTTTAGCCAAGAAAAGAAGCTGCAGAAGGTGTTTCAGTTACGCATCGCTGGGAAATCAAGAAGTGCAGGTGTGAGAGTAAAATTATTCATTCATTCAAAACTTTTTCAGATTTTAGCCTTACAAGAGCGAGAATCTTTGCAAGTAGTGGAAATGAGATCTGAATTGGAGTCGTGTCGGCAGCAGAATGCTGAGCTGCAGAGGCAGGTGGGCTTCCTGAAAGAAGAGGCTGATAGTGCATTTAAAGCATTCGAGAACAGCAACAAGGCTGTTATTCGCGAGCTTGAGGAGAAGTTACGCAGGGAAAAACAGGACTGTCAGGAGTTGAGGAAACAGCTAATGGTGAGTGCTGCGGAACGTACTGAGGCAGTTCTGAAGTTTAGTTTATTAAGAAGCGGTTAAAGCAAATCTTACAGCTTCTTCAAACAGTAGGTTACTGATGTTCATGGGTAATTGGGACCGATAAAACCGTCGCTAATGTTGGAATACCTTTGCACTGTAGAATGCCTATTTGGTTCCAAGAACTTTTGAAATACTTGTAACAAAAACATCAAAAATCTTAAAAGGCAAAGTATTTGGAAAGCTTTTTTGTAGAAAGATGTTGCCGGTTAAGAATGCGAAGTGCAATAAGAATCAGTTATTTAATGATAACTTAGAGAACTTAGGTGTGCATGGAGTTATGAATGGTGTTGCGTCAACAAATACTGATGGTAGAAATAGTGTGAGTGAAGACAGCCGCATTGGTGATGATATCGTCTTGCAAAATGAAATATGTAATATTGTGATTATATGGCCATAGAAAGGCTGCTATACACGGTGCCTTGAAGTAATAATGTAAAGAATTTTTGTAGATCTGAAACTTTTTTGTAAAGCTATGTGTCAGGTCTTAGGAATACGTAGTCATAAATACATACTACTTTTCAGTAAAACATTTGATTTTTAGCAGCATAACAAACCTGAATGTGCATGTCTTGCAAGTAGATGAAGATTCCAGCCTTCTGGGATGTTATGCTATTTCACTGGCTTTGTAGCTTGTGATATTTCGAAGGATTTTTTTGCCTTCATCTGCAAGGGTAAGTGGTCCAAACTTCTTATTGGACTGCTTACTTTTGAAGATGAAAGAAATATTATCCTATGAATTGTTGGGTAATAGTCATCCAATGACATGACATCATTTTCCTTAATTTCCTACACTAATTATAAGTGAGATTTGTGGTTTTTATCGACCTGGGGTCCAAACCTGGCAGGAGTAACTGTTGTTTGTTTTTTCCAAATCATTCAGACCTGCTGTTCAATGGGTACTGGGATTCTTTCCCAGTCATAAGTTACCCAAGGCATGATCTTGACCACTCAGCTTCATCTGGTGCTGAGGTTAGGAATGAATGCAGTTATATCTCTACTCACTCCTCTACATGCCTTCATGGTTCATGATGTGGATAAGGACAAATTTAACCTTATATATATATATAGTACAGAAAACTTAGAGTTGTAGTCATTTGGGTTATGATAATGTGTATTCTGGTAGGTGGTTTACAACATTTTAGAGGAAACTGTTTCTTTCATCTTCTGGTCAGTACATTGCTGTAACTGTTTCTTTCATCTTCTGGTCAGTACATTGCTATAACCAGAAGAATATATTTGTGTTTTTCTTATTTTTCTTGATTTTGAAAGGAATTTAATGTGTGTGAAAATGAATTTACTCTTTCTTGACCCTGCTGCAGCAGTTGGAAGGTGAGCTCAGTGAGTCACTAATGTCGCAGGAGAGTACGTTAGCGACCAGGGCAGTAGAACACGAGAGTCACATGGCCATGTTGGAAGCAGAACTGAAACAGGCTGCTGCTGACAAAATGAAAATGCAGCATAGACTGCAAGAGGCTCTGGATAAAGAAGGTATAATCAAGAGTGTGCTGATTCCAAGGAACAGAGTCCTTTTTGAGAAGCTGATAGTTCCTCAGCTAGTCAAGAAATTCCCCGCATTGTATGAAACCCAGAAGTTCATTGCTGTGTTCAATAGATCCCACCACTTGTCCCTGTTCTAAGCCAGATGAATCCACTCCACACCCTTCCATCCTATTTCTTTAAGATTCATTTCAGTATTCTTCCAGCTATGCCTAGGTCATGCTAGTGACCTGTTTCTTTTAGCTTTCCCCACAAAACCCGTATGCATTTTCTTCTCCCCCACACTCAGAGTGTATTGTATAATCTGTCTGAGTAATTATGTCCATTCACCTGTGTCTGGCTGACAGGAGAGCATATACAGTAAGTCTGTGGCTTACATAGGCTCCTGTTGCATGGATACATCTGTACATTTCTTTGTTATCTAAACAGTTTAGGCACTTTGACTGCTACAGTCTTACAATTGGATGTACATGGTTTGTGTACGTATCATAATACATTCTAATGTGGTGTGTTATGATACATTTTTATTGTACATATATTGATATTACACATTTACCATGTTGTATATTTTGTGTTTGGTTTTAAATAAACATATGTACCAAAAAGATATCATATTGAAGCATTGTTGGGCGTAAAATGGAAACCTTCAGAACAAATTAACCGCGCACATCAGGGATTACAGTAATGGCAATTTTGGTTCAAACACTTGAGAGAAAGAATTATCGGCAAAGTTCCAAATAATTTGCATGGAAGTCAATTGAGTATGTTCAGGAAGGAGTACAGTATCAGAGAGTGGCTGTATCAGCTAGAATGTGATAAAACTGAAATTTTATTATAACTGCTTGTTTACAGAGGAAGATGGCCGTAAGTTGGAGACACTGGAGGGACTACTGAAACGTCTGGAACAGGGTCTGGTACATCTGGAAGAGGAAAATCTAAAGTTAAAAGCACTGAACAAGTCCACAGAAGATGTCAGCAATCGTAATGGTCTTGTAGAAGAATTGGAGAAGCAGAAAGTGATTCTATTAGCTCAGGTGGAGAAGTTAGAATTGCAGGTGCAGAAATTGAACGAGATGTCTCTTCTTGATAAGCAGGCTGCCAGAACGTCTCAGCATCAGTTGTGGAAGGTAATAAACATTTGTGATAAATGGACTCAGTCATGTGTATCCCATGATTACTTAAGGGTTTTGAATTATTGTGTTTCAGATTTTGAGCTTTAAATCTATGAAAGAAGGCTATCAGAAACATACATGCTTTTGAATATTCAAGTCGTCTGGGATGTGATGCCATGTTGTTTTGTGAGTGGTTCTTGATGTCATGAAGGGTTACTCACTGGATCCATATATTGCCACATCACCATTGGCTGTTCTTCTTGGACTCTGAACTCTTAAGATGAAGGCATTATGACTCTTCAAAACATCAGGATGTACTTGCCCAGTGACGCAACATCACATCCGAGAAGGCTCAAATTCTCTTGTGTGTAATAATCAGTTGCGATTAACTTCTATAATGTCCCTCGCACATGACTTGTGTTTCTGTTTGATAGGTAATGAGAATAACGAAGGGAAATTTCTGTGTACTGTAAACAAACAGAATGCAAACACTAATGGATCATTTCATGTAAAGGCAGTTACACTTGTAACTCGTGACAGTGACACACTGGTCATATCTTGCAAGCTGTCATGCCACTGGTGAAGAGGATTCAGGTTGTCTGGGAAGTGATGCTGTGTTGTTAGGCCTGCTTAATCCTGATGAAAACACTAAATTCCATCACAATTTTGGAAACATACATCCAAAACACAGCATCACATCTCACAAGACTTCAGTTCTTTAGTCATATCTTCGTTTAAAATTATTGTAATAAATGTTGAGACGGACATCTTGGTAATATCCCGTGCTTATGCAGCTTCTAGTAAAGTGGAGGTTGCAGCTTTCAGGATTCAGCTGCATCACATGGTTGCACATCTATAGCAAATGGCATTGATTTTTTGTTCAATTATATTTTGTATCAGAAAGAAAAGGAGCTGTCTGACGCAAAGATAGATGTGCGTATTGCCCAGCGTGAAGCAAAGACTGCGGAGGATCAGTTGCGAGCAATGCAAGAAGAGAAACAAAAATGGGGAGAGAAACTGCAGGCAGAAATAAATGCCCATGCTGAGCAGCTGCAAGGAGAACGTGACAAGGTGGATCAACTGAATCAGCAGGTTATGTCTTTGAGTGCAGAGCTGCAGGACATGAAACAGAAAGAAGAGACGGCAAGAAAGCAAGCTGATGTAAGTTGTGCATGTAAGACAACCCCTGCACTTTACGGCTCATACACTTCACTTTTCAGGAAAGTGCATGTACAGGAGATGTTTAATTTTGCGTGCAATTAGAAGGGAACTCTCCATTTTTCAGATGATGGATTAGGAAGAAAAAATTGTTTTGCATTTGGGTAAATACAGTATTTTTTGCACAATTCAATTCTGACTGTACCAGCCAGATCTAATGTGGGCCTCTTACAGGGTGTCCAGCTTAAAGTGGAACCTGTTTGCAGAATGTACAAACCTGCCCACATAGTGTACATCAACAGTCTATTATACAGGGTGCTTTTATGTTGGAACTGCTTGCCATAGATAGGACAACATCATTGCTGCATAGCAACTGATGATGTCATTCTGCAGTGCTTGGTTGTGGTAAGAAAATTCTGTAAATACTTTTCCCATCGTACCTTCTGACAAAATGAAAACATTTGGAACATGAGGAACAACACTAACCCCCAGCCACTGTTCAGAGTCTATGTTAAAGCTGTATGTGCTCTGTGCCAGTCTCCACAATCACCATGTCATAAAGTGTAAATGGAAACTGTAAAAGTAGTCCTGCTCAAACGAAACGGAACAGTGAACATTTTTTTGTCCACAAATGCTAGAATACAGTGACTAGAAAGCACCACATTCTTCAGTTGATATCGCCTGTTTGTTGCTGTTGTAGATCTGCTTTTTATTTTTATGTTTCTTATTCAGATGGAAAGAGCATTGCTGACCCAGAAGACAATGGAGCTGGACTCCAGTAAGTCTTCTACACGAACGTTGCAGCATGAACTGGACATGGCCCACAAACAGGTGAAGGTTTTGGAGCAGCAAGTGACAGATTTGCAGGTGGAAGCCAAATGTCTGAGTGAGACGATAAGCCATCTTCGTGAAGACAAGGTGAAACTTGAAGCTGAGTTGGAGGATCAGAGGAGAAGAAACAGCAGTCTCGAATTGGCAAGTGATTTACTCTTATCATTTCTGTGTATCAAATGCAAGTGAAAGGGTAAATTATTTTACCTATATTGATATATCTGCAGAAATTGTAAATTTGTAGTTATTCTACCTCGTGACCTTGGTGCCAATTTTCTACTGCCTGAAAGTGTAGACTATAATTTGCTCATCCTTCGTCATGTAATTGTCTCATTACCAAGTTCCTTCATGTCTATTCTTCTCAGTACTTTTTGTTTCAAAGTGCCCCAAATTTTTATTCTTGCTACAGACTGAGAAATTATGATTAACCTTTAGCGTCCGGACTTATTTCTCATCTTTGCCCTTTAAATCGAGATAAGTGGCCTACTTTACGGCACAATACCTGTGTGATCGGTTCTGCGGTCCCCGCGTTGGCCGTTTAAACTTTTGCGCATTCGTTAGAAAAACTTTAATATTATTTTTTCTTTAAGAGATAAAATGGTGGAATTACTTCCATTTTGTAGAAAATGAAACAGGCTTTTAGCAGAGAGCTTTATAAAGTCAGCTTGTATCCTTTCTGCCTAAATACACACAATAAAATTCCGTATTCGTATGAATTTGCAGTTTATGTCGTCTTATTTGGGGCTGTTAGCGACATCTATTATGAAACAGGATTTTAGCAGAGCGCTTTATAAAGTCAGCTTGTATCCTTACTGCCTAAATACACACAATAAAATTCCGTATTCGTATGAATTTGCAGTTTATGTCGTCTTATTTGGGGCTGTTAGCGACATCTATTATGAAACAGGATTTTAGCAGAGCGCTTTATAAAGTCAGCTTGTATCCTTACTGCCTAAATACACACAATAATGTTCCGTATTCGTATGAATTTGCAGTTTATGTCGTCATATTTGGGGCTCTACGAAACATCTCTGTTATGAAACAGGCGTTTAGCAAGCGCTTTATAAAATGTCAGCTTGTATCCTTACTGATATCTCGTCTCTCCTACTCAATGAACACAGTTTATTTATCTGAAGCACGCACAAACCTAACACTAGCCTCTGCTAGCAGTCTAAACATTGGAAGGTTTTATGGCGTCTCTGATTGCAGGAGTATTCCACACCGCTTATAGCAAAACAGAAGTATATCCTGAAACAGTCTCCAACATCACATACCTACTAAACCTATTTTTTGAACCTAAAATTAAATATCAGAAGACAAAGAGAAATTCTCGCATTCAAGAATTAATTGAACGTTTTAATTTTCAGACAAATAGCGCTTAAAAATAATATAAAAGGATTTGTTTGGCGTTTTTATTAGAATAATGACAGTAGAGTTATAGTACATTTTTGCACACGAAATTCGTCTGTCAGGAAGGTTGACGTAATATTTCTTGGCGACGAAATATTACACTGCCTGCGATACTAAACTACAAACAGCTCCTTTATGACTGGTCCAGTTTGTTTTCATTTCTGGAGTCTGTTTCGTTTTGTTTCTCACTAACGCTAACTACACAGTAGGAAACTTGTGTGAATCACTACGCCTATGTCTAGCTCAGCCATATGATATAAAACTCTCGTACAAGTGAATCGCGCTTTCACCATGCGGTTGTTTTCAGTCGACTGAAACCACACGACCTCCGCTGCAGTGCAAAACAAGTTACGTAACTTCCTAATGCTTCCAGAGCTGATCGATAAAGCTTCTTCAATGTTACAGCCTGAGTTCCTTCCTGGGGTAAAGTAGTCGGAGCGTGAAACAAACCAAACATTTCATTTAACGCGGAATGTGGAGGTATACACGTTACCTACATGTATTTAAAGCTGTCGGAGCTATCCCCCGCGGTCATGGGCAGGAAAGGATGACTGACGGTTTAAAGGGCCCTGGCAACTATATGGCACGCACGGACTCTAAAGGTTAAGAATGATACAGGAGTTGATAATATTGCTGTATTAAATGGAATACAGGACTTAAATCCTGCATCTGGCAGCCAAATTTAAATTTTTACGTGAATAGGTTTCTGTATATTAGAAGTTATTATACAGGTAAAGGTAAAGTTCACCTAGAACAGGCCATGAAGGCCCAGAGGGAGAGTAGAGGTATAGCTCTACTCTTTCTTTAACCTCGGCGCTAGATGGGGGTGGGTGGTCAACGCAACACCCCAGCCACTTTTCCCCCCTACAATAACACTGTAACAATTTTATAGGAGGCTGGGTGGGCCCCAGGGCTGGACCTGACGGGTTTGAAAAATCTTCCCCCCACCTGGATTCGATTTCCGGGTTGTCCAGCCCGTAGTGAGTCGCTATACCAACTGAGCTACCTGACCCAAATTCATATTAAGAAAGGTAAATTATGTCTTATACAGTGAAGTAAACAATTTCCTGGACATGCAGAATAATAGAAGGATTCTGTCTCATTGGCATGTAAGGAAGAGCACTTTTGTATTTGTTTATCTACAAGTGTCAGTTTAGGTCATACATTGGTAATGAATGTGAAAAGAAATATTAAAATTTGTATTGTTATTAGGTTCATATAAATTGAATGATTCATTAGATGATTTCAGGCTTCCGCCGCGATGTTGATGTAATCTGTGGTCTTTTGGGTAATTACACGGCGTCGTGTGGTAGATGTTGACAGGTGTGCGGCTGTGTGTCAGTGTAGTGCATGACAGAGCATTGTTCTGTTTCAGAATAACAACTGTCTTAAGGAGCTGTGTACAATGCATGATGATGAGTTGGAAGATGCAGAGAAGCTGATAAAGTCACATGAAGAGAAGGAAGCTGTGTTTTAAACAGGAAAAGTAAGGCCCATCTCTTATCACAGCACTTGCATTGCAGTTGCCATTGGCAATAGTTGTGCTTGAAATCTAAAGTAGGCTGCAAAGAGGAAAGAGAATTACACATAAAGTGTGTGAAAAGTGGAGCGTCTGAATGCTTATCAAACTAGATATGAAGTTATCCAAAGACTTAAAGTGATTGGGGTAAATTATATACTGCATTTAGTGGAATATAAGACGACCCTACGTACCTGCATATAATACACCCCCCCCCCCCCCCCTTCACCGTCATCAGTTTTCAGGAAGGTACTGATAAAGAATGTGTTTAACTTCATGTGTGATTGTGTGGTGTCCCCATTTGCTTTTCAGACATTGAATTGGGAAAGCTTCTCATCTAATATTTGGGTATATGTGGGAATTTGTGCTCTGAAGTTGAAAGCAGTAACTTCTTCCCAAATGCTGACAAATTTCTTATGTGCGCTGTGGTGTTGTATGCCACAAGGCAAGGTGATACTTGTAACTGACTGTAAGACTTGAGTCTGTTCTGTCTTTGTAGTTTTGTTAGGGTGTTGCGATTTTATGTTGTTGATTTTACTCTACTTGAATGAAACCAGATAAACACACAACACTGAGGAAAAGTAAGAGGAAAGGCCTCGTGGGGTTGTGATTTACGATATTAAACTGAATCGTAGCAATGGTAAGTCGTAAATATTTGAATCATAAATTTAATCTTTGGTATTAAAATTGAAGTAAGAAAATATTTTTGACTAAATATAAGAAGCTGAGTTTTTGAACTGAAGTTAACAATGTTTTGGGGCTTTTATCATATTTGCCCAAATATAAGAACCCCCACCAAAACACTGTTAAATTTTAAGGAAAAAAAATAATGCATAGAGACTGTGTTTAACTCTGTGCACAATTATTAAGTGACGCCCTGTGCTTCCGATGATGAATTATGAACAAGTCCTTATCTTTTTTTCTGGTAAATATAATATTTTGATGACATTAAAGTTTTGTTTTTGGACGTTCATTGGGATGTTTGTGCCTTCTTGTGCCATGACTGGTATTCATTGATTTTACTGCACGCAGCAGAGCATTGCAGAAAATATTTATGTTAGATTATTGTAATTTGACAGACAGAAAATTTTCTTACTTTTTTATCACTATTAGCACTCATTTCCAGAGTTATCCTTGTTTGAGGACACAAACTGGTTATTACAATGGTATTTGTCATTTACAGGAAGTCTCTGCAGGTAGAAATCGAGTCTTTACAACAGAAGTTTCAGAAAGCATGCCAAGATATAAATGAAGAGAAGTCCCTCCGTATCCGTGCAGAATCACGAATTCACGGTCTTGAAACAGAGCTGGAAGCACACACGGATGATGTGGTAATCTTGCAGTCTCAAATAGATGATTACCGCAATTTGGGTGACGAACGAACAAAGCAGGTCAGTTTTTGAAGGTACAGTGGATTAAATATTTTTTTAGTTGTGCTGATGGTGATGATTATCTGTATATCTCTTGTTATGTGACAGAACTAGTGAATATATGTGTCCCTTGTTATGTGAAGAACTAGTGAATGTATGTGTCCCTTGTTATGTGACAGAACTAGTGAATGTATGTGTCCCTTGTTATGTGACAGAACTAGTGAATGTATGTGTCTCTTGCTATGTGACAGAACTAGTGAATGTATGTGTCTCTTGCTATGTGACAGAACTAGTGAATATATGTGTCCCTTGTTATGTGACAGAACTAGTGAATATATGTGTCCCTTGTTATGTGACAGAACTAGTGAATGTATGTGTCTCTTGCTATGTGACAGAACTAGTGAATGTATGTGTCCCTTGTTATGTGACAGAACTAGTGAATGTATGTGTCTCTTGCTATGTGACAGAACTAGTGAATGTATGTGTCTCTTGCTATGTGACAGAACTAGTGAATATATGTGTCCCTCGTTATGTGACAGAACTAGTGAATGTATGTTTCTCTTGTTATGTGACAGAACTAGTGAATGTATGTGTCTCTTGCTATGTGACAGAACTAGTGAATGTATGTGTCTCTTGCTATGTGACAGAACTAGTGAATGTATGTGTCTCTTGCTATGTGACAGAACTAGTGAATATATGTGTCCCTCGTTATGTGACAGAACTAGTGAATGTATGTTTCTCTTGTTATGTGACAGAACTAGTGAATGTATGTGTCCCTTGTTATGTGACAGAACTAGTAAATGTATGTGTCTCTTGTTATGTGACAGAACTAGTGAATGTATGTGTCTCTTGTTATGTGACAGAACTAGTGAATGTATGTGTCTCTTGTTATGTGACAGAACTAGTGAATGTATGTGTCTCTTGTTATGTGACAGAACTAGTGAATGTATGTGTCCCTTTTTAGGTGACAACTAGTGAATGTATGTGTCCCTTTTTAGGTGACAGAACTAGTGAATGTATGTGTCCCTTTTTAGGTGACAGAACTAGTGAATGTATGTGTCCCTTTTTAGGTGACAGAACTAGTGAATGTATGTGTCCCTTTTTAGGTGACAGAACTAGTGAATGTATGTGTCTCTTGCTATGTGACAGAACTAGTGAATGTATGTGTCTCTTGCTATGTGACAGAACTAGTGAATATATGTGTCCCTCGTTATGTGACAGAACTAGTGAATGTATGTTTCTCTTGTTATGTGACAGAACTAGTGAATGTATGTGTCTCTTGCTATGTGACAGAACTAGTGAATGTATGTGTCTCTTGCTATGTGACAGAACTAGTGAATGTATGTGTCTCTTGCTATGTGACAGAACTAGTGAATATATGTGTCCCTCGTTATGTGACAGAACTAGTGAATGTATGTTTCTCTTGTTATGTGACAGAACTAGTGAATGTATGTGTCCCTTGTTATGTGACAGAACTAGTAAATGTATGTCTCTTGTTATGTGACAGAACTAGTGAATGTATGTGTCTCTTGTTATGTGACAGAACTAGTGAATGTATGTGTCTCTTGTTATGTGACAGAACTAGAGAATGTATGTGTCTCTTGTTATGTGACAGAACTAGTGAATGTATGTGTCCCTTTTTAGGTGACAACTAGTGAATGTATGTGTCCCTTTTTAGGTGACAGAACTAGTGAATGTATGTGTCCCTTTTTAGGTGACAGAACTAGTGAATGTATGTGTCCCTTTTTAGGTGACAGAACTAGTGAATGTATGTGTCCCTTTTTAGGTGACAGAACTATTATTATAATACATGTGTCCCATGTTAAGTGACAACTAAAATGATTATACATGTGTGTCTTGTTAGGTGACAGCTAATGAATGTGTATGTGTCCCTTGTTAGGTGACAGAACTGGAAGATAGATACTGTGCAGCTGAATTAGAATTGCGTAACGTTCAGCGCCAGCTGCAGGCGTCACAAGACGAAAGTACTGCTCTGAAGGAAGAGCTCACACAATATCTCACACAAATCAACTCTGTGAAGGAATCCAATTTTAAGCTGAATCGGGATCTTGAAGATTCCAGTGACCAGATCCAACAACTGAAAATTAAGTATGCATGTCTTTGTTGTTGTGAATTACTTTGATGGAAGGTTCAAAATACAGTAAAACCCCGATTTAATGTTCCCAAATTTAGTGAAATACCAGATTTAGTGATGATTTTTTCATGTCCCAACAATAGCTCCATATAAACAAATAAACCTCCATTTAATGAAAACCTCGATTTAGTGAAATATATTCTAATCCCCCCAGCAGTTCATTAAATAGGGGTTTTACTGTATGTTGGTAAGAAAAGAGATAATACATTAGAGTCTCAGCATTTGGGATTTTGACCTTTTGTGATCACCCATTTTAATACCATTTTCTGACATTTTGTGACTGGTTGTGGCAAATCTGGATGAGGCCATGTGACTAGCAAGTTAGCAACTCCACTGTCCTGTTATTGCACAGATGACTCACAGCTCAGTCAAGCTCTGTCTTTGATCAGGAGAGGTTCATTGTGTTTATGATTTTTGGAATGAAACTCCTTTCAATCATTTATTGTATTTTATTAAAAATAAACTTTCATGCTGTTTCAAATTATTTATATTTCTGTTACTGGTATTTTGTAAGTTCTTGAAAGCAAAAAATGTTCTACTTTGGCAATTAGTTCCAATATTTGTGACTATTTTAGCGGTCCTAATTACTGGCAGACTTCAATACTCTATTGTACTTTAATTTATCTTGTCATATCTCGACTGTACTTGGGAACAGTGATGTCATGAACAACAAGAGCGTGTCTAGAGCAAGACTGTCATATTGCCGTGTTTACATTATTCCTTTGCAACATATATAGATATAAATAAGGTTAATTACCAACAAAATTTACTTATTTGTATATATATATGCATATGTATAGGAAACTACTCCAACATGTTTCGGCTATTTCTTATTGCGTCTTCATGGAACACTTGTTTTCAACAGATTCCCCCCCCCCCCAATGACGCGACAGCCACTAGTTGGTCAGGGCCGCCTCATTACTGAGACTTCACAATCACACTCAATTAGACACACCACACTCGGTAGGGCTCCTCTGGATGAGTGATCAGCCCGAAACAGAGACCTCTACCTAACAACACACAACAATTACAAGTGACAGACATCCATGCCCCCGGCGGGATTCAAACCCACAATCCCAGCAAGAGAGCGGCTGTATGCCTATGCATTAGACCGCGCTGCCACTGGGATCAGCTTCAAAGGATGTACACCGAGTTTAAATTTAACTTCATCAGTGGTAAATGGTAAAATACATTTCAATATACTGTGTTGTTACAATATACACGTGTGGTGTTGAGAGTACATACAGATTAAAATTATACTGGACTCAAAATCAAGTGCATCCAAACATCTGAAATTGATAAATTCTCTTCTCTTAACACTCAACAAGCTGAAAGTGAATTTATCATTTTTAGATATTTGGATGCACTTGATTTTAATTTGAATCTTGTGTAATTTCAATCGTTACGAGTATATATTGTGAATTCCACACATGGATAGTTTAATAATATATTTGCAGTGTACTTTACCATTTACTACTCGTGAAGGTGAATTAGAAATGGCTGAAACATGTTGGAGTAGTCTCCTACATAGTGTATAAGTGAATATTGTTTTGCAGTTTGTTGGTAATAAAATTTACTTATGTATATCTATTGCATGGAAGATTTATAACATCAAGATATATAAATATATTTGAACATGTAATTGGTTGAAAAAATTTAATCAGATTGATTAGGTCTTTATAGTAACGATGGGAACAATTCGAAACTTAAACTGTTCACAGACTGAGCAAGTTAATTTTGTTTTGAATTTATGTTTCTGAAGTTTTATCACAAAATATTACATCTGCTGAAGTAGATTTATTGTGTGAAGCTGCAAGAACATGTCACATGCTCCTGTTGTTGCGCTATGTAAGAAGCATTCTTTACAACAGTATAACATAGATCCCAGTTTTATGTTAGTCTCACCGTGCATTTTACGATTCAATGTTTAAAAACCAACAGAATGCACTTCACTTTCACTGTAATAAGTATCAATTAACCCCTACATATGTTTCAGTTCTTACGTAAAACCGAAACATATGTAGGGGTTAATTAATACTTATTAAAGTGAAAGTGAAGTGCATTCTGTTGGTTTTTAAACATTGAATAGATTCCAGTTTTTGGGATGTGACAGCTTGTTGCTGCGCAAGTATTGCCAAATATGTCCAAGGACTGCAGTTCTTTGGTTTCAGAGACAAACATTCCAAGAAGAATTCTTCTTGTGAAAATAATTCAGAGAATATCAAACAATAATTTAGGATACAAGTTAGAGCAAAATTAGTTGTGATTTGATCAAAAAGTTGCTCAATCTAATTATATAAAGGCAATCTGGCTAAATTTCAATTGTTTTAGAATTTGGATGAAATGACTAGATGATTTGAGCAATTTAAGACATAAAACTGGTGAAATTTTTAGGAATAAAACAAGAAGTCTATCTGAGAAACAGTATCAATGAGCTTAAGACAAAGAGTAAGAACAGAAATATTAGGGACTGATATAGAGGCATACAAGTTTAAGAAATGCTTTTGGCCTAGAATTAATTCATTAAAGGTGAACAAGGTAATGTACTGCTGATTTTTACAATTTTACTTGTTAAATGTCAGTGATATTGAGCACATGAAGTTCCTGCAGTTGAACCATTAGTAGGTACCTGGTTCTGTTGGGGTTTCAGTTGCTACTGAAAATTTGAAAAGTGTATATTACTAGGTACTGAACAAATTTCAGCAGAACTGATACCAGCAGGAGTTCAAGCATTTGTTTCAAATACTTGGTGCAAGTTGTTCTGTCATGATGTGCCTTGAAGTGCTCTTTTTCTTACCTTCCCTTCCAGTTTCACATATTTTATTTATAATGCTGGTGTTTCCCTCCTGTAATATATCTGATACATCACAGATATTCTGACCTGGAAGCTACATTGGCAGAGCTGCAAGCATTCCATAAGCAACGTGAGACCAAGAGCGAGGCAACAATTCAACAACAAACCAAACTTATTGATTACCTACAAAAAAGGATTGAAGATGCAAACAAGAAAAAGAAGGTATGCTTAATTATTGATAGCATCAGACTCTTATACCAAATTTTTTCACCTGTTTACGGTTTTCACACAATTCTTATTCAGCCTTGTTCAACAAGTATTTTTTGTTGGTGCCCCAGCAGCTCTTCTGTTCAGTAAATGTACCCAGCTGAGTAGCAAATGCTGCAGTTGAGTGAATAATGAACAACTAAACCACTAAAACAAGTAATTTTCATTAAAGTCCTCTTTGTAATCTGCTGTATGCATTTTGCAGCTCGTACACCGCAGTGGCTTGTAGCTTCTTATGTGCCAGGCCAGGAGTGTGGGTACAATTAACGCTCAACTAGAGCTTCAAAAGTTATGCTTTGATCTGTAATCATTGTGCAGAAGGTTTAAATGTTCTGACATGTGACACTGTCATTGCATAAGTAGTACCTGACATTTCAAAGGATTGTAGTATTTTCCCTGAAGATGAAGACACTGCAGTCCTTTGAAACATCAGGAACTTCTGACACAGTGTCACATTTCCGAAGAGCTGAAGCTTCAGCGTCACAACTGTGAGATCTCAAATGTCACACACATGAGCTTACAGTGGTTAGTCCTGAAATGTGGTTGCATTTCTCCATAATTTGATTTATAGACCAGGATTTGCTGCTGCCAAGCTTGTAGTTCTGTAGATGTCACAAACCAATCTGGTGTATTATTTTTCTTTATAGACTTTGACAGATAAGTTGTTTGGTAACCGTCAGAAGGAGCATATTTCACTGTTAGCCGCTGCACCTTCAAGGAAAACCAGGCACATTGCTAGTAATGATTACCAGCCAACAAGCAACAACAAGCCCTTTGTGGAGCCCGTGGCAGTGTGGCCAACACGCAGTAGAGGTACGAATTTGTTGGACCATATGTAACCATTATTTTTATTTTTCAAATTCTAGTCCATGCCTAGCATCTTTCAAGTGGCCTCTTTCCTTCAGCTTTCCTCACCTTAACCCCATATGTATTTATCTTCCCCCCATGCATGCCACGTGTCTCACTCATCTCATGCTCCTTGATTTGATCACGTGAATATTTGGTGAGGAGTACAAATCATGAAGCTCCCCATCCTCAGCAATTTATTCTAGGACAATTAAGGTGTAAATGAATTGTCAAATTTTTAGACTCTCTCATGCACTCTCAGTGGAACACTTCAATAGACTTTGCCATTGACCTATCCCTGATGCAGCAGATGCCGATAATGGCAGGACATCTCCGGTTTCTGTAATGTCACCGATCAACTCGCTGTCAAAGAAGGCGCTGACACATCTGGTTCAGTCACCTGGATCTCAGACACCAGGCTGTTTTGCTCGACAGCCATCACTTCAGCGCATGCATCATAACATTCCACACAGGTATGTTCACCTATTTGGATGCATTAATTAGCAGGAAAGCTGCGGGAAATGAGTGAGTTACCATGACACATTATTTACAGGTATGACCAGAAGCTGTGTGTGCGTGCTATCAAGTGTGCTGCCTGCCTTGATAGTATTCACTTTGGACACTATGCTTTCATCTGTCAAGAATGTGACATCACTGCTCATCCTAAGGTAAATAAGACATGCTGCCATGTTTTTTGTCAAGAAAGTAATAGACACGATTTGAACCGTGTTCATAAATGCATAGAAATTTTTTGAATAAATGTATGTACACTATGTACTTGGCTGTTATATGAACTCATGTGGGACAGCTTCTCTTCCCAGCGGAAAATATTAAGAACATATAACGTTTTTATTTGTATAGTTAGATTTGTACATGCTTGTATGTATGTTTCTCTAGGATAACACTTTTTTCTCGCATCTTCATATTGCCCATTTTGGTTCTACATTTTTGGTGAAAGTTCCTGATAATTTTTCATCGTTGCTGTCACTCAATTATCAGTCATTATGAGTGACTGATAAACACTGATTTAGGAGAATTGTTTTGGTCTGCTTGGCTCTTGAGAGTGAAGGCAGTACATACCCTTTTTTCAAGTTTCATTACCAATGAAGCATCACACCCGAAAACATGGGAACCCTAATTTACACTGCTGTGCAAACTTCAAAACTCACAAAGAAATGCTTGTCTTGTAGTCAAGTAAATATACATAAATACAAACATTTGTCTCATTTTGTACAAGTTTACTTTGTGACAATTTTTGAATTGGTGAATTTTTAAGGAAAGTATTTTTGGCAATTTGTTTTATTCTTCAGATTAAGGTATAGCCCTTATAGACCAACATGAAAGAGAAATGTTGATTTTAGGCTTCCACCGCAATGTTGATGTAATCTGTGGTCTTTTGGGTAATTACACGGTGTCGTGTGGTAATTATTTCCCTTTCCTTCTTGGAATCTTGACCCGTGAAGATGGGACCGACACGTTGTCCCGAAACGTCTGTAAATAATTACCACACGACGCCGTGTAATTACCCAAAAGACCACAGATTACATGAAAGAGAAATATTTTGTTGTAATTTTATTAAGATGTTTCAGTATTACATTTTATTATGTTACATTAATACAACATGAAAATTCTGAGAATTCAGCTCTTCTGGAATGCGATGCTCTGTCAGGGCACTAGTTCCAAACATTTTGAAGGATCGTGGTGCATTTGGTGCATTTGTCTTCAGAGGTCAAGATGTCCCCAGAAGCATCTCTGGATAATTTTTTAAGTTTTGTGTAAACTGGTTATGTGTCTTACCAAATATGATCCAGATGTGTAATTTTGAGCCTGAGTTTTAATGGTAGTTTAAATTGTCAAGGATGAATGCAAATTAAAATTTACAAATATTGTTAATATAGGCAACCAGTGAAAGTTACAATTTTTCCTGGTCATGTCATGCAGGCATATAGGCAGATTAGATGTATAGCTCCATTTATTCTTAATCTTCATAATAGATGGAGGTGGTGAGTGGTCAACTTCACAGCTTGAGGAAAGAATTGCCATTGCCTGTGGAATAGGAGGCTGGGTGGATCCTAAATCCAGTCTGGACATTTTGGAAAAGCAAAAAGTCTCTCGCCCCTACTAGCAGTCAGAATCCAGATCACCCACCCCATAGCTCAGTTTTTAATATAATGAAAAATTTTTTAGATACAGTAGAATTATTTTATGTGTGCAGGTGCAAGGCCATAACAGAGAGATTTGTTCAAAATTTAAATTTGAACCAAATCACATTGCTGTCATGTTTGTAATATTAATTACTTTTTGCATCACTGTTGTTGCAGTGTTCTCTAGTTCTGCCATCAACATGTGGCATACCTTCAGGATTTGCAAGGCACTTCAATCAGTCCTGGAAGATCAGCCAAGTGGACGGTGACTTGCCTGTCAGCAGTCAGAGTGCTGAATCAAGAGCTCAATCCTGTAAACCAGAAGGCTACGTTAAGATTCCCAAGTACGTTTCATTATGCAGCATAACAAATTGCCACATCTTTTTGTTAACATGTATTAACATTTATCGTCATAAGAGACCATCTTCTGGTCTCTAAATGCGCTGGGCAATGCTGTAGCACGCAGTATGCTGGTGTCTATGTGTCCCTGCAGATTAACTTTAAATTAACCCCTGTCCCATTTCAGTCCAGTCAGCAAGACAGTTCTGATGGTGGTAACTTACTGAAGTCAGTATGACCCACGGCTTTCACTGATATCAAAATGAGAATAAAACAATATATTTTACTGTTGTTTTGTTTCTTGGAAATAAGTTGTTTTAAACCTCCCAGTACTAAAAGTCTGGTGGCCAGATTTTCAGTTGGTAAATATATTGAGCTGGCCAGTGTGTACGCTTGTTTAAGACATTATTGGCTAAGGATTACAATATAATGCATAGTTGATCTCTTAACTAATGATAAACAATTAACATGCTGAATGATTTTACAATGTGCTTCTTTTTTTCTTTCTTTCTTTCTTCTTCTTTTCTTTTTACTGAAGTGTACCCTGTCTATGCCACCAGCAGTGTGCAATTCTATGGAAGCAAACGACACACGTGCAAATGCCCAGGGCAAATGTCCAACTTACATTAACCAAATGATTGTATTAGCAGTTGCCATTTGAGAGGGTTGTAATACCCCTTAGTGTTTTAGTAACACTTCTATGGCTTATTGGAGGGACATTCTTTATCTTTCAAACACAGCCTTGTCAGCGTCAGCTAGCAATTCTATTGATTTATTAAGCAGGTTCTCATATGTGAACCTTTATGTTCAGCACTGCAACCTTTCATGATCACTCATTTTAATACCTTTTGTGTCTTCTTCCAGTGAATTGGGATCAGACTACAAGGCTTTTAAATTGGCTTCCTCCACGCTGCTGCTGATGTAAACATCACACTCAGCTCAGTCAAGCTATGTATTTCATTAAATGAGCTTGACTGCTTTTGTGCTTTATGGAATGACACTCCCCTTGAAATACTTAATGAACCTAATGCTTTCAGAAATTGTTTGTATTTTATTAAAAAGAAACTTTCATGATTTTTATACTTTTTGATGTTATTGTATATTTATATTACTGGTATTTGATAAGTTCTTGGAATCAAATAGGCGTTTGACATTGAAAAGGGTTTCCATTATTTATGATGATTTGATTTGTCCGAATTATTCATGAATACTGATTTTCTATTGTTCTTGGGTCTTCACTCTCTCTCTTTCTGCCCTCTTATTTTATGTATTCAGTATCTGTCTGTTGTACTGTAATACTAGCACATTAATTCTGATATTTCTGAGATGTGATTATTCATGAATATTTCGTATCTTTGGTTTGCACAAGTTTTGTCATCTAGACTTGCTGCTTGTGTTGGTTTCTGTAGACGAGGCAGGTCATGTTGGGAACGCAAATATCTGCGTCTGGAGGGGAGTGAACTGCAGATATTTGACCATGAACCTACAAGTGAAATGACGACACCATCACAGAAATTCCTAGTATGTCGGCCAGAGGGCACCACCAGCATCTTGAGTTCTGTGCCCTATTCAGACGTTGTGAACACTGCAAAATCTGACCTTCCTTTTATTTTTAAGGTGTGTATTGCTGCATATACTTAAAATTATACACTGTATATAATCATAAGATACAGTTGCCATTACTTATTACTGTTTCTATACTCCATTCTCAGAATACAAATTACTGTATTTTCCATTGCACAAGACACATTTTCCTTTTAAATACTGCCTAAAATTTGTGTAGGTTCATGGAGCAAATGCGAACCTATCTTGTTTTCAAAAAAGTACATTTTATGCCAGCATCAAAATTGTCAACTGTTTACCATGTAGTCTGATAATTATTAAAACAAAAGACAAAATTTAAAGTAGCATTAAGAAAATACTTAAACACACGTCTTTTAGTCTGTAGATGAATTTTTATGTGTAAAGATGATCTATAGTACTGTTTTATAAACTGCTTATAGCACTTTATGCTGTAAAATTGTGTATAATTGTGTGTTTAGACTTGTTCCACATCCTGTTGTTCTTGTGACACTTATGGATCCATGGAATATATGTACGTATGTATGAATATTCTCTACGGAAGTTTCCTTTTCCTTCAGTTGTCCATCCAAGCTTCATGTAGAAGCAGTGTGTAGCAACATCTGCTTTTGTGCCACCAGGTTGAGGTGAGTCCACGAACTACCTGCTGGCCCGGTACCAGCCTGCTTATCATGGCACTTAGTTTCTCTGAGAAAGAGTCTTGGGTGTCTGCCCTGGAGGCTGTTGTTCAAGGTCACAACAGCAATATAATGGAAATTGACCGTGGGCAAACTGTAAGATACCAGGGAAGCAGTTTGCTACATCTTGACCGTCCTGGAGGCCTGGACCTCAATTGTTGCCTGCAACTCAGTCCTGAGGTACAGTTTTGTGTGATATTTGAGGTTTCTGCAGTGGTATTCCGGGATGTGACACTGTGTCACTGAGTGTTTCCTGATATTTTGAAGGAATGTAGTGCCTTCATCTTCAAGGATTTGGTGGTCCAAGGAGAATGAATTTTTCTTGGACCCTCAACTAAGTCAGTGGAATAGCATCACATCTGAGAAGACCTGGACCCTCAGGTACAGTTCTTTTTATGAAATACGTAGCAATTGATGCACACTGAAAAGTTGAATCATTGACAAAATTACTTTTTCACATTCAAATTTTCTACAATTTTCGGTCATGAGCAGCCATGTACAGGTAGTAGATACATATGATTTGCAAATAACATTATTATTGCCCTCCTATTGTAATGTCCATGTATAAAATGTCAGTGTGTTGTAAACACTAAATCTAAAAAATCATATGTTATGTAAATTAAGTTTGCAATACCAGAAGGAATTATGTGTCATGAATCCAGCAAACTTATAGCTGATTTTATGCACAGCCATATGGCATAGTCATCAGATACTACTATCACAACCCATACAGTTTATGTAATCAAGGCAAATGGACTAATGTAATGATGTGTGCTCTTTGCAGACATCTACATGTCTGAAGACGTGAATCCTGTGGAACAAATGTACACGTCAATTTTTATGTGTGATGTCTTTCAAATTTTAAAGGAATGAATGAATTCATTCCTTTAAAATTTGAAAGATCAATAGTTATTCTTGTATTTTATGCTATCTTTCTTAATATGTTTTTAATTTATATGAACCTCAGGCTGACCTACTTGTAGGTCAAAGCATGTCGCAGAACTAAGTATATAGACCTTTTTTCTATGCAGATGTTGTGTTGTGACTCTTATTGATTTTGCCTGTCCGTACATGTCAGTTTTATGAAACAGTCAGCCCTACACACGAACCCACTGAATGTTAAGTTATGGTATGATATATGATATTTACGTGATTGCAGATGAATTAAGTATTATCAAACCCAAATTTATATATTTCCTTTGTTACAGATTTTGTTGCTTGGAGCAGAAGAGGGTCTTTTCTCTTATCGTTTGAAGGAGACAAATGCAAAACCTGTTAGAATAGAGGGCTTGACACATGTACACCAGATGTCAATGTTGCCTCTGCTCAATTGTCTGATTGTATTAGCAGGTATGTGAGCATTAGTGAAACACGGTGTAGACTTTGCCAGAATTTGTAGTGTTCATATTAATTGGAATATTTCAAGATATTGTGGCCGCTCATTTAAATGTCTTCAATATTTTAGATTATCACAATTTACGGTATGAAATGTAACTGTATTTAGTCACTGTAAATATCTACAAAGCTAGAATAATTGCATACATTTATTTGTAGTTGATTACAGTAAAATTGTGCATGCTGTCAAGGAAAGTCAATAGGAAGTTCTTAACTGAGAATCATGACACACTAAATCTCAGACTGTGGAAACTGAAAATGTAAATTGATTGTTTACATCACAACATTGGAACAAACCTCAGCATCCTAGCCAGAAATAATACGTACTCTTTGGCCATATCTGCAGTGGATATTTGGAACCTCTCCTTCCAGCAGTGTTGGAAGAGAACAGGGAGCTGCCAGCATTTACATAGAAAGAAAGGCATGCACACTTAATCCATTAACCAGGTAATCCAAGCACAGTAATTCTTATTGTGCTGTATTTGAGGGAGGTCTTGAAATGTTTGTTTGGCTGTATTTTGTCAGGAGAGGACCGGACTCTGATGCAGTGTGACTTACGTCTGGTGAGAATCAGTGCAGAAGCAGCTGAATGTGTGAAGCCCAGCATCACTGCACATCCTGTTTTACCAGCTTCTGGACCCAACAATGTAGGATGCTGCCTTGTGTTTGGTGCTGCCACAACGAAGGATGGCGAAGAGCAAGCACGTACTGTCCTTTGTGCTGCCACTGAAAATCGCATTTTGTGAGTCTTATCTACATAAAGGATAGATTCTACAATCTGTTGAACACCAGTGCACTACTTGCGAGGTTCGAGGTCCTCTGACAGCGTTGCTGATACAGTAAAACCCCGATTTAATGTTCCCGCATTTAGTGAATTCCCGGATTTAGTAATGATTTTTTCATGACCTGACAATAGCTACGTATAAACAATAAACCTCCATTTAATGAAAACTCGATTTAGTGAAATATATTCTAATCCCCCAGCAATTCATTAAATAGGGGTTTTACTCTATTTCAGTTTTTTCTGGGATGTTACACTGTCACTGGGAATGTAGGTCCTGACCTTTTGAAGGCACTACAGTCCTTTCAAATGTCGGGAATAACACACCCACTGACACAGTATCACATCCAAGAAGAATTGAATTTCAGTACACTGCATCTTTTGGATATTATTTCTTCAGCAACATTTCGTTAAATAATAATTATTTCTATTGTGTGACTTACCTTCTCATGGTAGTAAAAGTAAAGATGCCTTCTGTGATGTCATGTCATCTGGTACAGCTGTGCCATTCTTTTCAGAATTCTGCTACCTACGTCTTGATAATGGAGGTAGCAGGATTCTACCAAACATCAGTAGAGACTACACAGTGTCACATCTCAGAATACTTTAATTTTTCCATTATTTTAAAGGTAATAAATACAGGTATGAAGATTCATGTCTTCTGGGATGTGACAGTATGTTGCTTGACAAGTAGTTCCTCACATTTTGAAGGCACTAAAATCTTTTGCAATGACAGGAACTGTAAATACAATGACACGATGTCACATCCCAGGAATTGAATCTTCAACCGTATCCTGGTTCATGAGAAGTCTGTGGTTTTACTGTTGGTATTCAGTAGCTTGCATTCAGTGTGATCAACAGTTTGATATGTGTAAATAATATTTTCAGGTTGCTGCGGTGGAATGTATCACGAAATTCATTCCAGCTAACCAAAACACTGGACACAAAAGAGTCTTGCAGTTGCATCCATTTTGCCCGTCATTCCATAATTGTGGGTTGTAACAAATTCTTTGAGATAGATATCCACGACTTCTCAATGGAAGGTATGAATAAGTTCTGGATTTCCCAAGATTGAAAGAACGTTCTGTATAACATTAATTTTTTGAGATTGTGGTTCTGATGGTTACTTTGCTGAAGATTCAAGCCTTCTGGAATGTGATGCTGTTTTACTGGGCGAGTAGTTTCCGATGTTTTGTAGGCACTTTAATCCTTCAAAACATCAGGATCTAAGTTCAATATAACTTACTCGGGCTAGCAGCCACATCAGGTGGTTGAACGGAGAGTAAACCAATGTTTCAAGAATCATGTCTATTTCTGTCATCAGGGAAACTGAATACCTTGGACGTCAGGCCACGTCATATATATATATATATATATATATATATGACTGCCCGAACCCTTGGCTCATAGTTGGTCACAAGCCAATGAGCTTTACTGGGCAGAGTAAAGTGCTGGCTCTGAATGATGCAGCGTCACATGCCAGCAGTACAGTGCTGGCTCTGAATGATGCAGCGTCACATGCCAGCAGACTTGAATCGTCAATATTATGTTTCTTAATTGAGGTACATTGTATTAAATTTAATGTGAAAACAAAGATACCAAATTATCTATAAAATTAATTTCAGCTGGAAAATATTTTATTCTGATTATTTTTTTCCCCCTTTTCTCTTCAGAATTTCTAGACCCATCTGACAAGAGTCTGGCCCATGTTGTGTTTGGGGCCCAGCAACTGCACATTTACCCGGTTGCCATATTAGACGTTACTAGGTCCAGAACTGCAGACCCTGAGTATCTCTTGTGTTTCAATGTGTTTGGTGTCTTTGTGGATAAATATGGGCAACGAACACGACCGGACGACATCAAGTGGAGCCATTTGCCTCTTGGTTTTGGTAATATTTTAATGCTATATTTTGTCACATGTGATTCACTAAAGAAAAATACAGTGTTTATAAGAGTGGCTTTAAATTAGAGATAAGTATCTAAATATTCATATGAACTGGAGTTTCTGATCGGACACTTCGTTGAAAAGTATTTTTGCAGTATTGGTAGTTAATGTATGGTCTTCTGTTCTGAAAATAGCCCAATGTCTTAGGAGTTTCCTAGATTTATTTTCGGACAGTATAATGGGGCTACTTGGAAGAACAAGACATGGTTTGGACAACAATACAAAGTTTGTTCTTAACAATATATATTTCTGATGATGTGGACTGAAATGACCTAATTGAAAGTGAGATCAATTGCTGAGCTTCTACTAAAGCTACTGAGCAGTTGTAAGTTTTATGAAAATTGGGGCAGTGACAGCAATATTTTACTTACAGGCATAAATGAATTTCTGTTCATAATGTCCACATTTCTGGACCAATTTGAGTGACGTGTGGTACAGAAGGTCTGCACGTAGTGCCGTTCAGCATTATGAGATTCGTGAAGATCAGTGCAATGAAAGCCATACTTTACTTATGGGTGTCCATATTTTCCACATTTCTTGTCTGATTTTGATTCGGTATAGAAGACCTCCATGCAATTTATGAGCAATTATAATTTTTTTGAAAACCATTAAAGTGAAAGCCATGCTGTATTAGGAATATAAATGAATTTCTGTCCATACTTTTTACATTTATCGCCTGATTTGGGTGAATGCCGGGTAGATCTACACATAATACTCGAGCATTTGTGAGTTTTGTGAAAATCAGCGCAGAGAAGATCGTATATTTCGTATGGATGTAAATGATATTATATTTACACACGTACTGTGATACCGTGATGTTTTTAAAGTCAAGAACACGTTGGCAAACTCCTCAGAGGCTGGGATAGTGTAGTAAGTGTAGTGACTTGCTATGGGCTGGATGGTTTGGGGTTCAGAACCGGGTGGGATTGAGGTTGTCCACACCCATCCATACCAGCCCTGAGGCCCAAACAGCCTCCTGTAAAATAGGTACAAGTCCCGAAATAAAATCCATAATACGTACGTTAATTTTTCCCGGATAAGAAGCTTCCCACTTATTAAGTCTTCCCACCTAAGAAGTCGAATCTCATGATACCAAGAGTATGATCTTTTATGAAATTTTACCTGTTTAATAAGTTTTGATATATAAGACTATTGATATATGCGATATATTGATATATGCTATGATGCGATCGATCTCTACCAGGTGCCCCGAACAGCAACATGGCAACACGCTGCTTTAAGTCTTGAACAGTAACACGCTGGTTACGTCAATTGAACCAATTGATGGGTGCTACTGCTGGCTACTGTGTATTACTATCTGCATACGTCTGTCTACTACTGAATCCTACACCCCAGAAAATTGTTGCAATTACAGTAAGTTAGGTGCATTACGTTGTCTGTTTAGATGCTGTTGGTGGTGTTTACGTTGTTTAATAACTGCAGTCATTAGCGTGAACGAGTCTTATTTTGTATTTTAATTGGTTACTTTTTCATTATATTTATCGTTACTGCAGTAATCATGCCCCAGAAAGCAATAAAATGCAAAGCCTTATCACTGAAAGAGAAGTTGAGGTGATTAAAGAAGTGGAATCAAATCCTACCTTGACCCGAGTGGAAGTGGCAAAGCGGCTGAACATGCCTGTAACTACAGTCAAAGGAATTATGGGGAAAAAGGCTTTTAATAAGCTTCCCTCTTAATAAGTCTTCCCGCTTAAGAAGTCCATAATCCTCTGGTCCCTTGAAAGACTTCTTATCTGGGTTCTACTGTATATACATTTGCATTATGCTTGCTTAGAAAATGTCTAGAACATGTGTGCTATAGATTTATAAAAACATCATATTTTTTTTCAGCCTATCGCAAGCCATACATGTTCATTCTTCACTTTTCTTCGGTGGAGGTCATGAAGCTGTCAGATTCATCCTTCACACGCAGCCAGGATGACAGCAGTGCAACTGTGGACCACCCAGAACAGACATATATTGAGCTCAACAATCCCCGTTTCCTTGGTACTTAACATACGTGGTTTTCTAAAATTTTAGATTATACTTACATTCCAGGCAAACGCTACTTTATTTACAACCAATCACCAGCAGAAAGTGACAGAGCTGCTACAGCTGAGAGAGAAAAGAGCTAGTGTAACCACAGTGTTGTTAGCTGTAGCAAATAAGATCCTGAACACAGGTAAAACTAATTAGTTAAGAACTTCACTATCTCAGTCACTCGACCTTCAGGTCATCCGTTATATAACTCTCTCAAACTTAATATAATGAATCGTGTTAGTTTATTGGGAAAGCAAATGAGAGGATAATATTAAAATGGAGCTTAAAGAAATGGGATGGGTTGGAGTGGAGTGGACTGGATTCATTTGGCTCGGGATATGGACAAGTGACGGGCTGTTGTGAAAACGGGAATGAACATCTAAACTCATTGCCTTTATGAACTTTTTCCATCATCTAATACATCAAAAGTAATAAAATAAATACATTAGATGATGGCTAATAAGTTTAGATGTGATATACCATCATCAGAAACTTATAGAATTGTTTGTTGATGAACCTTCAATTTCCATAACATGTGGGTAATTTCTTGACTAGCTTCTTGAGAAGGACTCTGCCCAATGGAGTAAGGAGGATACATAGTTAGTTAGTTAGTTAGTTAATCAGGCATAAAGTGTTTATTTTCAATAGATGCTTACGTTGTCCTAATAGCTGTGTAGTAAGTAGCTTTTGGAATTGTAATGAACTCTGACAGGCATCAGAAATTTAGCCATCCACTGTCATGTGACAATGCTGGTCTATCACGTGTGTTATAAGATGGGACAATTGTGATAAATAAGCGCTTTTGTTCCGTGCAAAAATACAGGCAAGGATTGAACTGTTAAAATGTAAAGTTGTCCCTCTGCATGCCATCAAGGCATACAGAAAAGTGAATGTGTAAATCCACTCATTGTTATCCTTGGCACTAAATGGAGATGAGTGATTACCTTCACATCCTGGCCAATTTAATCCCAGGGACAGGGTCCCTTTTACACATGCAGTAGGAGACTGGGTGGACCCCAGGGTCAATCTGGGCATTTTAAAAAAGGGAAGAAACTTTTGTCCCTGCTAGGAATCGAACACCAGATCATCCAGCCCATAGCCTAGTTACTATATGAATTGAACTCTTACAGATTTGTTTAGTCATCACTTTCATTTGATTCCCAATATGTGCCAACTGTTTCTTGTGTTACAGGCCCAGTTGAAGGACAAGGTCCGGCCATGTATGTGGGTCACTGTACCCAGACAAGCATAGAGATCTTGATAGTGGAGGGAGCCTTGGCATGCAAGGAGGACAATAGCTTTAGTGAGGGCAGCAGTGATGTAGCACCAGAAAGGTGAGTGATCTGGCGAGCAGTGGACCAAGAAACTGGGCCCTTCCTGCTGTGTATGCCCATAGTGCTGATCCTTTGTTAAACAAAGGATTGCATATAAACAGGCAGTACTTCTGTTATAAGGTTTTTGTGATGTACACGTGGTTTTTGGAATTGTGGATTTCTTATCTGTTTCCGTGTATGTTCAGTGCTGGAAGACCGTTGCTGGTGTTTGAGCAATTTTTTTCTTTGTATGTGGTAGAATTGCAATTTTAATTGGTCTTCATTAGAAAAAAATATTTTAATCTTGAAACGCATGCCATCCTGTGTATTATTTTATTCATTTGGTGCCAATGCAAACCTGCCCATATTTATTTCCAGTACCATCAAGATATCCCTTTCATATAATTTTTCCTACTTTAACTTTTCCATCCAGACCGGCCCTGAGGCCCACCCAGCCTCCTGTACAATGGGTACCGGGTCATTCCCGGGGGTAAAGCGGCCAGGGCGTGGCGTTGAACACCCACCCCCATGTAGTGCCAAGGTTAAAGAAAGAGTACAACTATACCTCTACTCCACCTCTGGGCCTTCATGGCCTGTTCTATGGTGACCTTTACCTTTACTTTAACTTTTGTCACCTGGAATTTGCGATTTTAAATTTCCCAGTACTATGGGACTGGGGGCCATATTTTAGTTTGTGGCTAACAGGTTATTTTCCATGAAGAGCAAATTTTAAATCTTGTGACTGCACGTCTAGCGGTCGCGTCTTAACTTGGGGCTAACTGTATCAAGATTGAAAAGTTTTGTGCTGCTAGACCATTCATTGTCCAACACACTGCTGGGAATAAGCGTGGGCAAGATAGAGCCTAAAAATATGTAGACACTTTTTTAAATTTGCTGTGCATAACAAGCATTTTGAGCACAAAAATGAAAAATGCTAGTCACACTTGAGATGTTGATGAAAGAGCCAGTTTTGGGTGGTCCTAGTATTTTCTAGTTCTATTTAATGTACATACAATTTTTATCAAATTGGATGTGGGAAATTTGAGTGAGGCCTATTCTAGATTTGGTTTAAAGTGTGTCTTAAAACTGTGAACACCATCCAGTACTTAGGATATTATGTTCGTATTTATTATTACTGATGTTATTTTTATGTCTTATATATTTGTAAAATTTGACTACTTGGTGAAAATAACTGACAGCTATGTAACCATTCATAAGCTACAGACGTTTCTAATGATGTCTTCCATATTTGATCAAATCAAGAAGAATGAGGTGGGCGTGGCATGTAGCATGTATGGGTGAGGGGAGAGGTGCATACAGGATTTTGGTGGGGAGACCTGAGGGAAGGAAACCACTTGGAAGACCCAGGCATAGATGGAAGGATAATATTAAAATGGATCTTCAAGAAGTGGGATGGGAGGGCGTGGACTGGATTGATATGGCTCAGAATAGGGACAGGTGGCGGGCTGTTGTGAGTGCGGTGATGAACCTTCGTGGGGAATTTCTTGACTAGCTGACGACTTGTTAGCTTCTCAAGGAGGACTCTGCTCCATGGATTTAGTCCTCCATATTTATGGAACATAAGGTGTGGGTGTTTGAGAATAGGATGGTGAGGGGTATATTTGGACCAAGAGAGAGGAAGTAACAGGAGACGAGAGGGAATTGCATAACGAGAAGCTTGAAGATTTGTACTGCTCATCAGTTGTTATTTGGTTGATCAAATCAAGGAGAAAAGAAATACGTAGAGGTTTTGGTGATGAAACTTGAAGAAAAAGATCAGTGGAAAGACCTAGTCATAGATGGGTTGTAACATTAAAATGGATCTTATGGAAATTGGATGGGGGTTTTATTGGATTGATCTGGCCCAGGAAAGAGGCAAGTGGTGGGCTCTTTTGAACACAGTAATCAACCTTCAAATTCCACAACATTGCGGGAATTTCTTGACTAGCTGAGGAACTACTAGGTTTTCAGGGAGGACTGACTAACAAACAACTTTATGGAGGAGGACGTGAAATTGTTTGTGAGTCAATTAGTTAGGCATTTAGTTACTTAGCTGTATGTTTATGATTGTGCATGCATGTGGGTAGCATGTCACATTTCTGCCAGGCCTTGAGGCTAAGGAAACGTGCATGACTTCTGTGCGTGCTGTCCTAATGGTCTGCTTGAGCATGTGGAGTGATGCATGATTTGTTGTACAGGGATGGTGCTGACCTCAACAGCTATACTGGTTCAGAATTCAGTTTCACATCGTCATTGGCACGGTCTCTGGAGAATATCACAGACAGTATTCCGTCTGGGGATTGTGAATCCATTGATTTAAATAATCAGCATAGAAAAGTGCACTTTGCTGGTGTGTGAACACTTTGGTGAGTTACAAGTTACATCTGCAGCAGTAGTATCATAATAGTATTTAACATGTAACTGAGCATTCCTCGACTTTTGTACTGTCCTTATGAATTGCTTTAATGTTCTTGGGGCTGTGCCATGGCTCAGGCGGTTAGTCACTGGTCTCTCACTACAGAAGTGTGAGTTTGATCCCAGACCTGTCCATGTAACACAAAATGGCACTGAAATAGGTTTTTATTCAAGTACATTGGATTTCCCCTTCCAGGATCATTCCACCAATGCTCCGTATTCGTTAATTCTCATATCACTGATGCTATATATTCTCAGTAATTGAAAGCTTTGTCAAATAATTTTCATACAAAAATTTCCCATTTGACACACTTAAAGGGCTTTACGACCATTATTGATTTGTTATGTTTGGACCGTGCCACAGTCAGTGATCAGCTGTGGACCACTTCTTTGCCCTGCATGACCTACAGACTATTTGTGGTTTCATGTTTGTTGCTATTTATTTTTTACTGACTGAAGCCTATCACAGAGACATGTTCCTGCAAGGTTTGTACTTGAAGTGTAGTTCAGGATATTTTGTTGCAGCAAGATGTATGCTGTGACTTAATGAGCACTGAAGACTGTGTAATGAGAAAGTGAGGTGAATGAAGTAAGTGCACCTGCACCAACAAGTGAATTTGTACATGTAATTTATAGCTGGCCCACTGTGACTTGTGGTTTATGAACTTCTCTGTAGTGCTAAAGTATTTGTGCATCTATTTGCCCTGATGACATACATCTGTGGTCTTTCTAATTGAAATATTAAGAATTTCTTGGGATCATAACAGAAAATTTGTTTTAAAATTGAACCCAATTTTTATGTTCCCATTATAAGTTTTCCCCTTTAACAAGTTTCTTTTCACTGATCCACTGAAAAACTTGTTACAGATAAAACACTACATTAACCTATATTTTGTGAAATTCTGTTTACGACCTTCAGGGTTTTACATCTAATATCTGTTTAGTCTTTATTCATGTGTCCTGCATCATGTAATTACATGGTGGTTTCTAATATCCTGTTTCCATTTCTATTACAGAATAGAGGAAAATCTTTTTACAGACAGAACTCTGATCGCTTGCAATTGAAGAATACTCTTCACGTCTACAGTTGCTGCAAAACAAAAAAAAAATTGTGAACCGATAACGTATCTTAAATGTTTAAATAGTAATGCAAACTTATGTTTATAGTTTCTGAGACATTCCAGTTTTAAAGATTGTCCTGTCCTTCCAAATAATGGTACCAGCACCATTACTGGAAGCCTTGTCACTGTCATCATCTGCAGCTACAAATTCTGTGCTAGTACGTAGTTTTTATTTTATCATGCATTTAATCCTACATTTACGGTAAGCTGTAGATGTGGTATGCTTGTATGCAGGGATCTGCCTTAAATGTTTTATACTTGGTACTTAGTATCTAGCTAGGTGACAGGAAGTTGTGTGTCTTAATGGATAATGACCACTAGTCAGCGTCAGTATTTCATCTATCAGAATGTAATTTCAGGTTTCAGCTACACGCCTAATTTGTATTACCATAATCGTCACTTCAGTGATAATTATGCTCAGGAAGTAACAGTAATTTTATGACATAATACATGACATAAGAACAGAGGAAACCTAAGCTAGTTGAATCAATAGACTGTGTGTGATTCTGCCATCCTACTTAAATGTAAATGGTTAACTTTAATTGGCATTAAACAGAAGTGTTGAGACAGTTTACTGAGGCTGTACATTCTGTAAGTTATTTGTATGCCGATTTAATTAGCTGGCTTGGTGTCTTAGTTGAACAAAAACGTGACATGATTGTATTAATATTATGTATAAGCAGATGCTGTCAGTGCTGCCACATTTTTTTGTCATTTTCTGTGTTTTTTGCCAGTTTTACCCTTCATTAAAATATTAATTAAAAGTATTATTTTTGTCATGAAAATTATACCATTGTAATCCTAAATCATTAAAAAATTAACAGAACTCTATAAGAGCAAAACATGTAATGTTGTACCAGTATGGCTCAAGGTATATAACAACATACCGGTATGTACCGTACTGGTTTGGCACCGACCTGCAGTTTAGAATGTCACAAGTTATGTGACAGCATGCAGAGGTTTATACTCGTATGTGGAAAAAGTAGCGTAGATGTGAGTCACTCAGTGTACAAACACAAACAAATATCTCAACCTGTATGGCAGTTGGCCAGACCAGTTGCAGCAGAAATTGTACCTGTGTGACAACCATCCTGAACTGGTTCATCAGCAGAATACGTACCGCCTCACGTCTGGTTCCCAGACAGTCTTCATTTTCTCTCAATTGCTAGTACCTACTGTGAGAGTGACAGATGTCTTTGCATTCACCATAAACGACTGGACTCACATTTTTGTGCCAACATGTCGGGTTTGATTTGCTGAATGAAATGACAACAAAAAGCCTTTTTGTATGCTTTGGCAGCTCAACATTTTTGAACCAAAACTTTCAGTTCCTCTCCCCCTATACAGGACCATCATTTTATCTGATAACTGTTGTTTGTCAGCTCTTGCCATGCAAGTAGGAATTTGGATGAGTAGGCTATGTTAATACAATAAACAAATTGCAGGTAGTGGCAAATGATAGTTTTCTGATAAAATTTCGTTTGGATCCTGACCATGCAGCCTGTTGTTTAATTCAGATAAACGGAGATTTTCAGCGGCTTAAATACAAGTAAGATCCTTAGCACTTTTACTAGCCAAGTATTAGGCACTGCTAATCCATACTAACAATGTATTTGGAATATTTTGACTTACAGTGAGTTTTCCCTGCAAGTTTAGCATTCACTTTGGACTGCTTGCCCCAGAAGAGGAAGCACTACTGTCCTTCAAAATGCTACAAATTACTTGTCCAACCACACAGTGTCACATCCTGGAAGACTTGCGTCTTCAGCCACACTGCTGTGACACACTCAAATCTTGCAAATTTGATGTCTTTGTGGGCTAAAGAAGCTTTACTCACTGGCCGAGTCCTACAGATGCATCATTGTTCACCCTTTAGTTGACAAATCTGTTTCTTGTTTCTTGAGGAGATGTCAACAGTAGAGTAACATTCTTACAAGAAACTAAACATTTTGTTTCTGTCAGTTTGTGTTTGTGGGGGGGGGGAGGGGGGTGGTGCACTTATGCTGAATGCAGAGAAAGAGAGGCTGTCATTGCCGAACCTCTATAAGTTCTGTATGTTCTGAACATGGGTAAAGAAAAATGATTGCTGGTTAGTAGCAGTAAGGAAGCACTGACCACACGGTGTTGTGAACACAGGTAAAGAAAACAGATTATCGTGTGAACACAGACATCCATAACTTACAAGGCCCTTTATCGTTAGAGACACATTTCTGTTTGAAACCATGTGTCCAATAGAAACTACACATTTAAGTCTTGTTACAGACCTTATATTTAATAAAAAAGTATGAACATGAAGTGTGTTCCCTGTAGTGTATTCAGTGCGAACATGAATATTTACTGTAGGGTACTCGCTATGAACCTGAAGAATATTTACTGTAGGATACTCGCTATGAACCTGAAGAGTATTTTCTGTAAGGTACTCAGTCCCAAATTCATACGGATTGCTCCAGGGTGGTCTTCTGGGACAGACAGAAGTATAAAAGCAGTTCCTCACACAAACAAGAAATATATAGGCATTATGCCAATTTATTGTTCATTTTACATCTTAGTTGCATACAACTACACTTGCAGACATATCACACAATACAACAGTGACACACTTTATGAATGGCATAATAATTGCTACTGTGTCATGACTAGAACTGATTATTCATATTAAATACTGTATTTACCTCAATATAAGATGCAAATTTTTTCCTAATCATCATCTGAAAATGGGGGAGTCAAATTATAATTGCACACAAAATTAAATACATTCTTTGTAGACACTGAAGATTCCAAAGTGGGATTGCCTTATGTTCAGATAAATCTGGTATTTTGACGATCTTAAACTCATGAAATGGTATAAGAAATACACGAAATATACATATTGTGTACCTGTTCTGTGTTCCACCTTGTATCCAAAAGCTGGTCACACTGGTTTACCAGTGTGAAGCCTCAAAAAGACCCTAACCAAATAAATACATATTAAATTTTGCTTTGCCACATGAACTTTCTCAATCAGGAGTTACTATTATATTGAAGGAAGCCAGGTTGGTGTTTGTAAGCTAGTGATCCCCAAATTCAATTCACAAACCCCTTATGTCAGCCATAACATATGAATGTCCACTTCCCAAAAAAATTCTCCTGTACAAAGATTCTTTTCAGACTTTTACATTAATTTTCCTAATCTAACAAAACCAATAATTTACACAGCTTTTTAAAAACTGACTGCACTTCTGAAGAGAAAATAAGTTATACTAACTATACACATCAACTAAACTACTGAAGCACATCACAGAACATCACATATAAAAAAAACAAATGGGAGCAGAACCATCAATATATCGTTTTTGAGATTTTGTCTTAAAATGATGGAATGATGGCACACAATAAATCTGCCACAACACATTTTCCCTCTGCAGATCTTGGTGATGCACTTTGCATTTAAGCTTTGACTGTGGTAGTGTCAGTACACTATCAGCTTATAGTTACTACTTACAGTAACAGGGTTGAGACATCCACAAACTGCCTGTAAGCACTGCTTATGCCTTAAAATTAAGTAAAATCCTTTCTTTATAATTTTGTATAGTTAGGCTCACATTAAACATTTCCCTGTAATCACACAAATCTTTCATCATGCCCATGGCAGTGCCTGCACTATACAGAAGCTGTATGAGCATTTACAGAAAAGAATACCTCATGCCATGGAACTGTATATCAGTTCAGGAAGTATCTAAACTCTTATGGTGGTCATGCAAGTATTAGAATGTCTTTTAATTCCATTTTTACAAATCAAAGATTAATATCTCACACTGTACTTTAATAATTTATTTTTATCCTGTAGGGATACATAGTTTTCAACATCCCTTGCGTCTTCGATTACAACTTCCTATGGGACAAGGACAGCCTTGCCTCGGCTTGAATCTTGACCACCGGAACTGGAATCCAAACCACCAAGACAAAGCTCCACCAATTGGAGGGCTTTGTGGTAGGGGGTAACCTCCACAGCCACCACCATAGCATGGGAACCAGCAGTACATAAGGGGACCTGTGTAAAATTAACTGATGTTTAGTTCACCTTGCAATGCCAAATGATGACAAATTCTCCCACTTTCTCTGATCATTCAGTAAATACAGAAAATCTCAACTTCAAAGAATTTCAATCACTACATGATCTGTGGTTGCAATAGTGCATAGTAAACCCAGACAAACTACACACACTTACAGCATTTCAGCCTGCATATATGTGACATACAAGTTCGTTCATATTAGGCCAGTAGTTTGTAACGTTCTCAAGTATGAGGATCCCTAACTTCAATACAATTTTGAGGACCCCCACATGCCAACAATTGTAACTTGTGGCTTCATTAATTGAGAAAATACATAACAAAAAATTTTGTTATGAACCCAGTATTGTAAATTAATTCATGTTTTATTCATCACAGAAACTAATATAAACGTTTGAAAAATAGTAAATGATTTCTCGATCGTCCAGCCCTTAGCCTAGTCATTATATCGACTGAGGTGGCCTGGCTCCCAAATAATTACCGTGATGTATAAACTTGGGTTACAGGTAGCCATCATGTAACGTTGCCATGCTCAACGTTGTCTGTATTTAGTGTGGGCATATTTTAGGACGAAAGATTTGATGAAAGTTGTTTGGATTCGAATCAACACTGTTTTTTTGCTGGCAGCCGGCGGGATCTTCAACGGCCAGACTTTCAGGTGTTCCATTTATTTCTTATGGGAAGTGCTTCATTGTGTATTGCTGCGTTATACATTACGATTTCCAGGGACATAACCTCAACATTCGGCCCCTAGCGCAGTCCCTGTACAGCCTGACCTATCCTAGTTCCGTAATTGTTGCTCCAGTAAACCTTAAAAATAAATAATGCGTAACCTTGCGTTACAGACAGTCATCCTTAACGTTGCTCCAACAACGTTAGTTCTCTTTAATGTTGACAAGTTTTAGGACGAAAGCTATGAAGGTCGTTGCCTTGACTAGGATTAACAGTTTTTGCCCGCAGTTGGTGGTATCTTGAACGGCCAGACTCTCGGATATTTTAGTAATTTATTATGAGAAAGTATATTCCGTTGTACACTGTTTCGCTTTATACTGTGATATTCAGGAACATAACCTCAACGTTAAACGAGGACTTCTGTATTTAAATATACTCAAGGTACAGTGTATTTATGTTGATTCACAACAAATATTCATTATCAAGAAGAGTAAAGCAACTGTTTTACCGCTAAATTTAAAATACTATGATTGAAGCTTAACACGATAAAGCCCATTGTCTCTATTCCAAAATGTATGGAATCCTCAGGTTCAAATGTTCAGAGCAAGAATTGATTTTTCTCCATACCTTTGTTTTTCAATTCTGGAAAAGTCGGAACTTTTTGAATAGCAGGCGTCTGTCGTCATTTGGATTCATTAAACTGTAAGTTCCATCTGCCAGCCATAACATTATCAACACTAAATCACTCAGAGTAAACAGAATCTTGTGCACATGTGCTCCAACTGCAGGAGTGTATTTATATAATCATCCCAGAATGTCAAAACTAAATATTTGAAGGTATTGCTATGGACTGGACCACCTGGGGTTTGAATCTCAGGAGGGGCAAGAGACTTTTCTCCCAAATGAACAGACCAGCTCTGGGACCCACCCAACTTCCTATTGAAAGGGCACCTAGGGCTTTTTCCCCAAGGGTAAAGTGGTCAGGTGATGAGACTGACCACTCATTTCTAACCATTGTCAAGATTGATTGGAGCTATACCTCTGCTCTGTGTATATTCCTTCACGGCATGTACAGGGATGACTTTACCTTTTATTGTGAAAATTTTCCTTCTGTAAGACGTGTTTCTTATGTTCAAATGCTATGCCGACCAATATTATTCTTACCCCATGTAGCAGATAGTGTGGGCAGTGTTGTCATCCTACTGCTGGTTGTAGTTGGTGTTGTTGCTGAAGTTGTCACAGTTGTCATATTAGGAGGTGGTGCTGGGGGTGTTGTGGCATTGGTTCTATTGTTTGTGGTTGTCATTATGACTGTAGTTATAACCGTTGTAGTTGTGTTGGTAAAAGTAACATTCTGTGCAGCCTGGAATATAGTGAAGATATGAGCGTTTCGTACACTTGATGAAAATCATTATATTAACGTGATGGGTCTCAGAAAAAACATACTGTGAATACAAGTTTTGAGATTTTCACATTGGTGCAGTTGAGGATTCCGTTCTTCTGGGATGTGATGCTGTGTCACTGGGCAAGTGGTTTCCAGTGTTTCCAAGTCCAGTAACATAGTGCATTCATCTTGTGGAACACCTTGACCCTTGAAGATCAAGGCACTACTTTTCTTCAAAAGACTGGAAACCACTTGCCCATTGACGCAGCATCACATCCCAGAAGACCATAATCCTCATTATGAATGCATTCAGTTTCTAATGTGAATATTGCAAAATGCATATGGAACTTAAGAGTTTGAACATGTGATGATTCTTAAGGTACCAGTAATTAATTACTCAGGCTAGTAGAAGTCAAAAGCAGAGAGGTGTATCTCAGTTTGGACTGCACGTAATAAGCCACGTTCCCACAACTGGGGTATTTGACAAATGTGCCAATAATTGTGCATTATACAAGCATCTGCAAGATTAATTGCCACACAGTTTCCACATCTGGTTTATCTGGCAGACATTGGCACTCTTAACAACAGTTCTTGACTTGATAAGTAAACCGACATTGATGATCCCTTTGACTTGTATCACGTTTACCAACAGTTAATGGGAAACAGAACAGTGTTCAACATTTGTACAAGTGCACCATTCCTATGACATGGCCAGTATCCGCAACTGACAAATTTTTGACAGATACATATCTACCAGTCCCTGAAACGTGGCTTTATCCAAAGGGGTTCTTTGTTGTGCTGGTGGAAAATTTGATGTAGGGCAATTAAAATGCGTTTTTATGCCATTGAATGTTCAGGCTCACTGATATAAATTTTTATATTCCATAACTCTGAAGTATGTTGAACTCCTTCAATGCCATCACCATTTGTATGGTGTAACACCCCACTGAAATCTTCAATGAATATTATGTGTGAGGAGTCTGTTCTGCTAGGATATTACACTGCATCAGTGGGTAAAGGGACCATGACATTTTAAGACAACGTAATATGCTCATCTTCAAGGGTCAAAATGTCCAAGAAGAATTTGTCTTCTACATTGCCTCAAAATGTTTGGATCCGACTGCTCATTGACAGAGTGTTATATCCCAGAAAAACACAATCCTCAGCTGGACCATTCTTGAAACCTTGAAATGTGCACACAAAGTATCTTTGTATTGAACTACATTAACATGCATTATCTTTTCAGTTAAACATATTTGTGTTATAATCAACTATTGCTGATACACTTAACTATGTACATTCTAGAACAACAAGCGAGGAAACAAAGGAACACAAATAGATATCTGTCACCTTACAGATAAAAATGTATTTTTAGCTAAGATGAATTCTATATCCTTATATTTCATTAAATATCTACAACATTGAAAGATAATTAAAATCCGATATTCAAAGAAGTTTTGAATTAAAGGTGTAAATCTTAGTGTGATCTGTATTTTGCATTATGCATGAGTTTCTTTGAACAGTGAAAGTTTCTTTGAAAATCAGTACAGCTTAATTTGAACCAAATACAAAGCAGAATTTGTTTCCTGATTCAAAACCAAATTAAATCAGAATGACAACTTTTAGTGTCATACATTTTAAGTAAATTATACTTCGTTATTAAACAGTAGTTTTCATTCAGAATCACCAGACACCAACACTCACCACAATAATGGCTGTTGTCAGTATCAGAAGTGTGATTGCTGCTGCTAGCTGCATGGCTGACGTTCTACTGTGCTGTTCCTGTGTTGCTCCCAGCTCCTCATGCCTGTTATATGTACCCCACCACATTGTACTGGGAAAATCCCTTCCCATAATCTGCTAATAGATAAATGACATTTAATGGAACTTTTGTTACTGACTGTAAAGTGTACAGCCAGTTTATACACAACTTTAGTTTTATTAAATTGTACATTGCATATGATTTACTGTCATCTTGTTGTGGCTATCAAGGATAATCAAAATACACCTCTTGGGCCACATGTGCTCTTCTCTGAAATGTTTGTGTGTTTCCTAAGGATGCTATATTATACACCCAGAAATATGTGTATTAATCATGCCCAGCTAATAATTAGGCAAGCTATAACATTAGGTCGTTACATGGAAGAGGTCCAATATCAATCTCTTGCACATTTCTGTCTTAAAGTGGTAGTTAATTGTACATGCTGTGAGAGTTTACCACTCCCAATTCCAAGCTTCTATGTGCACATGCGTGTGTGTGTGTGTGCACGCACGCGCGCATGTGTGTGTATTTTTCACCAGAAAAGCTCAGTTGGTATAGTGACTAGGCTACAGGCTGGATAACTGAAGAGTCAGTTTAATTCCGCACAGCAGTGAGAGATTTTTCTATTCTCCAAAGCATTCAGATGGGCTTTGAGATGCACCAAGCCTCTTATTCAATGGGTACTGGGGCACACATTCTTGGGGGGTAAAGTGGCTGGGGTGTGAAGCTGACTGCACGCATCCATCCAGTACAATACTGTGCTTAACAATGCATGATTCCTCCACTTCCCCATACATCTTCATGGTCCAATGCTCAGCTAAGCAGTCTTAAATCATCTTCATATTTTGTATGTAACTCTGTTGGTGCAGAAGTGAATATTTCCACCTTACATTTTATTGTTGGTAAGTGCAACAAGTGGATTTACTCCACACTTAAGAAACACTTATCCTTTTAGTGCAACAGAAAATTCCCACGTCTTACAAAAGGTAGTACATACTGCCATCTGTGAGCAAGAGTGAAACTACCAATATAAGAGATATGGGAGAGAAAAGAATTGATTTTCATTGTTCGGTGGAAAACTGACAGTGGTTCAGGAGTCAGCCTGAAGTGTAATTATGTAGCAGAATGGTTAAATTAAAATGTCCCTAAATAAATTCAAAACTAATTCTATGCTTCATTCGCATGATACAAGGACTAAATCAGACTTATTTATTACAAGCCACAACACCAAACTATTTGAACAGAGTACTGCTTACTACGGTGTGCTTGTTTATAACAAACTACCTAGTGAAATTAAAAGTGTTAAGTCCATAATAAAATTCAAGAAGACACTTAGAAATTTCCTACTTGAAAAGAGTTTTTATTTGTTGGAAGAATTTATGACAGTTAACTCCTAATTTGTAGGAACTGGGTTAAAGATGTATCTCTGTATGGTAATTGCCAGTGCTTTCTTTGTTATGTGTATTATGTCAATCAGGGCCTGGTGAGGTCCTGTACATGTACGTAATTATATCAGATTTACGTGTTTGTTTGCTTTTACTGTAATTCTTATACTGTTTACTCTCTGGACGTGTCCAATATCATTCTGTAATGATTTCTAGGACGAAATAAATACAATACAATATGTCTATAAAACTGTGCCAGCATGACATCCTGGTAAGAAGGGTCAAGAGCAGTTGCTTCTAGACTTTATGTTTCCTGTAAATATGTGTGGCCAAGTTCAGCTTCTACATTCACACCCCTGCAATAGCTGAGCCAATTGTTTTTCTGTGTCAGTATGAAATAACAGTAATCAGTCTTATGGGATCATAATAGGCCTTTCACTTATGGTGCAGGTATTTTTTAGAATAAATGTGTAGCATCAATGGCTCTTTGAACCCACATCAAATAGCACCTGGCATTTTGCAGTTGAACACACAGGATTAATTAGTGCTGACAGCTGTATAAACTTTAGGGCCTAACTGCTTTCACTGATTTGTTCTCAGAGTTACAATACATGGGACTGAAATTTGGTAAGTCAGTAACTTAATAGGTATTTCGGATACGAACGGCACAGTATCTTAATCTGAGAGAGATTACTTAATGAGGACCCCACATGTGTGCTCTTCACATAGTATTTTTGAATGAATGGGCCAGTATTTTGAACCTGTCAGTCATACAGAATACATGGGGGAAAGAATAAGCACAAAAAATTAGTTATAGTATAGTGTATAATGGGAAGATATAATCTGAGAGACCACAACTTGGGGGGAATAATAATGAAATGGATCTTGGGAAAAAGATAATGAGAACTTAACACTATTTGATAGAAGGATGAGGTTGGCAGGGCATGTGGTACATATAGGAAGAAAGAGACTGCATACAGTATTTTGGTTGGGAAACCTGAAGGACAGAGACTACTGGGAAGACCTAGGCACAGATGGGAGTATAATATTTTAAAGTATTACAATGGGAGGGCATGGACTGAATTCATCTGTCTGTTGTACACATGGTAATGAACCTTTGGGTTCCACAAGATGCAGGGAATTCCTGACTAGCTGAGGAACTGTTAGATTCTTAAGAAGGACTGTGCTCCATGGAGTTAGTCAGATATAACTTGTGCCTGGTTTTCCCAAAGGTCCCTCTTCATTTTGTTTTCCTGCTCATATTTATGTACATATTTCTCCCTCTTGCATGTTATGTACTAGTGACAGTCAGTCTGTAAAATACCCCTTTGTTTACTGCATCCTGCCTGCCTCTGCTGTGAAGCCCCCCACCAGCCACACCTCCCTTCTCTGGTTCATGCTTGAGGGGTTTGTGTGTTATTAAATGCTGTTTTGACAGGAAACATGACAACGGGATATGTAGGTCTCTCACTTAGTTCACATTATGATGTCACATTTAGAGGCATTATATGGAACGGTTTTCCCCCCACAGATTGGTTTGTTTTGTGCTTATCAGATTTCTAAAATAAACGTGAGTAAGGTTAATAAATATAGGTTGTATATTTTTTAACAAAATAGAGTAACATAACTTTTTTTCTCATTCCAGGAAGTAACCTTGTAATTTATCATGTGATCTCCAAGGAAAATGGAAAACCCTGATAAGATAATTAATGTGTATATTAGTCAGCAGTTGGCAGTATTTACACTTCTGCACAGGCAGGTGGCCAATATGAAAGAGTTTTTCATGTGAGAGGTGCCTGCTTCAAATCTTGGCTGGGGCATGCTATCTTGAAGTTTTCCTCAGTCACTGCAGGCAAATGCCCGGATAGTATGTTGATTAGACCTCAGTCACTTCCTTCCAACTCCCTTCCCATTCATCATTCACCAGTCATCCTACCAGCAATACTTTATAATGTGAGATATTGAGGGACCATAAAATAAATACACAAAAATGAAAGAAAATGTATCTTGCTAGTTAGTGTGAGATTTGAGGTTCTCACAATGGTTCGAGTGATCCTGGTACCGTACTGTTCAGGCTCAGCAGTGCAAGCAGAATGCATCACCCAAGTACACAGCGCCACATCCCAAAGGCTGGGATCTTTGCATGCTACGTTTTCCGAGAGAGTATTTAATCCAAAATGAAATAGCTTTTAAGATTCTAATAGTATGAATTGGCGACTTGCTACAGGCTGGACAGTCCGGGGATCAAATCCCGGTGGGGGCGAAATTTTGTGCATCTGTCCTGACCGGCCCTGGGGCCTACCCAGCCTCCTGTACAATGGTTACCAGGTCCCTTTCCTGGGGGTCAAGCAGCCAGGGCGTGGCCAGGGGTGGTTAACACCCACTTCATCTAGCGCTGAGGTTAAAGAAAGAGTAGGGCTGTACCTCTACTGCCCCTCTGTGCCTTCTTGGCCTGTTATATGGTGAACTTTACCTTTTTTCTTAGTATGAATTGTTTAAGTATCAAAGAGACACAATTTTTGTTTCTTGTGATATTCTGAAGTTATGGCCCCGTTAGTCTTCCTAACATCTGTTTGCGTGATGTTCTGAAGTTATGGCCCCGTTAGTCTTCCTAACATCTGTTTGCGTGATGTTCTGAAGTTATGGCCCTGTTAGTCTTCCTAACATCTGTTTGCGTGGTGTGATAAAGAAATCCATATCTGGGGCCTCTAGTGGCAGTCTGACATTGTAAGTTATGGCTGTCCAGGGTGACATCTGTTTAACATGGACTCTGAATTATGGTCAAAGTGTGGTACTTTGTCAGAAGTGACAGCTGAAATTGGCAAGCGAGCAGTCCACACCGCATCCAACTGGGAACCTGTCACCTTACGTAATGGATGCTAGTGATGACATGATGGCATGGAGCTAATATCTAACGAAGTAAAGGTAAAACATATAGTTCTGTGATGGCTTATAGGGGGAGTAGAGTTATAGCTCCACCTGTACTTAACCTCGGCACTAAATGGAGGCGAGTGGTGAGCTCCATGCCCTGGCTGCTTCACCTTCAAGGAGAAAACCACGGGTATCAATTGCTTAGGAAGCTGCATGGACCACAGAGCTCGTCTGCACATTTGCGAGGAGAGAAAAATCTCTTGCCTCTGCTGGGAATTGAATCCTGAGTGATGCGGTTCTGTAACCTAGTCCCTATACCGACTGAGCTACCCCGGCTCATTTAATAAAGTAAAATTTAAAATAAGACAGTATAAAAATGTAAACAAAGCTAGCAGTGCTATATATATGTAGCTATATATGGTCATGTGTTACATAACAAGAACCTATTATCTGCAGATTATTTATAACGGTGCAGTAAGAGAATGAATATGTAATGAAATTGGAAGCATGTTTTCAAGAAATGTCCCATTATTCACAAGGAAGGACCAAAGAAACCATAAGAATCTCATCTGGAGTCTATGTCCAGTCAAAATTCAATTTGCATACCTCCCAAATACCCATATCAGTTGAATGCATTAACCACTTAAGTTAACTGGCTCAGTTTCATGTTGAGCATAATAATGACAGGAATGGATATCTTTTCTGTCTGATGACAGAGTGATGTACTTCTGAAATATGAAAATCCAAAATGCTCAAAGGCATTTAATTTCCTCTTCTCACACTTTAAATTTGCAGAATTTATTTCTCTTGTATTATGTTGGCTCTCCTAAAGTTTCAAATGGTCTCCCACACTCAAGCACAGTGTGTCAGTGTATTTAGCCTGAAGGTAACATTTCTTACATACATACATACATAATGCATTTATTTTCAATAATGCACACACAATCAATCTAGAACCTTCCACATTCATTCTAAAAAGGAACCAAACATTAAAAATATATAAAAACTGTAACTTTAATCATCGTTTGTATGGTTACAGAACTCTGTGTATGCCAGTAAGGAGTGTGGATGAAGACTCAAATCTTCTGGAACGTGGCACTGTGTTGTCAGGCGGTAATTCTCTACTCATCCAACGATACAGAGTCACATCCCATGAGACTTGAACCTTCAACATTGCTGTGAGAACTTCAAAGCTCACAAAGCAGGTGTGATATCCAGTTCCTGTTACATTTGAAAGACCTGGATGAAGTCCTTATTTATGGAGACAATACTTCTATCTTTCAGGAAATGTAACAATATCACACCACGACACCACGTAAACTTCTGTTCTGACGCAGTCTCCGCAGAATGCCCTGTGCCTGCTGGATCTCAGCCACACGTCTTGTCCACCGACTGACACCCACTGGCTGGCTGTCACATTGCTGCTCATTACCTCTTCGAACTGCCATCCCTGAAGGCATGACTGTATCCATATCTTCCTGCACCTGAAGAGCTTGGCGGATATCAGCTATGTCTTGCTGCAGTTGATGTAGCATCATTATAATGCTACTGTGATCAGCAGAACTCACAGGTGATGCTGCCGTATACTGATCTGACGTACTTCGATATACACCTCTACCACTGATGTTGTGTAGCTGGTCTCTGCAAGAAAAATTAGGAAATTTTAACTTGACTTGCAGATAAGGATTCCAGTCTTCTGGAATGTGATGCTGTGTTGTTGGTTTAGTATTTCCCAGTGTTTCAAAGGAACACCGGGAAATGATTCTTTAAAACTTCAGGAACCAGTAACCCAATGACACAGCATCACATCCCAGTAGACCCAAATCCTCAGCAACACTGCTGTGGAAACCTCAAATCTCTCAAAGGTAAGTTTTCTCATCTGCTACTACATGTGAAATTCTGAGGTTTTTCACGTTGGTAAGCATGCAGGTTGTGGTAGTCTGGGCTGTGACATCATGCAGTCTTTGAAATGGATACCAATGTTTCGTAGGAACATGCTGCCTCCTTCTTTAGGATCAGAGTCATTAAATAGGATAAAGACGCTGCCAAGAGCCGGATTAGCATAGTCAGAATAGCAACAAGTCTACAGGCTGGATGACCCAAGGTTCAATTCTCAGCAGAGACAGGAGATTTTTATCTTCCCCCAGACTTCGCAGACCAGCTCTGGGGCCCACCCAGCATCCTGTTCAGTGGGTGCCAGGGGTAAAGTGGCCAAGGCATGAAGCTGACCACTCATGTCCATCTAGTGTCGAGGTCAAGAATGAGTGAGCTGTATGTCTACTGCCCCTGTATGTCTTTATGCCATGAACAGGGACAACTTCATATGTAATTGAAGGCTTCTGCCGTGGTCGTAATGTTGCTTAAAATCCTCTTGGTTGTTACCCGGCGTCGTTTTTTGGTGTATAACATTTCGGGACTACTTGTCTGTCCCATCTACAGGGTCTTAGGAAAAAAGGATGCTTCCTTTTTTCCTAAGACCCTGAAGATGGGACAAACAAGTGATCCCGAAACGTTGGTCATACACCCAAAAACGATGCCGGGTAACAACCCAGAAGATTTTAAGCAGCAGGGACAACCTTACCTTTACCAGGTTATATACAGGCAGGGTGACAAGAAATACCGTAGACCTGTTGGACAGGGGACAGGAGAAAGAGTCCTGTCCAAGCCAAAAGGAATTATATCACATAAATGTGAGACTGCCCCTTTGCAATATTGACACTCAGAGAAACGGCAGCACTGTCTCTTTACCCCATGGTTCTGAGTGACTGTCATCTATGTCACTTTGTGTTTGTGTGAAAGAACATATTCTCACAATTATGCTGCACTGTTCCTACTGGACTGGACAGGACTCTTTCTTCCCTCCTCTCCTTGGTTCTGATTATCCACATTCTGTCACTTGCTCATATTCTGTATAACCTGACCACATCCTCACTGTAATCACATCGACCCTGAGGATGGGGGCAGCTTGTTCCTCCAAAATGGTGGATGCCACCTACCACCCTAGTGAATGTAGACACCACATTGTTGCAAAGAAAAGCAAATTTGGCTAGAATCAGAGACAATGAATAACGTGTGTGGAAAATATAAACAGCGGAACATTAAATAGGGATTACACTGCCTTCTTACATCTTCTGTGCATTTATATTTAGTCGGTATAGCGACTCGCTACGGGCTGGACGGTCTGGGGATCAAATCCCGGTGGGGGCGAGATTTTCCGCACCCGTCCAGACCGGCCCTGGGGCCCACCCAGCCTCCTATACAATGGGTACTGGGTCTCTTTCCCGGGGGTAAAGCGGCCGGGGCGTGGAATTGACCACCCACCCCCATCTAGCGCCGAGGTTAAAGAAAGAGTAGAGCTATACCTCTACTCCCCCTTTGGGGCTTCGTGGCCTATTCTAGGGAGAACTTTACCTTTTAAGTTCCATATCTCAGCAATACCTGTTGTAATCGTGTGAGTATCCGGTATTATATCCAGCAGATTTTTGCTCATTGCGAATGGCAAATGTAATAATTGACTCCAAGAGCATGTAAGACAAGTCGTTGCTACCAGATAAGACCTCATTTGGCTGGATCACGAACAGGGTCTCAATGCTACATCTGTCATGCCATATTTTATGAAGCCAACCCGGAAACAATGCTGATCTGAACAGGTGGTGAGCATTCAGCTTCTCGCAGTGTGCCAAGAATTCAGCTTGCTTCAGCAACCGCTGGATATGTCCTTCTGTCCGAAGCTCCTATGGTAAGAAATAATTAACACTACTTATCATACTGACAGACACAATGTAAAATAAACACACTAATGTGGCTCTTTCCTTTTAGCCTCGTCAGTACTACAGTCATGCTAGTGACATCAGTGAGGGGGTGGTTGACATACAGGCAGTCTGTATTTAATGTTTCGCCTAACAACATAATTTGCTTTAACATTTGCAAATTTTAATGACCAGTGATTTGAAGAACACTGCCCCTGGACCAGAATTAATGTTCCACTTGCTGGCAGCTGGCAGGATCTTTAACAGCCAGACCCAGCGGCTTAGTTGTTCTTTTTTGTTGCTCTGTTATACATAATTTCAGTTGTGATTTTCAGGAACACAGCCCAAATGTGAATCAGTGACTTCCTGTATGCACTTCAAGGTTTCTTTATTGCAAGAAAAACACCATGCATACTTCAGAATTATGTAAGAAGTCTATATGTTAATGACATCTGTTGGGAATAATGAGTAAAGTGTACTGAACCTGTTATTTTGCATACAAGATCACAGTCTTATTTGCAGATATCAAGGGAAGTCTTAGTACAGTAAGTCCGAACTTACAAAGGTCTAAGTTACACTGACCCACAGGCACATATGAATGAGTACTTTTTTTACTTAAAACAGTTCAGGCACTTTGACTTCTATGGTAATTAGTACTGGATGTACAGAGTTTATATACTATAATACATTACAATATTGTATGTTATGATACATTTTTATTCTGCATATACTTTTATATGTTTGGCTTTAACTATCCACTGAAATGAATGTAAATGTTAAAAACTGTATATCATACTTGAGCAATGCTGGGTTCACGCAGTTTTCAACTCATATGGAAACCTTTGGCACAAACCAACTTTGTAAGTTGGGGACTTCAGTTGATACATCATGGTGGCTGAACTGAGAACAAGTTCATGTAGTGAGCAGAAGTCATTATAAACTTCAAACCTGACTGATACTGAAGCGAATGAAAATCTACAAAACCTGAATCAAGGGAAAGTGATACAGAACATTAATGATTGATATTCAGATATCAATAAGGAGACAGTATGAGATTTGAGGTTCTGCCAGGTGATGTTGTGTCCCTGCGTGAGTGCTTCCTGGCTTTTAAAAGGATTGTAGTGCCTCCATCTTCAGGGCCAAGCCCCCTTGGACTGCTTGACTATGGGCACACTGCAGGGAATTGTGAGATAACAGAGAAAGAAACTGCCTTCTGAGCTAAAAGGTAAAGTTCACCCTATAACAGACCACGAAGGCCCAGAGGGGGAGTAGAGGTATAGCTCTACTCTTTCTTTAACCCTGGCACTAGATGGGGCCTTCTGAAGTGACATTAATAATCAGGAAAGGAAACTGATGTATTGTTAACACTGGTGCTTGCATTACACCACATATATCTTACCATTTATATCTGAATGTGCACTAAACTAGTCATGTTAAACTTACGAGAAGTCTTTATGCGCGACATCCCGTTGTGATATACAGATAAAAAGAGGAATGGGGGTGGTCAGTCACAACTGTACTTTGCAACATATAGTTGTGACTGACTGCCCCATTCCACTTTTTATGAGAAGGCTGTAAACACTTTACTCAGTCTTTTCAGTAGAATAAGCTTACAGAGGTTACTGTCAATTGCTGACTCTTTCAATGGTGAAAGACACAACTTGTAAATTTATGGTGTAAAGTAAATGTTGTGTGATCAGTGTGGCCAACAGATATTCTCTTAACATCATATTTGATCAGTGTGGCCAACTGCTGTTCTCATAACATCACATGTGATCAGTGTGGACAATGGCTATGTGCATTACCTGGATGTCATTGACAGCAAGACCAACCATGAGGTTCATAAGCACAATAGATGAAAGAACCACAAATGCTAGGAAGATGATGCGACTTGTTCCCTTCAAACGCATCTCCTTCTTGTCATCTTCGGGAAAGAGCTCCCCGTATTCATATTCGCCCATCATCATCACAAATGTCTTGACCATGGACCACCAGAGGTTCCTAAACTGACCAGACTCATGGAACTGCACACAGAAACTAAAGGCAAATCCCATCACCAAGCCTCCAAATGTGAGTAGAACCTGTCATATGAAGAGACAATTAATTTCAGTTCAGGTTCATGTATTCTAATTATGCGTGACAAGGTAGCTAGCATTAACACTACTGCATCATCTGAGTGAAAGTCAGAACACAGTGACAGTCAGAACACAGTGACAGTCAGAACACAGTGACAGTACTCATTTCCACCAATCTGTGAGAGTAGCCCTAATTATGTTTGGTTTTAAATTCTGAAAAGGAACTGCAGCAAGAGAATTCAAGCCCTGCAGTATACAAGCCCTGCAGTATACAAGCCCTGCAGTATACAAGCCCTGCAGTATACAATCACTTTCTTGCTACATCTTTACTTGGTGCAGCAAGTCATGTTTGTACCCAATAAAACTGATTATCATTGAGAGCTTCATGATTTTGTTAGGGGGCTATGTGCTGGGCATGTAACTCAGATGGGGGTAAGGAATGTGTATAGAACCTTGAAATCATTTCTGTTCCTCTGATTTCTGTTTCATATAGTACTACAATAGGTGCTTCTATAGTACAAATGGTATCTATGTTCCCCACTGTTTCATTGGTTGGAAACTGTTTAATGCATATCCGTGTGATAAGGAGAGTATTTGAGAAAGGAAGATAGCCCCCTATACCTAAGAGATGAGAATGTTAAAAAAACGTAGACAGGAAATTGTGTGCAGTAAATAATTCAGTATGAACGTAGATATGGCTTATTTGAAAGTTTTAGTTTGTATAAATGTAATGGAGGTAAACAATATTGCGGTGTATGTGCTTCAAACTACATGAAAACGGGAAAGTAAAGTCACTGTGGCACTAGCCTTATTTAAGTTTACAGGATAATAGAACAAGGAACCTAGAGTTTTGTAATGAGAAAATAAATGTAATGTTAGTAGTGCATGTTATTAAGACAATATATGTGTTGATGAAGGAGTAGAAGAAACACTAAAGAAATGAACAAATCTCAACGCCACAGAAAAACCCACATCTACATATAAATGTGATCTGCAGCTCAGTGTCCATGTGACATTAAGCACTTATGTTAATGGCATGACAACAGGATACAATTTTGTTCATGTAACAATACTACACCTTTATAACATTCTGAAGAACGTGGTAGAACATGAGCGCATAGTATCCACACGTCGGGAACCGCCCCATTAATAACATGAGCTCAGTCCACGCAAGCAGCACCGCAAAGGACATGACGTGCAGCACCCAGGTACTCTCAGTTGGCTGCTGATCTTTAACGAAGGGCATCATGTAGTCCCCAGTCTCCCCACCCACAGCAATAGTGAGAGACAGCAGAATGCACACGAGGTTCACCCACGTCTCATACTGACAGAGGTAGTGACGGGGCAGCAGCAGGATTTGGACCAGCAGATGTATGAAGAGTACCAAGACAGACACAAGCAGCACGCGACGTGACACTGCGACCTGGCGACAGAAAATCAGCACCAATTGAACAGACCAGGATAGAGCCCTAGAACACACTATTGCGAAAACAATGCTGAACCTTAAGGTTATCCACAATAAGAAAATTGCTTAGCCAACTGACTAAATATTGATTGCTAAGCTCAGTTATTTAGATGTATGGCTAGTTGATTGGTTAGTTAGAAAGCGTGTAACAGCAAAACAAATCAGAATAATTATTTGGTTGATCAAATCCAGAAGGAGATGGGTGGGACATGTGGTATGTATGGAGAAGAGAAGAGGTGCACGCAGGATTTTGGTGGCGAAACCTGAAGGAAAGAGACCACTTTGAAGACTTAGGCATAGATGGGAGGATAATATTGTAATGGATCTTCAAGAAAAAGGATGGGCAGGGCTTGGATTTATCTGGCTGAATATAGGGAAAAGTGGTGGGCTTTTGTGAACACTGTAATGAACCTTTGGGTTTCATTGCATGCAAGGAATTTCTTGACTAGCTGACGAACTGTTAGCTTCTCAAGAAGGACTCTGGCCAATGGAATTAGTTAGTTGATTGGTTGTTTAGTTACTTAGTTTAGTTGGTTTAGTTAGTTAGTTAGTTAGAGAAGTTACCAGTTGAAGGAATGAATTATGACCATACATACTTGTAAAAATTTTCTGATGTAGATGTGTGTTTACAGTAATATGAGCCAAATGAAAACCTTACAAGTGCAAAATCAAGACCGTACTGTGTGCAGCTGTAGGCACAGCAAATCATCAGCATATGTTAAAAGCATGTACTCTGTATGGTAGGTCTGGCAGTATTTTGAAAAATGACAAAGCTCTATGGAAACTATCAGCACTAAATTAGCTGATAAAAATTATTACAGTTTACATTTGATTCATGTATGTAATTACCTCAATAAGGGAAGAATTATTGTTGTTATACACAAGAAGGAGACAATATGTTGAAAGTGAGGCCACAAAGCATGCATGCACCACTGCTAGCATGCCAAATATCATACGTAGGCGATTCCACTTCAATCGCAAAAATGTCTCCAGTAAAGGATGCTGAAGAATTCGCATTTGCTGGAAATTATGTGCACCAGACATAAGGGCAGTCACTACTGCCATTTGCTGTATAGGACCATGAGGACATAACAAGCTGAAGTCAAGCGTTACCTAAGAGACAACAAATAGAATAAATTATTCAGAACTGAAATATCTGTACAGAAAGAAAAGAAACGTTAAGAAGAGGATAATCAACAGTTACCAAATCTGTAAGATATAAACATGTGGGCACAGTTCCTGCTATGTTTATGTTCATGGTGTGCTCATGTTCAGGTAAAACATGCTTTAAAAATTAGAGTCTTCTGAGATGTGACACTTTGTCAGTGGGCAGTTAGTTTCCAGCACTTCAAAGACTCATACTGCCTTGGAAAAATCAGGAACCTTTCATCCAACAGTGCAGCACCACATTCCAGAACACCTAAATCCTCAAATACACGACTGCATAAACCTCAAAACTCACAAAGATGAACTGTGTTCAAATAAGGAACCAAATCAAACAAATACCTTGAAACTACGATCATTAACAGAGGCACCATTAGGAATAATGCTGCCGTTGAGAATATCCGTGAAAAAGTGTAGAGGGCGCGGGATATGGGAGAAGATGACGTCCATGACAGACATGTTGGTGCTGCTTTCAGCTGCCAGGTCACCTCCGTGTCTCAATAGTGTGGTCAAGCAGTCACGGGCACCAACATAGGCTGCCTTGTGTAATGGTGTACATCCAGTCTGCAATACACAATACTGGTTATGAAACACAAACAATACTCACACATGCCTGTGTAACTGAAAATTAGTATCACAATAACTAACTAACTAACCAACTCCATGGAGCAGAGTCCTTCTTGAGAAGCTAGCAGGTCGTCAGCTAGTCAAGAAATTCCCCGTGTTTTATGGAACCCAAAAGTTCATTACTGCATTCACAAGAGCCCGCCACCTGTCCCTATCCTGAGCCAAAGACTCCGTACAGGTTTGAGGCTTTGTTGAATGATTCATAACTTGGTAATTTTTTATGGTGAGGAGTCGTTAGCACCTCACCCAACCCCCAAGCTGGAGGACCACCCCTTGTCGTCTGTCTGCGACTGCTTATTCAATGTATTCGCAGCTACCCTCCATATCCGGAGGCCGTTCCTCCATCTGCAACCTGAGGACGCGCCATGCCATGGTGACAGGGACCCACTTATCATGGATTAGTATCACAATGCTTGTAGAAGTCCGTATTTGTGCAGGAAGCTCTGCTGTTTGCAAACGGAGGACATAACAGAATTAATCTGTCTATGGTCTCCATGAAGTTAACATAATTTAGGAACTATTATAGTATGCACAACCCAGATTCCTCTGAGTTTCCCCAGAGCTGGTGCAGTCCTGCGTAGCAGCACTCTGCATGTCCTCAGCATGACAGGAGAGAAAGGATTTCCCAGACATTTGCACTGTTCAGTAATGTTAACAGCACCATGGCTAACACCAGACTATATGGCAATGGCTGTGCTGGGGGAGCGTGAAGGGCATAGTAGTGGGGACAGTTCAGTTCTGTTGTGTTGTGGCACATTTGTTTCGACCAAGCACTGTTGTGGTTTTGTGGCTCATGACATTCTGTAGTGTGGTGTGTGGATATCAAAATTTCCGTCCGTTAGTAGCTGGCCTCTTACTGTAGAGGCCCGGATTCGATCCCAGGCCAGTCCATGTGGGATTTTTGGTGGACAATGTAGCGCTGGTGCAGGTTTTTCTCCAAGTACTTTAGTTTGCCCTGTCCATATCATTCCACCAATGCTCCATTCTCATTCATTCATCTATCACTGATGCTACATAACGTTACTAATTAACAGCATTGTTAAATAAGGCACACACGTCAAGATTTCGGAGGAATACTTATGCTGCCATCTTCAGGCTACTGCACTGAACCTTGATTCTGTAAATGTATGACTGACTCTAACAACGTTCTTTAAGGTCCATTTATTTGAATGCAAAGCCAGTATTTCAATTTATTTCTTAAACAATTACCCAAATCATAGAAATGAGTCCCAACAGCAGTCCTCAAATGTCAGAAGAAGGCCAACAGAAGACATTACGTAGCAAAAGTCAGAGTAAGGCCACCAGAAAACCTTATATAGCAAATGTCTCATGTCTGAGGGCCATAATTATAGCCTCAGCTGTTACATTGTTCTTCATACAAGCCACAAACCTTATCCCTAGCATTGATCAAATGATCAGCTCCATGTCGGAGCAGCAGTTCCACCATTGCAACAGAGCCTGCTTTTGCTGCCTCATGAAGAACTGTCATTTTTCCTTCGCTTCCACCTTCTTCAAGTGCAGCACCTGCATCCAACAGACACTGCATGGCTCGCACTGAGCGCAGCATTGCAGCATGATGCAAGGCTGTCGAGCCCGTGTCCTGGTTCTTTACACTGGCATCAGCTCCTGCTTTTACCAGTAATTCTACTATCTCCTCATATCTGCAAAATAATGGTTATAATAAGTCGGTGACAGCTGTGAGAAAATTTCAGTATGTGCTTAAGTAGAGCCATCATGCCATGAACTAAGCAGAGTCTGCTGACCCTTGCTGTTTCAACCCTAGAGCTACATTCTGTCCAAAAATTGAAGATTGCTATCTTCTGGGATCTGACAATGCACCGTTGATTGAGTAGTTCCTGACATTTTGAAGGATCATAGCACCTTCATCTTCATGACCAAGCTGACTCTACAATCATTTGAAACATCAGGAAGCACTCACACAGCATCACATCTGCAGCATTCAAGTATTTGAAATTTAAGAAATAAAAAACAGGCTCCTCTGCAGAAATATCTAATGACTCATTGTTTTTATTCCATTAATGAATTTCAAAATATAAGCATAGCTGTTATTAATGATAAATCTTAATCCTACTTATAACATACAATTTATATCTATTATAATTTATAAAATTTGAGACATAAAATGTTTTTAAAATTATTTAAAATTGTTATATAATGATGTGACTCTGTGTAAGTATTCTTCTACTGTTGTAGTTGACTTGTATGTATTGTGGTTGTGATGTTGTGTATAGTGTATTTGTGTTTTACTTCAAGATGACTTGTTTCATATCCAGCTGTCCTGTGACAGATTTAGGATCTAAGAAATGTATATGTATGTATGTATTATGTATGTATGTATGTATGTATGTAACACCACTGTGAAACACTCAAAACTCCTAAACCCCAAAAGTATCTGGCTATTTTAAAAGAATTTACTGACACACAAGACATCTCTGTGCTTAAGATAGGAAACAAAAAGTGTGAAAAATCAAATATTTTGAATGGTTGTATCACATTTTAATATACTAAAAGATAGACAACATAAATAGAAACCCATTGTATGAACAGCAATTATTTCTCACTTATTGACAGCATTTATGTTGTCTGGCACCACCCCAGCACCTGCCAGCAGAAGAGGAGTTGTGCCTTTCTCATCTTCGGCATTCACCCTTGCACCAGCTTGAATCAGCAGGATCACACATGTAGGGTTACCACTTTTCACAGCCTGGTGTAATGGAGTGCGCCCCCAACATTCCGGAACAGGTAACTGCACACAATATAAAATTATATCAGGTCCATAAATACATTAAATTATTCTATTCGATGTTTCTAACCATGAATTTTGAGACTGTATTTACTTTTCTTTATACCACAGTCTTGATTACATTTTATAACAACTTTCTGCTGCAGTGTAGTGGCCTGTACTTGTTTGTATTCAGGACATTTCTGTTGTGATATTATCTGGACAAGTGACACAGAACTATGCATTAAGGGAAGAACATATGCTGAAGGTGTTCAAGAATAGAGTGCTGAGGAAGATATTTAGGTCTAAGAGTGAGGAAGTAACGGGAGACTGGAGAAAACTGCATAATCAGGAGCTTCATGATTTGTAGTCCTCACCAAATATTACTAGGGTGATCAAATCAAGGAGAATGAGATTAGCAGGGCATGTGGCACGTATGGGGGAGAAGAGAAATACATATATCATTTTGGTGGGGAAACCTGATGGGAAGAGAACACTTGCAGGACCTCTGGACATAGATGAGAGGATAATATTAAAATGTATCTCAGAGAAATAGGGTGGGAGTTCGTGGACTGGATTAATTTCGCTCAGGTTAATGACAAATGGCAGACTATTTTGAACATGTCATTTAACCTTATAACAACCAACAAATGCACTAGATAAAATACATCCATAACGTATATTAAAGACCCGTACATATGTTTCGACAACAAGTTGTCATCCTCAGGGGGTTCATTAAAAAGGAATACAAGAACATCACATCAATTTACGTGTTCAAAACATCACACAGTAAAAGCCAAAAACATACAGAAGTCATAATCATAGTTCACAATAATATGTTGTTAAAACATTAAAAATGGTAAAACAATACAGTTCTGGCATATGTAGTTGTAGCAGTAGTTTTACCATTTTTAATATTTAACATCGTATTAGTATGAACTATAATTATGACTTCTGTATGTTTTTGGCTTCTAATGTGTGATGTTTTGAATCTGTAAATCGATGTGATGTTCTTGTATTCCTTTGTAATGAATCCCATGAAGATGACAACTTGTTGTCGAAACATATGTAGGGGTCTTTAATATACATCATGTATGTATTTTATCAAATGCATTTGTTGGTTGGTATGAAGACTGTGACAAGATGCACGGTATGTATAACATAAATTTCAATGAACGAGTTCTTGAAGTTGGTTAACATGAAGAAGAAGAAGAAAAACATTTTTCTTTGAACCCTCAGCTCTTGAAGACGAAGGCATTATGTTCTTTTGAAACAACAGAGAAAATTAACCCAGCAGCCCAGAAGAACTGAATCCATATTTTCAGCAGTATTATCACCTGTTCTGCTTACCTTGAACCCAGACGTATATTTTTTGCTCTCCACATCTACAGTGGTGTCTGAATCTAAGCTGCAATAATTGTCAAAGTTCTGCTTCGTCAAGGACTTGATATGGAAATGGGTGTCAACATTCGCACCAGCTTTCAGCAAAGCCTGTACAGCCTCTTCGTTACCTGCCAGGGCTGCATTGTGAAGTGCCGTTCTACCCAGTTTATCTGACACGTCTGCCCTTGCTCCGTATCTTAACAGCAGGTTGACAAGCACAGCTCCATGTCCATCTGTAATGGAGGAGGGATGCTGAAATGTAAGATCTGAGGTTCTGACAGTGGTGTTGCTGACAGTTCAAGTCTTCTGGGATGTGACGCTGTGCAATTGGGCGAGTAGTTCCCGACGTTTTGCAGGATCATAGTGAACTTTTTGGACTGCTTGACCCTGAAGATGAAGGCAGTATGATTGTTCAACCTGTCGGGAACTAATGACCCAATGACATACTGTCACACCCCAGAAGACTTGAATTCCATTTAACAGTAGTTGATTTCATGTGGTTGTGTACTAAAGCACTGAAGTACATGGTATCTATATCGTACAGGTAGTCCAACAGAACAGTGGCAGAAAGAAGAAAATCACATAATAGGTAATTTGTACATTTCACATAACATTATTGGGATGATTAACTCAAAACAGTTTAAATGAATGGGACATGTAGCCTTCTTGGCCATTTAGAGCCTTGAAGATGAGGCCACTGTGTTGTCTCAAAATATCAGGAATCAATTACCCAGTGATGTGGCATCGTATTCCAGAAGAAAAGAATCCCTACGCCAGAAGAAAGGAATCCTAACAAGGATTTATATGAAACTGTGGTAGGTGAACCTCAAGCGGAGAGGTGTTGTAGGAGACGCAGGGTGTGTATGATGGGAGGATAACATGAAAATGGATCATAACAAAAAAAAATACGTAAGCTGTGAAGTCATAAACTGGATTGGGCTGCCTAAGGATATGATATAGATGTGAGCTGTTGTGTAAGTCATAATGAACCTTAGGGTTCCATAACAATGGAATTTATTTATGTACCAAATAACTATCAGTAAAACATGGAAGACCCTATGGAGTTAATATTGTAGTGGACGTTTAATACTAGCTAACTCCATCAAGCAGATTCATTCTTGAGAAGCTAATAGTTCTGCGGATATCCTGCATTTTATGGAACCCAAAGGTTCTTTGCCATATTTATAGGAGCGCACCACTGGTTCCCTGTCCTGAGCCAGATAAATCCAGCCCACACCCCCACTTCCTATTTCTTTAAGATCCACTGTAATATTGGAACTTGGATAGCATAGTCAGTACAGCGACTAGCTACAGGCTGGACAGTCCGGGGTTCAAATTCTGGCAGAAGCAAACACTTTCTCTTTTCCAAAACAGTCCAAACTGGCTCTGGTGCCCACCCAGCCTTCTATTCAGTGGGTTCCAGTCTTTCTTGGGAGTAAAGTGGCCGAAGCGTGAAGTTGGCCACTCACCACATCTAGTCCTGAGGTTAATAATGACATAGGGACTACTTTACTTTATCTTTCCATTGTGATATTATTTTACCATCTAGGCTTAGGTCCCTCCTTCAGGTTTCCCAACCAAAATCCTGTATGCATTTTTCTTGTCCCCCATACATGCCACATGCCCCGCCCATCTCATCCTCCTTGATTTCATCAACCCAGCAATATTTGTCAAGGTGTATAAATCATCAATCCTGCCTGAATTGTGCAGTTTCCTCCAGCCACATGTAGCTGCCTTCCTCATAGGCCAAATAATTTCCCTATCACCCAGTGTCTATGTCCTTCCCTCATTGTGACAGCACAAAAATGTTTAACGCTACAGTGTTTTAATATTGATGCCACTGAGGACTGCAAAGCCCACAGATATTTATATGATTATAATAACCATGGCTCAATATGGGCCCGGGCCTCCTCTAGCCTCCTCTTGTCGAGGTCACTAAGTCGTGCGCATTCGTGGCAGTTGGTGACTGGTCAGCTGGCCGCGCTAGTGTTCTATCGATCCTGATGTGCCCGCCAGAGCCATCTGGCAGGAGACTTGAGTGAGAAATGGAGGCAATTTGGCTTACGTAACATTTTTATTCATGCCCGTAAGGTTCTTTTACATGCCGTAAATCTACGACATGGGACCAACGGCTTTACTTCCCCTCCGAAGGAAGTGATGCTCCGGATTTTTATCATCCATCGACCTCGGTCGGGATCGAACCCACGAACCTTGGGTCCAGTGGCGAGCACGCTAACCACTAGTCCACCGAGGTTGACCCACAGATATTTAACAGGTAAAATAAATGTGCAATGAGGGATAAATTACCATTTCTATCTGCATGTGTCCTCAAATCTTGCAAACTGCTGTAAAACTTCTCGTAACATTTGAATTTGTGTTACTAAATTTTACACAAACATAACATAAATCACATTGATTTAATCTATCCTAATATAGCCAAGTCGACCTCGGTGGCTAGCTGGCCGGTCACCAGCTGCCATGAATGCGCATGACTTAGTAACCTCGACAAGAGGAGGCAAGAGGAGGCCCAGGCCCATACAGGGCTGTTGAGCCAAGAATTATTATTATTATTATTAATATAGCCAAACCTAATTTGGATTTGTTGTAGAAATATAAAAATATGTTTTAACTCTGCTGTAAATACTGTAATGACTTAAAACACTGGCTAATGAGACCATGTGGTAAAGATACAGCACTTCCTGTTCTCAAAATTAAAATATTCATGTCAGAATTTTATTTCAGATACACTCGGTCTCTATTATTCTCCCACAGGGTGCGGTACCAGGTTCCATTATCATATCATTTAACACATATTACACATTTTCATACTTGCCTCGAGCAGCTGCCACCTGTAATGCTGTAACCAACAGCCTTCCACAAGGAACATTCACAACAGCTGATGCTGACTCTCCACACTTTGTCAGCAGCTTCTCAGCATCTGCAATAGCTGCTGAATCAATTGCAGCCATTAACAAAGCATTTTGATGGCATAAAAATTTAGATGCCATAACTTCTTCCACTAATGAATTAGTCATTTTTAGTACGAGTACAAGAACTTGCTAAGTAGTTACAACAATACTTCATCAAGATCTTTACAAAAACTATTTGAAGCACTGGCCATTATTTTATCTGTTGTTATCCTCCAAAACTTGTTTATATGAATTAAGAAACAATGCAATGAAATTTATTGGTCCAGACCAATAATCAGGCAATTTTGGAATGTTTTCAGCTACATCCTCTTTGGCACAACATCAGTGTAAGCAGTAAACCTCATGACTTCCCAGTGATGACTATGAACTACCATTCCTTTGATATTATGTCTGTTTTCCATGCATAAAAACAATGGAATTGTTACATCAACTCTAAGCTTGTTCTAAGTTCCTGTTATTGATGTCTGCATGTTAAGTTATCAAGGTGGAAGGAAGCGGTAAACTGATAACATAAGGAAGTGGCTACTTTGATATGAAACAAATGCAGCTTATGAACAATGATAACAGATTTTAGTACGTGGAACTCAATTGCAAATTTTTAATTAATTAATTCAAACTGATATAATGCTATTAATGGGAAAGAGTTCTGTGTGACCTTGTTCACATCATGTGCATGCTGTGGTTAAGAGATATGTTTCCATCTTATGTTGTGGTAAAAGAGTGTTGACCTGTCAACATGAGTAATTAGAATTTGGTGTATAGTTTGGTCTCACTGTTTGGAAGTTTCACTCTGAACTTGCACTCATTTCATGAAGAAAATGTATGTTTGCCTTAGTGCTGGATAGTGACTCTATAAAGCTGTAGAAATGAACAAGATTTATTGGTTTTAATTTTTATGTCAGTGCTAGGTTTTAACAGTATCCTGTATTAATTGTTTTACTATATGTTTTGTGCAATAGGTCTATTTTGTAGACTGTATGTGTTGTTTGACAATGTATATTTCGTATGACTTGTTGGTTTGTATGTTGGATTTGCGAGTTGTGAATGAGATACATACAATACAATACATACATTATCTAAATGTTAGCAGGTTTTTTACGTATCTAAAGCTTGAGCTTTTATATCTTATGTTTTTATATTATATATCTATTTTATATTCACTAACTGTTTGTATTTTGACAATGTATTTTTCTATAGCTTGTAATGTATATATTTCTTTTGACCTAATCCACATCCTATTTGTCTTTGTGACTATGTATCGGATTTATGGATTGTAAATAAAAGTTAATAGTTAATAGTTAAGTCTATGAGATAACCTAAGAAAGGAAAAGCAATTGACATAGTAGGCTAATGTTGGGGTAACATTCTGTAGACTTCTGGTCAAGAGGTAGACAATTCAAACCTGTCAGATTACTGGCTATCCTGATTTTCCAATCTCTCTCCAGGTAACACATTTACAATGCCCACATAATCAACAAAGCCATCAAAACAGCCAAATGCCCCCCCCCCCCACCTTCCAGCATGAAAACAGACACAAACTGAACATGCTGTACCACGCTTCTTAACCACATGAACCCTTCCCCTTGTAAAGCACCATGTTCCACATCCCTGATTCAAATTGTACATTCTATTTATCAGTCCACTTTATCCTTTTTACTCATTCACCCCAAAGATGGCAACTGCAGAGAACACCAGAACATTGAAACAGCTTCAATATACATGACTAAACTCTGAGGAGTTAATCATTGTGTGTTTATGTTGTAGATTTGCTTCAAAGTGTATTGCTGTCTGAACCCTGGGTTATAACTCCATGAAGCCTGATAAAGCCACTGTGCATATATCATAAGTTGGCTCCTTCCTCTTTCTAACAGCCTGTTATTTTTAGTGGTAATGCATCTGACTTGTCTTCTGTAACAGGTAATCTGATTTGCATCCTGAATATAATACCAGCTGTCCAGATTGAAGATTTTGGCATGCTTCAGTCCTTACCAGACAAATGCCAGAATGTTTTCTTGGAAAAGGATTTGTCCAGTTCACCACAGTTATCCTATGTCATTAGCATCTTATTTAATCAACACCTAAACGATCTCTGCAGCTGATCTGACATCATTAAATGAACCATGAGCCAACCACTAAAGGGTACTGGTTGGTTTTGATACCATCTCATTTGACATGTTAGGTTAGGTTCTTTGCTCAAACAGAAGCTGATTTCAGTCAACATTTATTGGGTGGAGTGGGTAGGTACATATTTTGGCTCTCATTAAGCCACCATAAAGCCAAATATATGATATTACAGGAAATATTCAGTCAATAACCATGCCTATTGATATATCTAACATTTTGGATCCCAAATGAAAACAATTCACCTCAGGTAAATTTCACCCAAAATGCTAGTTTATTATACCATACTAAGAGCATATTGTGAGGCAAGAATTTGTGTAACATTGTATCATATTAAAAACCTAATTAAAGCACTAACCTAATGAAATGAGTGCTAATCTAGTCTCGTCTAACGTAACCTCACGAAAACTAACCCACGTAACCTACATTGTTCCCCAGACGAAACCTGTGCGTAGTGTAAAGGACTTGTTTCATATCCATCAGCTGTTACTATGGCTGTGTAATGGATTAATGAAATGTACCAAATCCACATCCTGTTTTTGTCTTTGTGACTGTATATTATTAGATCTATGGATCGTAAATAAATTATGATAACGTGTATGTATGTATGTACTACGTATGTTTCATTGGGACACCACCCTCTGATCTGCGGATCACCTCGTCTATTCAAGCTTCGCGCTAACCAAAGTTGGTGTTACAACTACATACCATGTTTTCGGAAGACATGGTACCATATTCTGTTAGACAATATGGTCTTTGCTATCAAAGGGGCGCTGCATTGATCATGAATGCCAAGTCTGAACAAGCTGCTCATCTGTGCTTATTTTTTTTTTTGTATTTATTTATTTATCTATCAATCAACATGTTCCATTACAGTAAGTAATACTACATGTTTTGGTTTACTTTTAAATTGTGCTGTTGATTACAATTATTATGCTGTCTATCTTGTTACAAACTGCAGTGTCTAAGTATTGTACATTCATATGTTTACCTTAAAAATTCTCTAAATCAATAGAATTAATAAATTTACAATAATCTTTGATAAACTTTCCTACTAATTGCAATTTATTTCCTGGCCATGTTCCTCCTTTTCTAATTATGTTTCCTCTTAATTTCTTTCTCTCGTCGTTCAGTTTATTACATTCATATAAGATGTGATCTACTGTTTGCTCTCCTCCTTTGCAGGGACAGGTAGGATCATCGATAATATGGAATCGATGGTAGTATGCCTTCAATCTTCCGTGTCCTGTTAGCATTGTAGTGAGTTTTGATGTCAGCGGTATCCTTTGCTGAAGTCTTTGTGCGACTGTAGGAAAATATCTTTTTGTCTCTTCTCCTTTCGTGGTGTTTTGCCACTCATTTTCCCATTTTTCTATGCTTTCTGCTCTTAACTTTTTCCGGACGGCACTTTTTGGGATCATATTGTAACACTCTGGCTCTTCATTTGTGGTTGCCATTTTTGCAAGTTGGTCTGCAATTTCGTTCCCTTGTATCCCTATGTGAGCTTTAACCCATCCTATTTCTATTGTCCACTTTTGCAGTCTTACTGATCTCAATTTCTCTCTAATTGCTTCTATTATGTGGTTATGATTTTTAGCATTATGTAGTGAATCTAGTGTGACTTTACTGTCTGTGTATATCGCTGCTTTTTTTTGGCTGCCTGTCGTTAGTTCCATGCTCTCAATTTTTTCCAGTGCCTTCAGGATTGCTAGCTGCTCCGCCTGATTGTTGGAACACCGCTTGTCTAATTTATACTGTAGTTGATGTACCAGTTCGTTGCTGACGAAGATTGCTAGTCCAGAGCCTACCCCTTGATCCGTTCTGCTTCCGTCCGTATATGCTTCAACCGTATAATTCTCGCATGGGTTAGCCTCCTGTATTGTTGGAATGTCCGCTGGATGGGGCCATTTCTTGTACTCCAGTGGGGTGTCTATTTTCCATTCTAAGTTTTGTTTTACTATTTTGTACTCCTTGGCTATCTCCTGTAGTTTGAATACAATAGGTGTCAGGCCTGTCAAGATACAGAGCGCTTCAGTGGATGTGGTACGGAATGCTTTGGCTATTTTGATATTTATTAATCTTTGCACTCGTATGTACTTCGTACAGTTGTATTTCCTGTTTAGTGCTTCTATCCACACCGGTGCTGCGTAGGATAGCAGTGGTAGGATTGCTCCTTTGTATATTGTCCTTAGGGCTTGATGTTTAAGTCCCCAGTCAAGTTTCGCTGATCTAGATAAAGCATGTACTAATTTAGTGGATCTCTCATCTGTGCTTATAACTACAGATTATCTAGTACAGGGGGAGAAACTGGGATTGGGGAAGGGGAAGCATGCAATCGCGACATCTTACCGTTGTGCACATCATACTCGTCAAGAACGACAACTACAATATCTACTATTAATCATAACAGATGTCGCACAAAGTCGGAAGAAGTTACCATGCCACGTGACATTTTGGACCAATCACAAAGAAACGCCAAACTTTCCATTTTGGTTTCCCCGTCTTGTGTGTAGCGTTGTTCGTTGATTGCATCGTGTGTTTTGAGTGAGTTATGTATTCTCCAGCGTGTGTGAAACGGTAAGATTTGAATTTATGAAAGCTTAGCTTAATCCTACATCGCGTTGTATTCTGTTTCTTTCAGTAGAATGGCCAGGCGGAACAAGTGCCACGCCTCAGGATGTACATCCAATCACAAAGACGGTTTACGATTCTTCAGATTTCCTACGAATCCGATACGGTATGTCACATGCAATATCGTAATATAAGCAGATCTCATTTAATATAGTACGTATGTGTAAAAAGGAAATGTGAAAATGTCAATTGCAGTCCAGTGGACTGTGCAGGGTTACACGGCGTTACAATAAAGAAGACCAGTCACATGTGCACTGTGCATTCCTAATAGGAAATGTGTAAGTCATTAATACTAGGAGAATGCAATTTAAATGTATCCCATTAACATTAAATTCCCAAACATATGTAATGTAATGTACTTTCATTTTTTCTTTCCAGAGCCAAAGTATGGGCAGAGAACGTCGGGCAGCCATGCAGTATCGACTCTGCAAAAATGCTGTACAAATATTTTTTGTGCAGCAAACATTTTGCAGAGAGTGATTTCTGCACTTCTGAAAGGGTACGCCTGAACAAAGTGGCAGTTCCACATGGCTCAGATTCATTTTCACATTCAATCCCACAACCTTCGGAATCTTCCTATTATAACCCTTCTCTGAACTCCTTGCCCACAAATTTAACCCCTGAAGATAACCTCCATGTCCTACCACCCACCAGAACCTACGGCAAGGCGTCTGTGTCCTCCACTAAAACTCCTATGCCTGTCCATGCAGACAGTCCTTCAACTTCTCATCAAATCCCTGGGTTCCAAACACCACCACCAGCAGGCAGAACTTTAGCAGTGAAAGAAACCTCTTGTTCCTTGAGCCCTGTAAATCCTAATGCTTGTGATGGAGAACTCAGATGTATCAGTCATCAAAGTTCTTCCTCAAAGCCTAGAGCAAGGCATTCTCTACTAAAAGAAATTAATTTGGCAACAGTTGCAGAATTGACACCTAGAAAAAGGAAAATGTAAGAACATATTCAGAAGCAGGGGAGTGCGCTATGTAAATTGAAAAAGCAATGCAAGGCAAAAAAGTTGAAAGATGTCTGTGATCTGGATAGGGATCCAGTGATGCAGAAGCTTGCATCTTCTTTGTCTGTAGAGGCTGCCAGGTTATTGGCAGGAGTTATTCGGAACAGTAGGCAGAAGCCCAAGGGCAGGAGGTGGAATTTTGAAGACAAAGTGTTGGCTCTGGCCCTACTGAAACGCAGTCCCAAATCCTACATCCTTCTGCAGACGCTCTTCCCCCTTCCATCTAGACGAACATTGCAGTCTGTCCTTAATACTGTTCACTTCACGGCAGGCATTAATGCCCATGTGTTTGGTGCACTCAAACACTCTGCGCAGACAATGTCTGATAAAGATCGTTATTGTATTCTGATGTTTGATGAAATGTCAATCAGAGAAAACTTGTGCTTTAAGCAGAAATTGGGCTGCATAGAGGGTTTTGAGGACTTTGGAAGCCAGGGCAGGACAAGCAACATTGCAAATCATGCTCTGGTTTTCATGGTCAGTGGCCTGCATCAAAAGTGGAAGCAACCAGTGGCTTACTACTTTAGTCGCGGAAGCACTAAGGCTGAGATGCTTGCGCAATTTTTGAAGGAGGTTCTTGACGCTTGTCAGAATGCTGGACTGCAAGTTGTTGCCACTGTCTGTGACATGGGTGCCAACAATGTCAAGGCCTTGAAATTGTTGGGTGCTTCTGAAACAGAAGCATTCTTCAAGTTTCATAATAAAGAAATTGCGACAGTATTTGATCCTCCACACCTCCTGAAATGTACCCGAAACCTATTCCATAAGTATGATGTGCAGTTGAAGTCTGAGCCTCTGGACAGTCAGCTTCCTGTTATAGCTAAGTGGGAACACATTTTGAATGTGTACAAGTTTGACAAACCGCATCCACTCCGTCAACTGTATAAGCTTACAGACACACACCTGAACCCTGTGGGGCAGAATGCAATGAAGGTGAAGCTGGCTGCACAAGTGTTGAGCCACACTGTAGCAGCAAGTCTGTATAGTCTCGTATGTGTAGGTAAGAAATGTTTCACTGCATTCAGTTACTTGTAATGCACTATTTTTAAGGCATTGGTTACATGAAGACAATTTTTCCAACTTCTTCTCCCCAAAATGTACTTGTGATCAGCCGAAAAAAAATAACTTTATTTTCTCCCAGTTTCTGTGCACTGATTACTGTGTTATTCTAATATTAATGTAACAATGAATTCTGTAACAAGGCCCTAGCTTTATTATTTTACTGATTGTTTTAGGAATGTTGAGCAGCACATACCTGGCTACTGCCACCTTCATTGGGGAAGTTGATAAGCTCTTTGACAGTTTGAACGGTGTGTCTGGTGCTGACACAGGGAAGGAACTGCGGGGCCCGCTTAGCGATAAGAGTCCTCATATAGGTCACTGGACCAAGGCAAGTATGAGGGTAAGCAGCTGGATCTTTCTGAAGGATGGCAAACCTGCCTTCAAACGACCACCTCCATCACAGACTGGGTGGCTCATTGACATTGTAGCTGCCCAGCATGTGTGGAGGACCTTGAAAGCTGCGGGGTTTGCCTATCTTGAGACCCGAAGGCTGAATCAAGATCCCCTTGAGAACACATTTGGTGCTATTCGTTTGCATTGTGGGTCAAACAATAACCCAACTGTGGGACAGTTTGTAGATGCCCTGAAAACTAGCATCATCAATGGCCTTGCATTTAGAGGGCTACGTGGCACTAACTGCGAGGAAGATGGTGTTAGTCTCCTGGACAACCTACATTCGTTACTCAGGGGACCTGATGCTTCTACACCTGATCCTTCCACAAGTCACATTGGGGAAACCCATGATAATGTTGATGACAGTTTTCTTGTTGCGAAGCAAGTACAACAGGAAGTGACAGCTGCTGTACGTGCTGGTAACATGAAAATGTCAGTAGCATATGTCAGTGGTTTCATTGCCAAAAAGCTGCTTCGTGTTGTCAACTGTGATGCATGCAAGGCATGTCTGACATCTCAAGTGATGTTATCACACAATGCCTTCATATATTTCAAAGATTACAGCGATACAAAACAGTTTCTCACCTACCCTTCTGAGAAGCTGGTAGAAACTGTAGGAACATCTGTCACTCTTCTGGAGGATATGATGGCAGATGTGGCTCACTTGAGTTCAGTCGAACAGCATGTCACAGCTGCCATCAAGAGCAAGGTTGACTTTGACTGGATCAGGTCCGCTGGTTGTTCACTTCATTACCAAGAATTGGTGGATGGCATTGCTGTTGGTGTCGCCAGAATTGCCATTCCTTGGTGGTGTAAGCGAACAAATCGGGTGTTAAGTGAAGCAGTCAGGCAGAGGGCAACTAAGAGAAAGATGAAGATTCTGTCACATCAGTAGGTCTGTAATAAATTAATGCCTCTTAACTTTTGCGTACTAAGTGAGGTGGTACACAGCAGCTGTGTGACCTCTCAATGAACAGTTCTGGTCTCCTGCACGTATCAAGTTTGTTCCGTCACGTGAAACAGACCATGCAGTCTGAAAGTGTGTGGCTACCACTGATGTGAGCATCGTTAGACATTACATCACTTGGAGAATGTGACATCTATGAGAAGCTTGTGTAGACCGGCAGTGGAAGAAGCCCTAATTTACATTGACCTACATATGTCTCAGAATTCCTCTATACAGTTTGTCATGTTGGCAAGAGTACATCGCAGCTGAGAATTCTGTATGAACCTCCTTTCTATCTCGCACACATTATTGTTCATACTTTACATGTATAGGTAAAAATTAACTGGCATTACTTTTTACAGACTATTGCTATGTTCAGGTTACCCACTTCAGCTGGTGTCTGTATATATTGTGTATATTATGAAAATTAATAATATTGTATTCAAGAATTTTTAATTTATACTTCATTGTTTAAATATCTATGGTATTATATTACGTGTATCTGTGTGTCTATGTGTGTATATATATATATATATACGAGGGCTGTCCAAAAAGTATCCGACTATATTTTTTCCCGCGGTAAGTAATGGCGAAAGGGTGGGGAAACTGAGCGTAGTGGTAGAAGGGACTTTCATGCGCAAGCGTGATTTTTTGCTGCCTCGCAACACCGCCGGATGCGTCTGTCACTGCCAGATAGCGAAGTGGTGTAACACGTGTTCGTCGCATTCTCGTTTCGCTCAAGATGACAGAATGTTTGGAGCAGCGATACTGCATCAAGTTTTGTCAGAAACTTGGGGATACCCAAGCGGAAACAATCCGCAAAATTTGTGCCCAAGCTGCTTTCGCCGGAGCAGCAGCAACTCCGCCTTGAGGTCGCGCAGGACATGCTGGAGTGCGCCAACAGGGATCCTGAGTTCCTGAAGACTGTGATCACTGGTGATGAGTCGTGGGTGTACGGATATGACCCGGAAACCAAGGTCCAGTAGTCACAATGGAAGCATCCAACATCCCCGAGGCCCAAAAAAGCACGACACGTTCGGAGCAATGTGAAGGTGATACTGACTGTTTTCTTCGATTACCGGGGTGTTGTGCATCATGAGTACGCACCACTAGGCCAAACTGTTAATAAGGAGTACTACCAAGAAGTCCTCCGTCATCTTCGTGATGCAGTTCGGCGCAAGAGACCGGAGCTGTGGGACGCACGCAACTGGCAGCTGCATCATGACAATGCCCCAGCTCATTCATCACACCTGATCCAGGGTTTCCTGGCTAAGCTCGGCATTCCGCAGGTTCGCCAGGCTCCCTACTCTCCTGACATGGCTCCTTGTGATTTCTGGCTGTTCCCAAGATTGAAGACACCGCTAAAAGGCTCCCGTTTTGACAGCCGCGAGGACATCATACAGAACGCGACGGCGCAGCTGCACACCATTCCAAAACAAGCCTTCCAGCGATGGAAGGACCGCTGGGCTAAGTGTGTGGAGTCACAAGGGGCCTACTTTGAAGGGGATTAGGTATTGTAACCACCCAGATACAGAACTTTTTTTTCCCGGCCCAAGGTCGGATACTTTTTGGACAGACCTCGTATATAATTTCATTTATATTTTTATACATACATTCTAAGCATTATAATTTTAACTGAAAATAATTCTATATTTATTCATGATGATTTTATTGTATTATCTTTTTATTATATTTATTGACTTGATTCTGGAGAAGATTTGAACATGATAATTATGTGACACATTCTATATCCAATGGTTGTGGATCTGCTTGAAGATGAAATAAATTGCATTGAATTGAACTGAATATACACTGTTTGATATTATACATCAATCACTTTTTTCATTCATCCTGTAGATGAAAATACAGTGATATATGATGTGAATCTGTATTATACATAACAAAAGTACAGCTGTGTTTATTGTATAATCTTATTGTATATACAACATATACCTTTGCTTGTATAGTCATAATAGATAGATAGATTGATTGATAGATAGATATAATAAAGACTATTTCTTGTGTTATGTGTATGTACATGTTTATTTACAGTGCAGTTAGACTTTTCTATTACTTATAAGATTGTCTTTTGAATGTATAACAAATACACTGTTAATATCTTTAGATGACTGAAACTCTTTCTACACGATTCTAAATGTTTTAACCCTGCAGTATACCTTACTGCCCGTTTTTGAAGAATAAAAAATTTTTAGTTTCTTTATATCTTGTCCTACATTCAATATTGATGTGTTAGAAGTGGAAGTTAAAAGTGTGAACATTAACATACTCTCTAGCTGAGTAGATTTCAGTGCAGGGATAATAAATACATATGAATGAAATACCTATGATATGACCTATTGTACAGGACATTATTTCATGCTGCTGCTGAACCATGTCCAGTGAAAATTATCTGTATGACATTGGTGAAAGGGAGGGGGGGATATTGAGGGCCGAATAGTAGTCAACTTTACCGACTGGGATATTGCTACCGATTGCTACTAACACCTTGTGGTAGTTGTGAACGGCTCATAGATGGCAGGACAATAGACTCGGCCCCACGTTTCCGACCAATAGCATTGAAGTTACCGATCTGGTAGTAGTAATCTGTGATCTAGTATAAGAAGGTCCGTTTCGCACATGCGTAAGATCTCTTTGCAGTGCAAGGTCGTCTGGTAAAGAAGCTGAGAGGAGAGGGTTAAAAAATAGAATTATTAAAAATGTTCTCCAGATTTGTAAGACCGCAGACTGTATCTGCTCTTCATAATAGTGCCAAAAACTTCGCTACAAGTACTCAGGTAGTCATTTCTGCGCAAAGTATGCTTAAAATTAACACTCTATTTTGCTGGTTCTCTTCATGATGCACCTTAACCTGGATGGAGTTTTAAGATAACTGTGTTTAGAGGAATTGGAACACCGATTATGAAGTACTTACCGTATTTGTGCAGGAGTGATGTGTAAATTTGCGGTTCCATTTTTCGCTCCAGAGGAACGCGAAGGTTGCCGTGTGTGGTGCGAGTGGTGGCATTGGACAGCCCTTGTCCTTGTTGCTAAAAGGATCGCCCCATGTGACGGAATTATCACTGTATGATATTGTACATACGCCAGGTGTGGCTGCTGACCTTAGTCATATTGAAACGGCCGCCACTGTTAAGGGTTACAATGGACCAGAGCAGTTAAAGGTAGGCATATAAGCATTATGATTTTTGGAAGTCAGTACTTAAGAAGGCAAACAATATATGTTATTGCAGTTCCTAACCGTAATTACAGAACAAGTTGATAGTTTTCTCACTAGGTGTAATTCAGTAGGTGTCCTGTTTGTTTCAGCTGATGTTAAACTGATGAGTGGACTGTGTTTGTAACTACCCAAGTCAAGAGTTGTATTAAAAGTAACCATAAGTATAATTGGCGTGAGAGATGAAAACTTTGTATCTAGAAATCTTGACTAGACATAGTTATCATGCCTAAAAGATACAGTATGTGGTACTCCAGAATATGTCTGTAATCATTTTGGTTTGTAGTTACTTATTACTTCCAAAGGGAGTAATGCCACAGTAGAAGAAACTGTGGAATGATTCTAGATTATAGTAACCACAGGCATCAGTGAGCCATCATATATAGTTCACGTTCCCCTCCAAAATCCAACCTCTGGTGTTCCCGTTGTGGAGGGGGGTAACGTCTGTAGGTGGCTAACAGGGGCTATGGTTCACCCAAGCCAAGGTGTGAGGTATCGTGCCGAGGGCTGCATGGCACTGGGGTGGTGATAGCAGTGCCATTAATGATCCCCTCAGGACACCAGGCAGCACCCCATTGTATTGATGCCTTCCACTCGTAAGGGGCTCTGCGGGTGGTGACTATTATTTCCCCATTACTCGTGGGACTCTTTTGGAGAAAACACGAATTAAAAAACCTATTAAAAGCAATTAAAAATGCTGTGGTACAGAAGGACCTGCCTAGTTGTGCTCAACAGGAGGCCAGGCAGTCTCGCAAACCACCCCAGGGAGCTGGTATTCCCAGCAAACCTAGGGACATTAAGCATCTGACAAAAGTCAAGGACAAACAGGCACAAGATGTCCCAAAAATATAAATTTATTCAATTTAATCTGCACCATAGCAAGGCAGTGGTAGCACTTTTTTGCCGAAAACTTGCTACAGGGGAGATAGATATAGCACTTATTCAGGAAGTCTGGGTTTATGGGGACTGAATAAGGGGGTTATGCAGCATAAGGGGACATTGTTTTCTACTGGACTCGGTATTGTTCCTAGATCCTGCATTTTTTTCAGGAACACAGTTCATGCCTTTCCACTATCAGAGCTTTGTTCTAGGGATGTGACGATGGTGAGGGTGACTTACATTAGGGGAGGGAGCAAGAGGGGGAACTTATTGTTACCTCGGCATATCATTCAGATGAACCACCCCGTCAAAGGGGTTAAGGGAAGTCGTTGACTACTGCAGTAGGAATAAATTGCAGCTCAACATTGGATGTGATGCCAATGCACACCACATTATATGGGGGAGCACAGACATCAATCCACGAGGAGAGTGCTTAATGGAATATTTGTTTAGTATGAATCTCAGCATTCTTAATAAAGGTAACAGGCCTACTTCTGTAATTAGTACTAGGAAGGAGGTCATAGATTTGACACTAGGGACTAACAAGATAGGGGACCTGGTGACTAATTGGCATGTATCTGATCAAATCTCTTTGTCAGACCACAGATACATAGTGTTTCAAGTGGGTGACCTGGAAGTTACCAGGCTGACATATCGTAACCCCAAGGGAACCAATTGGGAATCCTATCGGGAGGACCTAAAGGTAAATCTAGGGGTTGTACCAAGAGTTGTACACTCGTTGCAGAATGTAGAGCTGGCTGTTGACTTGTTGCAACAGGCCATCCTCTCGTCCTATCACCAGAACTGTCCGGCCAGGGTGGCTCTCTTGTCAAGGACGGTTCCTTGGTGGAACAAAGAGTTGAGCCGCCTTAAAGCTTCAACAAGATGGCTTTTTAATCAAGCTAAAAGGACATGTGACTGGGAATCATATAAGACGGCCCTCACCTGTTACAACTAAGTCCTCTTGGAGGGACTACTGTCGGGGGATCGAGGATGTACCTGACAGGGCCAGACTCATGAGGATCATGGCCAGTCAGTCGGCCAACAGAGTGGATTTATTAAACTACTTGATAGCCGATACACACAATCTGGAAAAGAGACCCTGAGGGACCTATAAAGAGTTAATTTTCCAGGGTCTGCTGGAGAAGAAGTAACCTTGGAAGGACAGGGGCAGCCAAACCTGGAGCATTTGCTGCTCACAGGGAGGACTGGCAACTGTCTAAAAAGGTTATTGACCAGTCTAAAATAAGATGGGCGATTAGCACATTCAAACCATTTAAATCGGCAGGGACTGATGGAATTGTACTTGCTGTCTTGCAACAAGGAGTCAAACACTTAACGACTCATCTGTGACATATCTTTAGAGCCTGCCTAGCAAGAGGGTATATACCCAAAGCTTGGAGACAGGTCAAGGTGACGTTTATCCCTAAACCCGGGAAGGCCAACTATACCGAGGCTAAGGCATATCGTCCTTTATGTTATTTTCACTATACATTTTTATTGTATATAGTCTTATTCCGACAAATGTACACTGGTACAAGTGTACATTTGTCGGAATAAGACTATATGCATATCGTCCTTCATGCTGAAAATTATGGAAAAATTGGTGGACAGGCATACTGGGGACGAGATTTTGGGGCTACATCCCCTACATTGATACCAATGTGCCTACCAACCAGGGAGGCCCACTGAAACTGCACTGCATCATGTGATCACACATACAGAGGAAGCAGTGGAAAACGGCAAAGTTACACTTGGAACTTTCCTAGATGTTGAGGGAGCTTTTGATAGCACCTCATTTGACATCATAACAAAGGCTGCCAAACGGCATGGGCTTGGAGACACGATCTGTCGTTGGATTAGCTCATTGGTGAATTGCTCAATCTGAGCAGAAACCAGCTCAGAATAGTGACAGGGTTGCTGACAGGACACTGTCATTTAAAAGGACACCTATTTAAACTGGGGCTGGTAGACATTCCCAAGTGCAATAGATGCAAACAGGCATCTGAAACAGCCTCACATGTTCTTTGTGATTGTGAGGCTTTGGCCACACTAAGATTCAGGCACCTGGTTTGTCAATGTATGAAACCAGGTGACTTTGAAGACATCTCTGTCAGTAAGATACTGCACTTTGTTCAAGGTGTGGGACTGCTGAATGAATGAGCTAAAGGGTTGCACAAAAGATCGATAATGGTTAAAGTGCACGGGTCACTGTGGTGCCTGCCCTTCTGTATTCTGTTCTATTCTAGTTCAAGTAATTTGGACTCTTGTGGCAGCATGTATAAAAAAAAGGAAGAAAAAGTAAGTGGTAATTGTATAAAGACTCAAATGTAGATAATGCAAGAACTAACCTAGCATGCAGTTCTCGTTCAGTGGTCCACCACACCAGCATGTTTATCAACATAGGGATGGTGGATCTGATACCAACACTGCTGAGAATACCTGGCAGCACTTCATATATACTTGCTGGTTATTTCATAGAGTGGTTTAAAATGTACATAGTAATAATAGTGAAGGTTAATATTGGCACTTAAGGCTTTGCCAGCTTGTTTGTAATGGTAACTCATTTAGGCTTAAGCTGAAATTTCAAGTGGAACAAGTGTCAGGCCATATGTTGCTGATCTGTCTTTTTTCAGGATGCCCTGAAGGGAGCAGAAATTGTGATTATTCCTGCTGGAGTGCCCAGGAAGCCTGGAATGACCCGTGATGACCTCTTCAATACTAATGCTTCCATCGTTCGTGACCTTGCCCAAGCTTGTGCTGAGGTCTGCCCCAAGGCTCTTATTGGGATCATATCTAACCCAGTAAGTAGGATTTTTATCTGAATTTACTGAAACAAATTTGATCATTTTGTATTCATGATATCTTTGCTGCTTGCAGTTCTTTGGCATACAGACGTGAAATTCCATGGTATAGAGAACAGAATTAACAATGGCACAGTTCTTTCTGAAATTAATGGTAAAGTAACAAACACACGGGCAGTACTTTCTTGTGCTTTGTCCTTATGTTTTTAATTCCATAAGATCAGAATTTGTCATACTCTTATGCAACCAGAAACATGAAGCTGCATTTGCAGAGAGAGGACACAGTGAAAGGCAGAATACTACAAAATTCAGGAAATAATATACGTATTCATGTTCGTCATTCTTTCTCATATTTTACACACATTTCCTGAGCTGTTGCTTGAGGCATTCACATTTCTTACTGAGCATGTGAAATTCTTGTATGTGATCGATAACCTTTAATTTATGCCCAAAAATTTATGTGGTTATAATCATGTAAATGTGCCATTGTATTGTTTTGTATTGTATTTCATCCTAGAAATCATTGCAGAATGATTGATTCAGAGGCTTCACTTCCTGTGACCTCTGCACTGTACAGAACAAACTGTGTAAATTGCTTACATAAGCAAGTGTTCCTATACACAAACAGACATCACGTAAACCAAAGTAAAGTAAATTGGTGTAATATAACTTAAGCTAATGTTTGACACCAGCATGAATGTACTTACTGGGGTGACCCTCCCCTAATTCAGGAGCATGTATTATGTACAGTCTGTTGTCAAAGTACAGTGATGACTTCTGTTGAAGCTTCACATCCCTGAATATTTATATAGTCCCAGAGGTGCATAATATAAGGAAACAAAGCGAACTGCTAATCTTTATAAAGAGGAGCAGCTCAAAAATAATGGAAGAGAATTTCCTTGTTAACTAACATTACCATTACACATGGAGTAGAATAGAATATAAGTAGGGTGGGCACCAGAGCATCCCATGCACATCGACCATTTCTGGTCCTTTGTGCAGCCCTTGTATTCATTTGTTTAGCAGCCCCGCACTTTGAACAAAGTGCAGTAACCTGCTTACAGAGATATCCTTAAAGTCCCCTGGTTTCATAAAATGATACCCCAGGTACCTGAATCTTAATGCAGCCAAGGCCTCACAGTCGCTGAGAACATGTGAGGCCATTTCAGATGCCTGTTTGCATCTATCGCACTCGGGACTGTCTACTAGCCCCAGTTTAAACAAGTGTCCCTTTCTTAGCTGGTTTCTGTATTACACATGGAAAGTGAAGTGTAGTGATGGCAAACCATTGGTTAGTGAAACAGTTACTACTGATGTGACAGACAAAATCAATTGAACGCTCCCATTCCATTCTAGTTCAATGACAGACAGCCATAACTTTCAGTGTAACAAATGACCAGTAATTACTTCATCATCCATTAATGAGATAAGTAAGCTGCTGTGCCAGAAAAACTCTGCATGTTTTCTAGAAAAGATGTTGGGTTAAGAATGTCTTGTGTTTCAGGTGAACAGTACAGTACCTATTGCGTCTGAGGTTTTCCAGAAAGCCGGTGTTTATGATCCAAACAGGATATTTGGAGTTTCAACCTTAGATGTAGTTCGGGCAAACGCCTTCATAGCAGAAGCCAAGGTCAGAGACGATGTGTTGTATTTAGGGTAAACACTAAGTACTGGCATGCTATATCGTAAAAGAAAGTAATTGATTTCACTGTCAAGAGAGAGCGTTGTCATGGAAAAGTTGACTGACATTTGTAGCAGAATTGCGTTCAATAGTCCACATGACTCCATTTTCAATACATCCAGCCCTTGTTTCATGCCTTAGTTGCATTCCCTAAAGCAAAAAGGCGTTAAAACAAGGGTTCGGTGTAATGCAGTGAGTATTGTAACTGCTGAAATGTGTGATACAAATTTTTGTACCACAGAGCAATGTTTGGGCTTTTGCATTCATCTAAATGTGAGAAAACAGTTTTCTGCAAATGATAAAATGTTTATCATTTGCCATGTACACGGTCATTCATTTATTCTGCAGTCTGTCTTACGACAGGTCCGTAGCCTCTTCCAAAGCGAGTTCTCCACAGGGTGCGATCTAGTGCTTCCTCTTTCAATTTCCAGTATCTTTTCTTTTCCTTAAGGTCATCCAGTAGCTGCTTACGTCTTCTCCCTCGTCGTCCCGTCATTTCTATCCTTCCTATGTTACTTCCTTCATATGTTACTTAAATTTACCATGTTGCAGTCAGCATCGTTCAGTCTGTATATTAGTGCAGGCTTCTTTTGTTCATCTGCACAACAGTTTTATTCTACATTCTCATACAATATTTAATACATACTTTTTGCTGCATATTTTGACCTACTCCACTCCACCTTCAGGTATATTATGTTGATGTAGCACAAGATGTAACATTTAGCATTTTGTAAGAACCGAAATAAAACCGTTGTGCAGATAAAAAAAATAAAAGACCCCCACATTAATATTTAACCTTTTGGCGCTAGAATTAAATGCCCCGAGTGATTTACATCAGATGGAATTTAAATTGGGGCCGCCTGAGAGCAGTGATAAACATATGACATTCAGCATTTCGAGCATCATTCTGCCCATTATATATATAATGTTGGGCACTGAAGGGTGAAGGACATACAAATTTCAGTGAGATGCATCACATAGACATTTGTTCAGTCCAGACAATCTCACAGTATGTTTATACTTGGAATGTTATTTCATGTTTGATGCTGAGTCTGTTTCTCTACTCGTTTTGATTTCATGAAAACAGAACTTGGATCCAACAAAAGTGAATGTTCCTGTGGTTGGTGGACACTCTGGAGTTACCATCATCCCATTGATTTCGCAGGCAAAGCCAAGTGTTGAATTTAGCAAGGACAAGCTGAAAGCCCTGACAGAAAGAATACAGGCAAGTATGTTGTGTGTGAAGAAAGAATGACATGTAGCTAGCTGTTTCATATTTGGTGCTGAACATTGATCTTCCATAACAACAGAGAATTCTTTGGCCAGCTGAGTGACAGGCAGCTTCTCAGCTACAGGAACTGTTGATACTCATAACAGAATAACTTGTGGATTGCAGTAATGGATATCACAGAACTGACTGCTTGAGGACAGTTTATTGTGTTGCACCACTTAATTTTTTTCAGTGCTAATTTTACCATAATCACCGACACTGGGCTGGAATGATTATGACTTTGCGTTATTGCCGAGTCTGACAAGAGGTGTGTGTGTGAGAACACATGGCGAGATAATCACAGCTGATCTTGTTTGGATTTTAAAATGTGAAAGTTGGTCTGATAAATTTGTACTTGGAAGCTAAGGCATAACTGGAAGAATAATATTAACATGCATATTTAGAGAAATAGCATAAGCAATGAAGTCAGTAAAACATATCTTGAGGTTATGGAGTGAAGTCAGTTGTTCTGATAAAATGTTTTGTTCATTACTGTAACACAAGTGACACTGCTGTCCAAGATGGAGAAGTTTTAAATTTTAATTATCCTAAAATGTACTCGTGCAGTGTAGTGTACAGTAGCTGGCGTTGACCTATTGTACTTACAAGGCGTTGCATTACACAGGAAGCTGGTACTGAGGTTGTGAAGGCTAAAGCAGGTGCAGGCTCAGCCACGCTGTCCATGGCATATGCCGGTGCACGCTTTACGTTTGCTCTGTGCCGTGCTCTGAAGGGAGAACCTAACATCGTTGAGTGTGCATATGTGCGCTCTAACATCACAGAGGCGAAGTACTTCTCCACCCCTCTGCTAATTGGGGTAAGCACAGTTCAGAATATATACATTACCACGCATGATAGAAGATCATAAGGAGCCAAACAAGGTAGTGCAGCAGTGTAGTACTCGGATTTGTGTATTGAAGATTTTGGTATCAGATATCCTGGTTGAGGTGTTTACCCTTTGAGCATCACATGTAAGCCTTCTTATTGCGGGAATTTTCAAGTCCAAAATCAGGTAATAGTGGTACAAAAATTGCTACTACAGAGAGTACTTTTTATCACTGGACTGCTTGCCGTAGAACGGCCAACATCATTGCTGGTTGGTGACTGATGATGCTGACTGCTCAGTCCAGTGATACAAAATGTAAAGTGTGCAGTTGAGACTTGTTCCAAGAGGTGACATCCAGAATCAGCTTCTTACCTTACACGATTGATCTGCATTTCAGAAGTCGGTATAATACTGGTAGGGTGAAATTTCACCTTGATGTTGTTTTGATTGGTTTTACTAGTGAACAGAAGCCATTAATGAAAACAAAGCGGAGTTATACGGAATTTATGTAAGTACTGGTTAGCTACAGCCACACCCAGTTACAAAAACTGAAGAATCATATGTACAAGAAATATTTGCCTGCAATATTTAGCATTTAGGGCAGGGGTGAACAAAGTTCCCAAAATTCTAGAAGCCACCTCAAAATTCTAGGTGCCAGAAGGGTGACATGAGGCTAGTTCCATACTGAGGGCCCACAAATATTAGGCACCACTGTACAAAATTCAGTCACCACAGGGACCTGGTGCCTGGGACTTGTGCTCCCTGATCTAGGGAGGTTTACAGATCTCGTGTCCTTTATGGTCTGTATATTCTTATATGGCATTACAAATACAACACATAACTAAAAGGATGGTATTATGTTTGAACACTGAAGAGGCACAGAACAGGAATTATTTTAAACTGATCATGCTGGTACATTTCTATACATTTTACCTCACACAAGATTGAAACTACATTTAGTTCGAAAAAATATGTTACTCTGTTGCGATATTCAGCAAGGTATGAAGTTTATGACATTTGTTGATATTCCTTCATTTGTTAAACATATTTACAAGATGCTCTTTAGAAAATGGCAGAAGGAAGTCGTAGGTAGAATAAAGTGGGTGTCAGTGCCACTTTGCTATAGATCCCATATAGTCTGAACAGCTTGGGCCCAATTTTAGGCCATCCCATAGCTCGCGTGGCTAGTTGCTGGCTTCTCACTGCACAGACCTTGGGTTTGATAGCAGGCCAGTGAGTGTAGTATTTGTGGTGGATTAAGTAGCACTGGGACAGGTTTTTCTCCAAGTACTTTGGTTTTGCCGTGTTAGTATAATTCTACCAATGCACCATACTCATTCTTTCATCGGTCACCAACAGTGTATAATCTTAACAGTTGACAGCATCATTAAATTAAAAAAGGCTTCAGGTTTGTGTCATGGAAAGTCTGGCTCGGTGGCATAGCATTTCCTCTGTGTCTTTCGCATTGCACGTATATAATTTATCTTACCACACTTTCCTTTTGTATTCTGATTATGTTCTTTCATGGTACACAGCCCAATGGAATCCAGAAGAATTTGGGTCTTGGAAAACTGTCTGATTTTGAAAGTGAACTCCTGGCAGCTGCTATCCCAGAATTGAAGAAGAACATACAGAAGGGAGAAGATTTTGTAAATAAGTGAAAGCAAGAGGTTCAGTTGTAGAAAGCACCGGAATTACGGCTGTCCAACAAACCTCAGGAAACTGTAATTGCATCAGCGGACTTGCTGTGTGGGTTTGATTATGTAGATATACTGTATACTGAAGCATTTGTCATGGCTTGAAATAATTAAACAGTTACACATTTGTATATTATTAAACAAAGCACAGGAATGTGTAGTTAGTACATTAATGACAAGGCAACGTGTAATTAAAAAAAGAAACATATTTTGTTCTGTTTTCTTGAAACCATTTCAAGATTCAATGGCTTTTATCTCGTCAGTTTTGAGGTTTTCACAGCAGTGTAATCAATTCTGGTCTTCTAGGAAGTGACACTACATCACTGGGCAAGTGGTTACCACATTTTGAAGGAACATACTGCCTTCATCGTCAAGGGTGAAGTGGACCACTTGGTGAGGTAAAGTTCACCCTAGAACATGCCATGAAGGCCAAGAGGGGGAGTAGAGGTGTAGCTCTACTCTTTCTTTAACCTCGGCGCTAGATGGGGGTCGGTGGTCAACGCCACGCCCCAGCCGCTTTATCCCCGGGAATGACCCGGTACCCATTGTACAGGAGGCTGGGTAGGCCCCAGGGCCAGTCTGGAGGGTGCTGAAAATCTCGCCCCCACCGGGATTCAATCCCCGGACCGTCCAGCTCGTAGCGAATCGCTATACAGACTGAGCTATCCCTGCCCACAGTGGACCACCTGACCACTGAATAAAGGCAATACATTCCTTCAAAATGTTGAGAACCACTCCCCCAGCAATGCAGTGTCACATCCCAGAAGACCAAAGTCCTCAGCTTTTATCTTGTTTTGTTTTCTGCAAATAATTTCATGATGTGTTTGCACTTTTGGCAGCTACACGTACAAATGCATAAGCAATTTAACTGGAGCTTCATCCAGCGTATATTTAACCCTCAGTTGCGATTGCCGTAAGATCGTATATGCCACAATACTGCAGCAAACTAGAAGGAACTCATACTGTACAAGTTTTTGTATATCATCTCATTATTCTAATGTAATTATTCTGTCAGTATCAACTGGCAGTGTGAATCACAGTTTAAATAGGACTCTTACACTCTACGGCAAGTAAGTATTTGACTCGCCCAGAAAAAGAACTTGTGTATCATCCAGAAATTTGAGATTTTAAATTCTCCAGTACTATGGAACTGGTGGCCAGATTTTGAAGGGGCAGGACTTCCTACACCTGCAGTTTTGAGGATGTAACAAATAATCAGTGGATGTTACTAATCTATACCTGACAAGACTAAATATGCAATTACATTCCATTTCCATTGGTCCATCACGAAACAGAAAAATACAAAAATGACATAACTGACAGTGAATAGTTTCCAAAGAGGTGGAATTTTGGTTCTTATCCTTGTTAGACTGGCCTTAAGTATGACGAGGCCAGTGTTTCAGTTTGACAGCAATATCTCATGATCCTTTGGAGCTAGGCATGTGGTGTATATATAGAATTGTGTTTGTCTCTCAAGAATTACAAACATAGCAATTGTGCACAATTCTGGGCTTACGTGTGACAAAATAATAAGTTCAGTGTTCCAAGTTTTAGTACACTAGTGGTTACAGAATGATGTAAGACTTTTCATGAGACTGAAACTTTACTCCTTGAATGACTTCCAGGTTTGTTACTCTGCTGATTCACCTGCATCATGCTGATATACTTGGTATGCAAGTTTGTATGTTGCAGGGAAATGCAAGTTATTGCAACTGCTGCATGGTATGCAACACACTTGGGTGTTCATGTACCTAATTGGATGACTCAGCAGAAGTTTGTAACATCTACCACTCAACTAAACATATTCTATTATTAGTGGTGGTAGTATTTCATAATCCTGTAAATCAACATAAGAATTGTGCAGCACATTACCCTTTCTTATAGCAAAAGGGTTGTGTTGTTGGACACTTTCTGGTTACGTAGGTTAGAAGTATGCCATTATACATTCATTCTAATGTTGTCTGTTCTCAAATATGTAAACACATGACCATACATACATGCATCTGCGTTTCAGAGTATTCATAAGTGTGCCATCAGCACTGAATATAAAACCATCGTCACTGCAAACTATAATCTGTTTACAGCAAACGAAAATTTGTTCTTGAAATAAAAAACCTTGAGGCCTTCTCTCTTCTCGGATGTTACGCTGCGTAGTTTGGTAGTGAATACCGACGTTTCGGGACAACCTACCGGTCCCAAAACGCCACTGCTTGACCCTTGAAGATGGGAGTGATAGATTGCCCTGGCACTCTGTAACCAACTATCAACCTAGGTTGCGTAGCAACCCACAACAACGAAAGCCTCAACAACACCGCGACGACGGCCTAGATTCTCGCAAAGCAACTTGCATCTTACGGTCATGGATTACAGCTTCGTGCAGTTTTTTGCAATGCACGAATCCAACTTCCAAACTACGCGGAATGAATAAGAATGAAATTGCGGTGTAGCTTGGAACGAGAATATGTTGTCTCTATAGATATATTTCGACACAACTGTAGTCAATGTTAGTTAATAATTCTCCGATTAATACAAAAAAAACTGCATTCCTGTAAGTAGTATAAATTTACATCGTTATATGAACTACAAGACCTTTCACGTTCTATTCAAGTACATACTCGTCATCCGCGTTAGCTCTGATCCGTGGTGTTAGAACCCGCATATTTCTATTTATTCACTCCATGGATCCCTTCAGGTTACATAACCTTATTGATGTAGAAATAGTCAAGTGAATACAAGAAAGTAATATCAATAATAGTAAAAAATAGTAATAATATATACTTGCTAACAATTAGCAATCGAGATGCATTCCATTTTATTATTTTAATTGTTTTGATAGTTTATATTGTTGTGCCATGCATTGCTGTGTATGTGTGTATTGGTTAATCTTGATAAACTGCATTATATTCTAATTTACTATGTTTTCGATAATTTTTGTTAATATAATTTGTGACTGAGATTGATGAATGTGTTAATCTTGATAAACCTTGTATTATATTCTAATTTACTATGTTTTCAATAATTTTTGTTAATATAATTTGTGACTGAAATTAATGAATGTTTCATATGTACAATGCATTTGATGTGTCCAGTGTCATGTGTATGACTGGATGGACTGAATAAATAATCTAATCTATTCATTAAAGCAGCGTTATCAAACTATGTTCCGCCTAACTCTTGTGTTACGTGAACAAAATCGAATCAGCATATTTGATCATAGTTAACATACTGTTCATATAAGAACCTTTCATTTGGTTACTAACAGATCTCCTGGTACTGACTTTTATTTCATAAATGAGGGACCACAAAACATATGTGTTCCACAAATATTTACTAAGTTAAGAATTCCGTGATTAAATAGGTTTGGTAAACGCTGCATTAAGGCAATAAATGCAATTTCCATCATCAGAATATATATCACGGATCGCAGATATAAAAGGCTCCCCATTCTTGTACTTAACACTGTGGAAACCGTGTATTGCATGTGGTAAGTTGAACAATGTCGGTAAATGTTATGCATCAATGTACCATGGCACCAAAAAGTCAACATAGTGCTTCTTATATGTATATAAAATAAAACAAAAGTAAGATTATCTTTTCTACGCTGTTTCAAGCCTCAACTGAAATTTTCACAGCAGAGTTTTAGTTTCCAGTCTTTGGTAAAGTATAAATTTGTGTGATGTCTGTAGTATGATGGTCTTTGCTACCGTCGTTCATGTGTTGAATGGGTGCTCTTACATCCTATTGGTTGGACTTGGTCATTGGTTGATTTTGTATTGCACGAGGTCCTGTGTAGGAAGTTCTTAGGATATGAAAGCATGGGAATGTGCGTTTATTAATATAACTTACGTAATCAATAACGGCGAAACATCTTTACGTTTTAAATATGTAAATTGCTTGTGCACCGGTTCTCTTATTAATTGTTACTTAAAAATATTAAGAAAATACTGGAAATGCGAAAGTTTGATAATCGTTAGTTTGGAGTTTGGAGGGAACTTCAAACTATTTTAGTTGGTGATGCAACCATCTCTTGAGATATTTATTTTGTCATAATGACGTGATCAAGATCCGTTTAAATTTGTAGGGAAGCCGGTGCTTTCGCTGTGGGATTAGTGTTCGTTCTGCTAGGTTGAACTGAGTTTATGTAATCAGGTACACATTTTGTTCCAACAAGAACATGATATGTTTTATAATTATAAAAGCAAACAGGTAATATTTAAGCAGCACTACGGAGGTATTTGAATGAATTCCTTTTCAGTTACAGTGAAAATGCCAGGACGAAGGAGGGGAAATCGGGCAAGGAAGAAGCGTAGCAGAAGGCAGAAAATGTTGAATTTTTTGGAAGGAAAGAAAAAGGAGGAAAATGTGTCTGAAGAGTTGGAATTAGAATCACCAGAAGATGTGTCTTGTTCAGAGGCTGATATATTTTTAAATGCAGAATCTTCACATTCTTCTGTTGTGACAAGCAGTACTTTAGACAATGATGTTAGGCAGTTATGTAACAGCACATTACCAGTCCATGAAACTAAAAGAAAAGAGCATTTGGAATCAGTTGGTGTTACTGGCATTAACTCTTTGGAAAAGAGGAAGAACGAATTCTCATCACTTAAGAGAGCAACCAAACGTACGAGAACATCCAGCTTGAGTCAAGCTGAAAGGAAAGATTTAAATTGGCCTAACAGGAATTCATCTACGCCCTGCCTAACATCATGGCTTGTCGCAGCAGAGCAGAGACTTCTGTCATCTTCAGTGACACAAGATACACCAAAAGCTAAACGAAGTCGTGATGAGGTGACTGTATGCTCAGATAACACTTCTCTTCTGTGTCAACCTGTTAAGAAAACTAAGAATGTTGAAAGTTTGACTGAACCTTTGTGCTCAAATACCCAACCCATGATGAAGATGATGGAAACATCACCTGCATTAACACCTAGTAACAAGCGGACAAGGCACAATTCAGCGTTGAATGATTCTTTTACAAATGAGAAGATGTCTGAAACAGATGATTCTCCTCCAATACTGAGGCCGAAAAAACGTACAAAAAGTGTATCATTAATATCAGCTAAAATGTCAGAAGAGTTTTTGAAACTGCCAGAAACTCCATTATCTGTGCAGGACACAAATTTAAATATGACTCCAGCTAAATCTGTTCCAATTCTTGAAAGCCCAGTGACTACACGCATTTCTGGACGAAGCCCAGAACACCATTCTTTTTCGGCACCTCACTTCTGCTTGACAGACAATAACTCACACTCTCTTGATTTGGTTACTTCTATAAATGCACAAAACAGGACTTTACAAAAGGTATGTTTTGATAGTAAGTTTTATTTTGTAAATGTGTGATGAAACACATTTTGTGTATTGAATGTGAGCTTAAGGTATGCGATACTAACCACAAATTAATATACATCTATGCGTGCTATTTTTGCTGACATTTTCCATTATTTTATAGTTTAGTTACACATAGCAGCTTTATACTGGCCCAACCTAAGAGAGCTTTCTTCCTTATTTCAGTTTTTCAAAGGTCAAAGTCTGAACATCATTAGTTCTCATTGTTATATTTTTAAATCCAGGTACAATCTGTAACTGTTCATGATCATCATGCCAGCTTTCATTCATAGCCAAAATGATTCGTGGACATGGCGGAACAAAAATTTATTCACTGGGTGCTTGTATATTTGAATACAAATTCACGTTACTGATGCTTAACACATATGGCACTTTCTACACTTTATAACTTTATTCCAGTTATATGCATTTCAACACATATTAGCATCATCATCATCAGTGTCCTCTAAGCTGTCGTAGTTTCTACATATGTTTGGCAGACATTTATTGTACTACTGGACCTGTTTGGCATTACGTTTGCCAGTAAACACCCCCTTTTTTTTTTTCAACTGTTTACTAATATCCACACTTTTATGCATGCTGTTACACTGAAACAGAAAGTGTACCATTTTATGATATCTTATGCTTAGCAGGAATCCTTGTTGAAAATTGCTTCAATTTTTTCAAGTCACTAAATTTCAGTGCATTTATCAGTATATTTCAATACGACATGTGCTGAAGCTGCTTGACACTCATATTTTTGTTAAAAGGTCAAAGAACATGACAAGAAATCTCAGACTTCCACTCAGTTGGCCATATGGAGGCTACTGTCCCTCAGTAGTTTGGGGTCTCGGAGACAAGTTCGATGTCCTGCCTCTCTCTCTTTATCCAAAGTCCTGGAGCTATGTATGTCGATCTGTTCGAAGGTAATCTCCTGGCTTGAACTGTCAATGAAATGTATTAGAAAGGTGAGTTCCATGGCTATTGATAAGCATTTGTCAAATAATTGAGGAGAATATGTATGCCATGAGAATTATTCTATCTCTCCTGCTCTCCTCCCAGGTGTTCAGAATGTTCAGTATATTTCTAATTAGCTATGCTAATGAAGGGGACAAAGCATGTGAATTTCCCAAAAAAAGATGATCCAAGATATTGTATTGAGGATTGTGGTCGTCTGGGATGTAACACTTTGTTGGGTGAGTGGTTCACGACATTTCAAAGGATCGTACTGTCTTCACCTTCAACGGAGAAGCACAGTGACACAACGTCATGTCCAAAAAGATTGGAATGCTTAGCAGCTGTGCTGCGAGAACTTTGTGGCATGATGCAGATTACTTGACCACCATGGCTTTTAATTAATTTTAAGTCATTGTCATATTCATGTTAAGAAGTAAGTCTACTCTTGCATCGGCAGGTATATTTCTTTGTTAGGTTGGCTTTACAGAGAAATATGATGTTCGTACACTGAACCCTGGTTAGCAATAAAATCATGGTTTGGCTATCTTGGCACCAACATGGTGTATGGATAAGCTGCAATCTAAATAACTGCATGTGGATAATTGGTAATGTACTGTAGTTGACATTACAGAACCTCAGCTCTATATAGTGTCATGAATAAGTGCATGTACTGTGTTGGTCTTACTCTCATTACTCATGGTTAGATATGCATGTGAATTTTTGTTTGTGAATTTAATGCTTCATTGAGTTGTTAAAAGTGTTAAAAGTTTATAGTTGTCAATTAATACCCATGCAAATGAAAATAATTCTGCTTGCATTGAATAATTTAATTAAAAATAGTATTGGAAGCCCTTTCTAAATTTTTATGACTCCTAATTTTCACCCCTGTTCTATACTTAGGGGTCACGGGTGTTTATAACCTGCTTACTTATTTAAAATACCTATCAGGCTCTTTGTTCTTGCTAATTATTTGACCCTAGTCATAAATGTTATTCAAACACCTTGTATTTTATAATTTATAATTTTTTTGGCACTCTTCTCTTGAGGATAAAATTAGAGAAAATTTTATGGGCATGCTGTTTGTCAGTCTGTTACAGTTACAGTATTCCCAATTTTTGTCAGGTTTTGATGGATTTTGTGTTATACAGCTATTACATTTATAGACTAAATAGGTTCTGGTGATCAGGTAAGACTGGTATTGTGTTAAGTTTTATATTGTTCATCTCATTAAATGTACACTAAATTGAAAATGTTTTTAACAAAAGTTGTGCATCTTGACAATGTGAATATTTGTTGCTAACACTTACCCTGTATGTCATTGGACCAAGTCCATGAGCCCATATTTTGCAATATTTCCAACAGGCTGAGCATGGTGTATAATATCAGGTGTTCTAAAAGTTGCTTTACCAAGATTATACTCGCATTCCAAGGAAACATTGCTTTATTGATGAATCAGTGCCTAGGAGATGTGAAATGTGCATTGAACATGGTGGATAACAATTTGAACAATTTCTTTAGCCCATCATTGTCACTTTCTGTGGTAGTTGGATGTAAACAAGTGGTGTTTCCTTGGAAAATGAGTAATGTTGATAGAGTGACTTGTAGAACATCCTGTATTTTATGTTTTACATATATTTTATGGAGCAGGGGTAGCATAGGACTAGGCTGCAGTCTGGATAAATGAAGAATTGTCATTCAATTCATGGCAGGGGTGAGAGATTTTCTTTCCTCCAAAGTGTCCAGAGTGGCTTTTGGGCCCACCCAGCCTTCTGTTCAGTGAGTAGGGGGGCTTTCTCCCAGTGGTAGAGTGGTCTGGGCTTGAACTGACCACTGACCTCATATAGTGCTGAGGTTAAGAATGCATGGAGCTGTACCCCTTGTGCCTTAATGTCATGCACAGAGACAACTTTCCCTTTATCTTCAAATATATTTTATGATTTATTTATTTATTAGAAACCTCAAATAGTTTTTTGAGGGACTGTTTATAAACTATCTCTGCAGGGTTACTCATCAGTGAAATGTTTTGTGTCATCAATGGACCAGTTGGGGAAGAAACCATGCTTTGCGTGCAGAACGCACAATGCACAATTGGAACAGCGTCTTTCTGCGGTGGAGAAGGAGGTTGTGAAGTTGCAGGAACTCTTAGCAACCAGAATCACTAATGCTGAAGCCAGTAGTGATTTATCTATATTAAAAAATGCACCAACATCACAACCTGCATGTTGTCCTCCACCACCACCACCACCACCACTCCCTCCTCCTCCTCCCTTCCTATCCCTGTGGCTGGTCAGGGACCAACCATACTGAAAACTGTAAAGCAGACAGGCAGTTCACTGCCCACAAGAGCTATGTCACGTGTGGCCATAACTGTAGAAGACATACGCAAAGTTCAGCTCAGAAAAACACCCTCTGCTCTGCATGTAAGTATTACATACAAATACAAAGACATTAAAACTTTTCAATTGCAAATATTTAATTCAGTGTTATTAGAATTAAATGAGAACAAACTGATGACGTGCACAGCAGTCAAACACAGGTGTCTTTTATCTCCAGGGAGAGTGCCGTACGCCATCTGTAACTCATAGAGGACCGATGGTATCATTGGAAATGTTGCGGTCTGTTAAACTCCGTTCTAATCGGTTAAGACGCAGAAGCAGGAACAGAATAAAGGAACAACGAAATTTGTCTTCAGTTCATCTAGGTGAGACCACTATAAATAAGTTTTGACCAGGATCCACAAAGTCTGCTTTCCTGTTGCACAGCAACTAGTTACTTGTGCAACTGGATGTAAGACACACCTAACAACCAGGCAGTTGTAAGGCTCATTGGATGAATAGTCTGTAAACAGTTTTACAATACAGTTTCTAAAAACAACATATGATGACAGGCCGAAGATTTCTCTGACGCCACACATCACAACATTATAACATCATATAATAAGGGTTTCTCACTAGTAAGTAGTGATGTTTTTAATACATGTTAACTACATAAATACTTCATGAAATAGTTCGAAAGATCAAGTTAATTACGTAATTTAAATTTTAAGCACATTATATGTGACAATAACTGCACATCTAAAATATGTATGTGCAAAAGGACAGTAGAGAGACAGCTAAATTTGAAATACGTATTTTTACACAAGGGTATATTTTATGAATTTGATCTTATAACACAGGTTAATGTGAGACTTTATAATGTCTTGTAAACTTCTTCATTATCTCCCTGATGATGTCACTAGTTGACAACACATGTTGCAGGTATAACACAGTAGGTGTTATTAAAACTGCATGTGTACTGTGATGGTTTTTATTTTAAATGTATGGTAAACAATTTAAAGTGAGATTTGAGGTTCTCATTGCAGTGTTGCTGAGAATCCAGGTCTTCTGGGATGTGATGCAGTGTCCTGCGGTGAGTGGTGTTATACATACCTTTGAAACTTCGGGAACCACTCTCCCAACAAAACAGCATCACGTTTCAGAATACCTGAATCCTTGGTCATTTTAAAAATTGTTTACTTTTCTTGAATAACCTCTTGCACTGTTAATTATTTAGTGTGCTTCCACATTTGTAGCAGTGTTAACGTTGTTACAGAGACGCACAGATGTTCTCACGTATCCTGCAGAATGTGGACACCAATATGACAGTGCAACAGAATGTTGTAGGTGAAAGCAAGTCTTGTCCAAGTGGGGAGAACATAAACACCACAGAGGAAAATATCTCACAATAATGTGACTGCAAACATTTCATGGCATAAGGTTAAAGCTGAAGGTAGTGAAGGGCAAAATTTCTGACACTTAAATTTGACCAGATATATACGGATATCAGGATAATTCTCAGGTGCATTTTGTACCTTTGTTTTTCTTTTATGACTTCTACTTTAAGCAAAAGTTCTGAGATGAAATGTTGTGAAAAGTGAAATTTGTTGTGGGGCTAATGTATTGGCTTTGTAGAGTAATGTCTTTGTGGGATAATGTATTGCTTTTGCTCCTTATTAGAATTATTTTTAATCTAGAGATAGACATGAGCTTTCTAATTCATGTAAGCAGAGGTCATCAGTTTCCAAAAATGGAAGGTGATATTGTTTAACATTCCTTTTGCAGGTTAGCTTAGCTTCCATAACCATCATTAAAACAATTAAAATGCTATGCTATACAAATGTATAAAATAAAGCAGTAAACCTCCCAGGTCACGGCAGCTGTTTAAGGCCTCTTATGTTGAATGACTTTTAGACATGTAACCTGTACTGAATGACAGGATCAAATTTTGAAGGCCATGAAATGAGTTCTTACAGCTATTTATGATGTGGCATGCATGATGATTTATTTCATAAGGCATTGTTACTGGGCATTTTGTGTGACTTACACCATCATATTCTACATAGTGATGCTGTGTGCTGATCAGTCGTTCTGTTCTGCCATTTGATTGCTACTACCTTCATGGTGGGGATGTACCTTTTGTTTCATGCCTTACTATGGTGCTTTCAGTCTTAATACAGGGTCATTATCTTCTCTGACAACTATCAGCTGTCACATCCTGTCCACTCATTGGCCATATTAACATAGGCCACTCAGGTGGCTAGGGCCGGGATAACGTAGTCTGTATAGTGACTTGCTACGGGCTGGACCTTTACCTTTACTCAGGTGGCTGCCTGCTTGCACAACAGAATGGCAGGACGTGACAAATGATGTTATCATATGAAATAAGGATTCTCTATTCAGTGTGCATTAGATGTTCATTCCTATAATTCCTATAAAAGATTATACAACCTGCCTGACTTGTGAACATCTAATGGACGCATAAGAGAATAGTACAGTATTCCTCAATGCCTTTCTTTTATTTGCTTTGTGAACTACTTGAAGAAGCATCACAACAGGGGGTAGTCTTCTGTGATGACTAATGAATAAATGGTGCGAATGATTGTTGTTCATACATCATCCTGCCATGTGCATGTTTGAACATAGACGTTGCTGCTTTAAAACACCTTGAATACTCAATGCATAACAGGCTAGGAATATTTAATAGATTTGATATGTATTTAATTTGAAATTCCACATTTCAGAAATAATCTCTGAATAGCTGAAGATACTCTGTGATATACTGTTGCGAGATGTGATATCATGTGACTCGTCTGATACTGAATGTCAGTAGGGATGAATTCAGCTCTGCTGAATAAAATGCAGATCATCTTGAGGGATTTGAAAGAAATGTAATTAATTTGCTGATAATGCAACTGTATGATTAATGAAATGGTTTAGCAAATTTCTGTGAGACTTCCATAATGTTTAATGTTCTGTTACTGTTTAGCTCAAGGCACCTCTTTAAAAGTCAGCTATTAGAATGCTTGCATTTACATTAGCTGAATGCAAATTAATTGTTCACATAACATGTAATAATGAATGTATCTGAGTCTAGGTTACACACTGTAATACAATCTAATTTATTTTTGATGATGTGTTAACATGTTTGCCTTGATGGTTATTTTGTAATATGTTCTTTCTTTTTAGAATGTTTTTGAAGCTGATGAAATCTGTTGTACACACAGGTGGTGATTAACAAATTAATTTTTATTTAAGAAAATTGATAACCAGCAATTAAAACTAGCAAGAAATTGTGCTTAGTGGTATACACATCTACAACATCCTAAGTGACTTTCACATTCCTGACTTTAGGATTCCTCTGCAGGGGCCTAAGAATCATGGCATGAGCATATATAGACCCGTCGATTTTATCACCATGCATTCTAGGCCTTCGAACTAGAGCAGTGATTCCCAAAGTTTCTTTCATGGTAGCACCCTGTGATGCATAATCATATATTTGCAGAATTCCACCTAGCCAAACCTGACCTATTAGAAAATTACTAAATTGCCTGTAGTATCTTGGTAAGGGGGCACGCGGTGGCGCAGTTGGTTGAGGCACTGCGCTACAAGTCGGAAGGTCCAAGGTTTGATTCCTGATGGTGTCACTGGAATTTTTCATTGACATAATCCTTTCAGTTGCACTATGACCCTGGGGTCGACACAGCCTCTAACAGAAATAAGTACCAGGAGTATTTTCTGGGGGTAAAGGCGGCCGGTGCGTAGGGCTGACAGCCTTACCACCTTCATGTGCCGATTGTCTAGAAATCTGTGAGCCTCATCCTCCTGGAACCCTAAGGGCCTGTCCAGCCTGTAATGGGGTTGCTTTACCTTATCTTGGTAAACATAATTTATTGAATATGTCATGGTTTGGCTTAAGAAGATATATTTCTTAACATAGCTCTGTATGGAGACCTACGCATGTATGGATAGTGCAGCATGGACTGGATTGACCTGTGACCTGGCTGAGGAAGGGCAAATGGCATGCTCTTGTGAATAGAGTAATAACCCTTTGGGTTCCATTAAATGGGGGGAATTTCTTGAATAGGTGAGGAACTATCAGTATCTCAAGAAGGACTCTGCTCCTGGGAATTAGTTCTTATTGTTTTGGATGAGATACAAGAATAACAGAGTACACAATTACCCAAGAAAAAGGTTTTACAGTTTACACCAATCAGAATGCTTCACAACTCACTGTCTGGTGTTTTCAATAGGAGATGAGATGGTCTTTAAAAGTTGTGAGTGTTGTGAAAGCTTGACCTATTGAACTCTTGCCTGTTTCGAATACGGCATGAGGAAATGCAGGCACACCACAAATCGTTTTATGTTGCATTCAGAGGTAGTGTTGTTATCAAGAGGAAACTTTCTTGAATAACTAGTTGAATTGAAAGAAGTGGGTAAGTCAGATTTGTAGTTTCCACAGCAGTATTATTGAAGCTGCAGATCTGGGATGTGACACTGTGTCATTGGGTTTCCTAACACTTCAAAGGCATTGCATTTCTTTCAAAACACTGTGAAACAGTAACCCAGCTACACAGTCACATCCCAGATTTGAATCCTCAAGAAGTAGGCACTTTTTTTTTTACAGGATCTTTGATTCTCAACTTGATCAACACTTTGAACAATTGTAGCTTGCTCTTCTTTCATTTATCAGATATATTTGATAAGCTCGGCAGACTAATCACCACTCCTCAAGATCCAAGTACAAAAACTTATGACTTTTTGACAAAGTTTCAGGACTCATCAAAAAGTAGCACTGGAAAAGCCTTTGTAAAAGTGACAGCACAGAAATGTTTGGCAAGGTGAGTGTCTACAAGATTATGAATTTTAAAATATTAAACCTGAAGTTCTGACACTTTTCAGATGCCCACTCTTTCTCAGTTAGAATGGATCCAAAATCCATTTGCAGTTACAGTTGGTGAGAAGAGAAATCACCTTTCTTTAAAATCTCAGTTATCCCTGACGGAACGTAACAGCAATACATTCCTCAACATTAAGTTGGAGCTCTTCCTGATATTTGGAGTTATGTACAAAATAGGTATGTGCAGCTCACAACTAGCTACTGACATACTACTTTTTGACACAACTTACCTGTTTAAAGAGCTTTTTCACCAATAACAAGAGTTAAAACATGCGTCCAACTTGCAGTAACATATTTTGCTATGAATGGAATGTTTTGTGGACTGCCAACGGTAATGGTACTACTGTATAAAGCAGGATGCACATATTCAGATCTATGAGGGAGGAAATAAGTGTGGTGGGAGAAAGGTGTACAGTGAGGAGGTGCATAAATGTACTCTTCACTCATTATTTTAGGATAAAGAAACCAAAGGGGAAGGATAGATGTGGCATTAGCACATGGAGACAGGTATTTGAGACTGCGAGTGTACACTGAAACTTATCAGCAAATTTCATTTTTGTTTAAGTTTGTAAAATGTAAATCACTTTAAAGGGAACTGAAGCTGAACCCTGTATCAATATTCTCATAAATTGGTCATAGAAGAAACTTACAAACATTTCATTAAAACCTTGAGTATTTATTTTTTCCCTGGCTAGATAGTATGAATAGCTGTGTAGCAAAACATGTACTTTTAGTGTGACTAACTGACTGGTATACATGTATTTGACCATTGTTTTGAAGTACATTTCATACAAATTGGTTCTGGTATTTGATGTTTTTTGAGTGATAAGGATTGAAGAGTAATTATTTGGTAATTGTAATAGGCCTCATTGAATAGGTAATGTAAACTGTTCATGATTAAACTACTGCATTGTGTGAATGGTTATAGCCAGAATGGAAATGATTGTTCACATAAAGAAGCTCAGTCTGTTTCAGAGGTCTATCTTGTACAAGTTGTGTATTAAGATTGACGTGTGAGATTCTGTGATATTGAATAAATCAATTTGAATTTTCCTGTTACAAGATTTACATCACCAGTAAATGAATACCAAAGCCAATGAGGTACGTAATTTACAAATACCCATGTGTTTAATAAAGCACCACGCCGTGAAATGCATGGAGAATGGAAGTATAAATCCAAGTATTCTTAACCTCGGCATTATGTTGTAAATAGCAGCATATGGTCACAACTTAGCATGTCCAATTTGGATGTAGAAATAAGGTCAAATCAGCATTCCTGCTGCAAATTAGATCCTTGTCCGACGTGTTTAATCTAATTAGGTAAAGCAATCCCATTACAGGCCCTTAGGGCTCCAGGAGGTTGAGGCTCCCAGTTTTCTAGACAATCAGCAATGAAGGTGGTAAGGTTGTCAGCCCTACGCACCGGCCGCCTTCACCCCCCAGGAAATATTCCTGGTACTAATTTCTGTTAAAGGCTCAGTCGACCCCAGGGCCACAGTGCGGCCGGAAGGATTATGTCAATGAAAAATTCCAATGACATCGGGAATCGAACCCGCGACCTTCCGGCTTGTGGCGCAGTTAGTAATCTGATACTGACCCTCATACTAGATAATCTCTGGTTGTTTCACATGTATTTATATAAAAGAAATATAGAAATGGTACCTGGCTTTCATATTTCGAACATTTTTCGCGCTGTTCTTTCTACATATATTCATCCGCCACGCCAGCTGTATCAAATTAGTTATATTTGTAGTTAAAAATATTTGGATTATTCATTTGAATCAACAACGATAATCAGTGACAACCGTTAATTCATGTACATGATGTATTGTAACTATCGATTTAGTTGGGCTTATGTAACAATTTTTTTACACGTTATTTGTGCTTACAATCATATGTTCTGATGATGTAGTATTAGCTGCCATCTTGAAAATGGTGCTGAGTGGTACGTGGATTAGTGTTACGTTCTGTAAGTTGTGCAAATAACTGTCGAAATGACGGAAGGAAAAGTTTATAACAGCGATGCCGAAATGAAAGGCTGGCTATTTAAATGGACAAACTACTTGAAAGGTTATCAACGACGATGGTTTGTCCTGTCCAATGGTCTCTTGTCATATTACAGGTGAGTAAATTCTTACCGCTTCGCAATAAAAATTTTGTGGTAGGCTGCTAGTTATGGTATAATAGTATGACAGTAACATTAATATATAATTATCAGTGTGAGTAATAGCAATTTTCTCTTAATCGTATATAAAGGATATGCACTAAGTCGATAGCTTACTCGTCACTGAAGTATGTGAAGGACAAATTTTGGCAATTGGGTTAGGTCGTAACGCCCTTTGCATGGTATCAGTAGTTACGAAGGAAATAATAATCTTAATTATCCATTTGTAGTATAGATATTGTATCGATAGGAATGACACTTTCTTTTCACGTCATGCTCCATACAAATCAGGGTTTATTCTAGGGCCGAAAATTCAGGGGGGTCCAAACTGTCCATCCGCCGGCGTCGGCGGTCTGGTCGGACAGAGTAAGTATAGTGGCAGCATGATTTTGGGCTCTCACACGTTATTGAAGGAACTAACTGCTCGATCCCCCACAATTCCCAGCCATTCAGATATACACTTTGGCTGCCCTACACATCCCAGTGCTCACCTAACAATTGCTACTAGAGGCAGCTTATTAGGTTTGCATGTTTATTCTGCAGACCTGCAGGATGACTAACAGCCACATACACGCTAGTGCATAGTATGGTATTCCTGAACTGTGAAGTCCTTAAAGAGATGGAACAATTTTGTTTATATTTATTTTAGAATGACAATGCCACAGTAATTTTTATGAGAATCCTGTGGAATAAACCCTGACAGTTATTGACTTTTCTTTGCATGTTCTCCACATATCTTTTTCTTTGTACTGTATACAAAATTGAAGGTACAAAATTTCTGTTATTGCGAAGCTAGACAGTACGTACACATACAGTCCTGTACTGTACTTGGACGAGTCTTTAAGTGCTTGGGGTCATTTTTAGAATGACCATTTGATTTTCAAAAGTTCCCAGCACCAAATCTCTTGGTTTCATTTTGCACCTGGTTTTGCATTTCCAGATATAAACGAACCCGAAGTCTGAGTTGCATTTCTTGTTTGGGATATTTGCTGCTAACAAATATTGATTTGCTGAGATTATCCTTATTTTCCTTTTTGTTTGTAGTTGCATTTGACCATGGTGTTATGAGCCAGAAGTATTTTTGTGTTTAGCTTAAGGATCTCTGAGGTCAAAGAGGCAGCGAGCCAGAGAGTTTTTTTTAACGTGTGACTGCATGCTTTAGGATGCATGACATAAGTGATCTGATGGCTCTGTCTGCTCTGCAGCGTTTAGTCTCATGTTAAAAAAAATTCCAGTATTGCCTAATGAGTCCTTAGAAGAGGAATATTTTCAACTGTGCAGTTGAAGTAAGTTCTGTAATTAGTGAATGGCTGTATAAACATTTGCGTCTTGTTGTCTTTGTGTGTGTGTGTGTGTGGGGTGTTTTTTTTTTTTTTTTTTGCAAGGTGCACATAGTGGCTGGCATTGTATTTTTAGTGTTCATGGTAAAGAAGTAACTAACATTTGACAGCTACTGATCTGCATTTCTTATGTATTGTTCTTTCTACTGTATATTACATGTAACAAGCATTACATGGTATGGCAGTGGAGGCTGCTTATCTTTGTGTACATTGTGGTCCTGACTAATATACACATTCATATATGATACAGGATATTATCTGGACCAGATGCATTGTACTTTGTACTTTTGCAGTTGAGGATTCAATATTCAATATTTTATTCATTTTCCATAGATCCATACAGAGCACAATCAAAGGATGTGGAAATAGTCATAGTAAAATAAAATGGATAAAAAACAGTACAAACGTAATATAGTCAAACAAATAAGTCCTATTAAAAATAACATTATTATAACAAACTATATACATAAAATCCAGTGCTTAAAATTCAGTAAATAACAGCTAAATCAGTACATTTCAGGAATGTCTCACATGTGATATGACTGTTAGATCTCACAGATTTTTTTTGTAGATCTAGGCACTGCCTTCAAGAATAAGAGCCAGAATGGTAATAAGAAAAGACTGGAAATACTTCAGGCGATGGAGATTCATGTCTTCTGGGATGTGACATCATGTTGACATAGTATAACATAACAGAAAACTTGGATCTTCATCAACACCACTGTGAGAACCCTAGATTACACTTTGGCCAGTGGGTTTAAAGTAGACCTACACATTGTTTTAGCAGAAAGTTCAGGCTATGACAATACATACACACTCACACACACACACACACACACACACACACACACACCACACCAAGATTATGATTTTTTGGGGTGTTATGGCATGTCATTCGGTAGAAGGTACCAATATGTTGGAGGAACTTGTTTTCTCTGTCAGCAGGGTAGAAGAAGATGGAGGTAGCATGTTTCTTAACATTGTTACCCATTTAACAGACTACATGACATTACATCCTGCAAAGAACATGGCTGTGATACCATTATGAAAACATCAATTCTGACAAAATATATGTTTGCAAGTTCTGAAAGTTTGGTATTGTTGATCAGAAAGTGACGTATGCCAGTCGTCATGTACAGTGCCCGTTAGTTTTGTGTGATTGTAACCAAACGTGAGTCATCTAGACAGATTTTAGTAAAATTCCATGGTATAAAATTTCATGAAAATTTGTCCAGTGGAATCCAACATCTTCCATGTGGATGGACAGTTTAGACAGACAGAGATGAAGCTGATAGTTGCTTTTCGCAGCTTTGCCAAATACACCTAGAAGTTGGTTGGAGAACATACGCAGGTACTGTGTTGAATACAAAGACTTCTGACCAGGTGGACCTGAGTTTTGTCCAGTATTATTTAAAGCTTGATATGTGTCTCTGCCAAGGATGTCCTGTGCCCTTACCTGCACACTTTTAAATTATCAATTAATTCTGTCTTGATTGTAATTACTTTTTTTTCTTTCTTTCTTTTTGGTCCTTGCTCTGTATGTCTTGGTAACAAACTACAAAGTGTTGCTTTATTTTGGCAAGAAAACAGCTTGGTCACTGCCAAATATTTGTTGCTGCAACTGTGGAACAGGGTTCCCCCCCCCCCCGCCAGACCAAATTGCCTAGCAAAGTCAGGCAACTTGTATAAAATGCACTATGAAGTACTAACATCCCCACAGACTTTTATTTTAGTTACTTTAAGCTGTAAGCATTGATACCGCAGTTCTGCCCATTTGTAGTAGTTTATTATAATAATTTGATTTTAATTTGTTGGATGAAAACATAAATACTATAAACAGACACACAAAAGCTTTATCATCACTCTTTATGTGTGGCGTCCCGTTGTGATAACGCAAATTAGAAAAGGGAAGAGGGGTCATCAGTCACAACGACACTTTTGCAGTGTCTTATTATACACATGTTGTGCAATGTATTTGGCTTTAGCTAAAGCCATCATCAGCTACTATAAAAATATTTGTGGAAAGAGCACTTGTACACAATGCAATAAAATTTTAAGTGAGTGAGATCTCAACCTTAATAATGTGTTGTGTGTTGTAAAAGCCAAAAATGAAATAATAAAAATAAGATAAAAATAAATATATTTTGGAATATATTAGGAACACTATCCAGTACTTAACTTTAAGTGAAGGGATAATTCTTTTGTATTATTTAGGCCTGCAAGGATGGGAATTTTGTGATGATCTGGAAGTTCTGGTACTTGTTCGACATGAGAAAGTGAAAGTTGTCCTCCAATATTTTTGAGGGATATGTTAGATTTGTTTGGTTCTGCTTATTTGTCTGCTGATCAACTGGACAGGAAAAGAGGTCCATTAAATAAATAGTAACAACGCTTCACTTGACCACGTTTTATTTTCAGATAATCACGAAATTTCCGTCCTTTGGAGGCCTAAATAAAAAAAAGAATTATCCCTTCACTTAAATGAAGTAAGTTCACCCTAGAACAGGTCATGAAGGCCCAGAGTGGGAGTAGAGATATACTCTACTCTTTCTTTAACCTCGGCACTAGATGGAGGTGGGTGGTCAACACCACGCCCCGGCCGCTTTACCCCCGGGAATGACCCGGTACCCAGTTTACAGGAGGCTGGGTAGGCCCCAGGGCCAGTCTGGGCAGGTGCTGAAAATCTCGCCCCCAAACAGGATTCGATCCCCGGACCGTCCAGCTCGTAGCGAGTCGCTATACCGACTACACTATCCCGGCACACCTTAATATATAATATTATATATATTATATTAATATATATAATATATGATATTCCTAATATATCCCAATATATATTAATTTTTATATTAGTATTATTATTATTATTATTATTTCATTTTCAGCTCTTATGACACACAACATACTGTAAGGTTGAGATCTCAGTCACTTAAAATGTTATTACATTGTGTACAAGTGCTCTTTCTACAAGAATTTTTGTAGTGCCTGATGATGGCATTTGGTTAAAGCTGATACGTGTTGCATGACATGCAATAAAGCCACTGCAAAGGAGGTTGGTCTAGAAGTAAATGCTGAGGAAATTAAGTGTATGTTTATGTCTTGTCAACAGAATGCAAGATAAAATCACAACATAATGTTGGCTGATTAACCCTCTGTATGTGACAGAGTTCAGATACTTGGGAATGAAACTAACAAGTCAAATCACTGTTTATAAAACACCAACAAAATGCACTTCACTTTACCACTTTCTTATTTCACTAGACCCCTACATATGTTTCGGTTTTTGCAAAAACCATCATCAGGGGGTTCTCAAAACTACGAGGGCTAGTCAAAAAAGAGTGAGAATGAATTTATTACTCACCAAATACGTTAGGCAGAGTCCAACTTGATATGGTCTTTTTCAAAGTAGTCCCCATCGAGCTGTATGCACTTGGTCCAACGTGTCTGCCAGTCCTGGAAGACGTGCTGGAACCATTTTTTGACATCGTCTTCAGAACCGCCTCCGCCCTCTTCAGAACGGCCGTTGAGGAGTCGAAACGCTGGCCCCGCAGCTCCGATTTCAGGCGAGGAAACAGAAAAAAGTCACATGGAGCAAGGTCCGGGCTGTACGGAGGGTGCGGCACACATTCGATTTTTTTCGGGCTAAATATTGGGCAACAACGTTCGAAACGTGAGGGCGTGCATTATTGTGGTGTAGGCGCCAACGAGATGGATGCAGCTCAGGGCGTTTTCGTCGGATGTGTTCGGCCAGGGTCTTCAAAACTGTCACTGCCCGAAAAAACATCGAATGTGTGCCGCACCCTCCGTACAGCCCGGACCTTGCTCCATGTGACTTTTTTCTGTTTCCTCGCCTGAAATCGGAGCTGCGGGGCCAGCGTTTCGACTCCTCAACGGCCGTTCTGAAGAGGGGGAGGCGGTTCTGAAGACGATGTCAAAAAATGTGTTCCAGCACGTCTTCCAGGACTGGCAGACACGTTGGACCAAGTGCATACAGCTCGATGGGGACTACTTTGAAAAAGACCATATCAAGTTGGACTCTGCCTAACGTATTTGGTGAGTAATAAATTCATTCTCACTCTTTTTTGACTAGCCCTCGTACATATATTTACATCCAATGGTATTTCTGTCCTTATTGTTATGCAATATCTTAGTGTTTAATTGCCATTAATTTATAAAATCAGTTTAAAATCAGAGTTGTTTGAAAAACGTATATTTGCAGATATATAAAAACAAATGATCCTAAATCAGCATACCACAACACATTCTAAATAACAGACATGAATATGCCCCTATACAAAACAGCCAACTCTGATTTTAAACTGATTTTATAAGTGAATGGCAATTGAACACTAAGATATTGCATAACAATAAGGACAGAAATACCATTGGATGTAAATATATGTAGTTTTGAGAACCCCCTGATGATGGTTTTTGCAAAAACCGAAACATATGTAGGGGTCTAGTGAAATAAAAAAGTGGTAAAGTGAAGTGCATTTTGTTGGTGTTTTATAAACAGTGAATTGTGAAATATGCACTGTGAGACTAATGTAAAATTTAACAAGTCAAAATTGCATGCTTGAAGAAATTAAGAGCAGATTAAATTTGGGAAATTCCTGTCGCCGTTTGGTCAGGAATAACGGATAGTTATGGGCTATGTAACATACCATAAATAATGTAGATCATAAAGGGAAGATAAGGGCTGGACTGCAGAAAACATGGTGTTAGCAGTCACAGACCTTGGTTTTGAAAGGTGCTGTGTTGCCACATTTTTGAATTGAATTGATTTTATTTACATTGCATGAATATAAAACAGGTTAATACCTTGGATATAGAATAAGTTGAGAAAATATTACATACATGTGTAGCTGGTACAGTGCAACTGATAGCTTTGTTATTGTTCTATATACATTAAAGTATTCGTCTACAGAGTAGAAGGAGTGAGCATGTAAATAAGTCTTTAGGGCTGATTTAAATTGTTTAAGGACTATTGAAGGACTGAGGAAAACTATGAGAAACTGAAGGCCTTCTGGCTGTTGAGTACCTCCAGAATTTACGTTAGGCATGTTATCAGATGCAAGAAAATGAGAAATCTTTTGTATATAAATGAAGCAATGAAGACTGTTTGGCACTAAAGAGTCTGTTAATACTGCGAAAGGAATGGCATTTTAATGGAAAGAATTCAAAATGTATAAGACTGCTCGATTATAAACCAGTAGAACAAGCATGTGAAGTAAAAAAGACTGTAGTAGTATTGGAAAATGAATGGCAGATATTTGTAGGACTATGTACTCGTATAAGTGGAATGATTTGCAAATAGTTCTGATAAAGTAGTGTCTAGGAGCTTTATCACATAGGAAGCCTGCATTTGAGACTCTTCTGTGAAATAAGTTAAGTTGAACTGCCAGGGAAAATCAAAGCAATAAATTCCCAGTGGATACAGGCTTTCTTTGTCATGAAGGTCCCATGACAGCTGCTGAGCAGGAATGTGATAAAACAGTGCACTGTACTTAATATCAGAATTTTACTTTAACGTGTTCAAAGATGGTGCTGGAAATGGCTTGTGGTGTGAGCTGTTGTATTGTCTTACCAAAGAAGAGCATTTTTCTTTTATAATTGGACCGTTGACCCTGAAGATAAAGGCACTATGATCAATTGAAATGTCAGGAAGCACTGGGTGACACACTGTGACGTCCCAGAAGACTCGAGTCCTCAATGTATTGTTGACTGACCATTGCTTGTATAAGCTTGCTAGTTGAGGAAGTGATAAATATTAAAATAACCCTTTGCTTCCTATCAGGAACCAGGCGGAGATGGCACATACATGTCGTGGCACAATAAGTCTTCATGGAGCGCTTATCAATACAGAAGATTCATGTACATTTGTCATCTCCAATGGCAGCACTCAGACATTTCACATCAAAGCTTCTAATGAAGTGGAGCGGCAACGATGGGTCACAGCTCTTGAGCTGGCAAAGACTAAAGCTACTCGTGCTGTGGAGTCAGGTGAGTAGCATAAAACATCATTGTTACTGACGTGTGTGACAGTGGATTAGTGTGTCGGTGTGTGGTCATTGTTACTGACGTGTGTGACAGGTTTTGTGGGTGGTAATATTCAAGCGCATAGTGAATATACAGCAGAGTTGCGCTGATCATGAACTTACATGTTCCGAATTTCAAGCTTTCATGGTTACCCATTTTAATATCATTGTTTCAACCTTTGGTGACTGGTTCAATCAAATCAAGAGGAGACCACATGGCAGGTGAGTCGGCTTCCCCCTACTCTTCTGCTGTTACGCAGATCACACTCAGCTCAGTCAAGCTGTGTCTTTTATTAAGTGAGGTTGATTGTTTTCATGCTGTATGGAATGAGACACTTCTTTAATCATTTAATATATTTTCTGCTTCCAAAAATTGTATTAACAATAATCTTTCATGCTTTTTGGTGGCATTTTATTCTTTTATTAATGGTATTTCATTAATTCTTGGAACCACATAGACATTTTACATTGAAAATGAATTCCATTGTTTGTGACGGTTTTATCAGTCGCAGTTAATAATGAACTCTGAGATGCTACTGTATTTGGAGAGTGTTCAGCGCATTCTAAACTCTGTGCTTTGCCAGCCAGATCATGTATGCTTGTAAGATTGCGTCTGTGTATCTGAACACCGAGATGTGATGCAGCGTGAATAACATCACCTGCAGAAAATAGTGCTTTTATGGACTCCATACAGCCAGTGCATATGACAGCTTCAGAGTGGTTGTTTATGGGATGTCAGGCTTGCCTTTGTATGAAGGCGAACCAGTGCGATATTTGAGGTTCTCACAGCATTTTTGCTGAAGGTTCAAGTAGTGTGGAAAGTTATGCTGTGTTAGCTGATATTTTGAAGGAACATAATGCCTTCATCTTCAGGGCCAAGCAGTCCAAGACTTGACCCCGAAGATTAAGGCACCATTATCCTTTGGAACATTGGGAAATACTCGCACAATGACACAACATCGCATCCCAGGAGACTTGGATCTTCATGATGAACCAGATTTGCAGAGCAGCATTGACTTTTCAGTATGGACATACACAGGGACAAAAATGTACACAGTCATTTTATTACAGTTTTGAGGTTAATCCATTCATCTAACTTAGGAACACAAGTGTCTTGTGGGTAAGAATTTTTGCCAAATCATGTATGGAAAATGAAGTCCTGAAAAACTATAAACATTTGACCTTTTACGAGTCAGACAGTGGCATTATACAGTGAATTTATACTGTTTTTTACTGATTGTTATTTTGTGGTATGTAGTTGTAGATGTGATTGTGGTTATTGTGTTCCATTAAAAAGCAGTTTAAGGTACTTATTTTAGGGATTTTATGGACTACTTTGTCATTCCACAGTTTTCAACACTTACATTCTATTTTCTCCCCCATATCAATTGATTTATCTTTTTTTGTAGCAGCATATATGCTTCATGTTTTGGAGGCGGTCACATGATTATATTAATGACTGGTTTTATTTATGGGTTGGTATGATTTTATTCAGTCCTGCTCACCTTCCAGGCTAGGATCTTCAGGTCCATGCCATGGCTGAGGTGGTGATAAGGCTTATGGCCTTGTGAACATGACGATGAGTCCCATAGCCTTGTGAACATGATGATGAGTCCCATAGTCTTGTGAACATGATGATGAACCAGGTTCCATAAAAGACAGAATTTCTTGATGCATTGAGCAACTGGTGGCTTCTCAAGAAGGACTGTGTTTCATAGAGTTATGTTGTGAATACACCACTTACTGGGGAAGTTGACTAAAGTGGTAATGCTTTCACCTCATATTTGAGAGATACCAAGTTCAAAATGTGGCTGGGAAACTATCTTGACTTTTTTTTTTTATTGTATGTACCGTGCATTTTGTCATAAGTTTAAGTTAAACCAACTAATGCACAATAATTAACAAAGTATATTTGTAACCCGTACATATGTTTTGGCAATGAAGTTGCCATCATCAGGGGGCACATCAAAGAATCACAAGCGTCTGTGGCATCCAGAAACACATGTGTCCGGACACACAACATCCCAAGCCACAGGACGAGAGCAACGTAGATCGACTATATGATTGTATACATGGCCAACAGCTAATAAAACATTTTTAAAAAAACTTTTATATGTTTTAATCATCTAAGTCGAATCATGTAACGATATTTGTATATAATAATTTTTTCTGTGTTATATGAAGTATCAGCTTACATCACTGACATAGACACACTGTATTATTTACTCTTAACGTTCAGTTTTATGACTATAGGCATCAGTTCATTTTAATATTGTGAGCGGCATATGTACTTCCATTATAATGCCAAATGTATGTGTATCTGGATGCCATGGATATTTGTGATTCTTTGATGCGCCCCCTGAGGATGACAACTTGATTGCCGAAACGTATGTAGGGGGTTGCAAATATACTTTGTTAATAATTCTTGTGCGTTAGTTGGTTTAACTTAAACTTATCTTGACATATGTTTGCCATTTCTTCAGTCACTCAAGGCAAATGGTGTTACACCATAAATTAGGTCACAGTTGCTCCTGCATCCTGTTATTTGCTGTTATGAAATCATTTGACAGTACGTAACATGAGTTCTACTAGCTTCACTGAGTACACTACAGATAAAAGTGCCCCACTTCACATCTGTCTTTTTCCTTCAAATCCTTCCATGTTTTCTACTCTGTGTGCATGTTTGAAGCATACAAGCTACAAGCTGCGAACTTCAGTTGCTTGTGTGAACCATAACTCTCAACTATGTGTAATTTTCACTTATTAAATGCATACGCTTGTGTTATATTCCAGTGTTTCTGGATGATTAAATTGTTTGAGTGTGGCAAATTAAATTAATTCTGTTAGATACACATATCACAAATATTTGTTGTCTTGAAATGTAGTGTTAATTAGTGTGAACTTTATCTTTTGTATTGAGCATGCGATGTTTTATTGTTCGGCAGTGCTGATATCTTTCACAGCCTGAAATTTGCAAGCATTGTTACAATCACCTGTGATCACAGTCATGTATTTTGCTACAGAAGAAGAGGAAGAGGAATATGATGAGTCAATGGCATCACACAAGAATGAGGTGCAGAATGTGATCAAGTCACTAGCAGCTAAGTTGGAGGACCTGCAGACGTGCAGTGAGCTTATTTCTAAACATGGTACTGCCCTCCAGCGCTCTCTCTCAGAACTCGAGTCACTGGATACAGCACAGGACGTTCCCACAAAACTGAAGTCTGTAAATGAAAGGGCTACACTGTTCAGAATAACTTCCAATGCTATGATACATGTGAGTAGTTGAGTTCTTGTAAATGAGTGCAAAGATTAGCTGTGGCCACAGTACAGCTTAAGTATTATTTTGATGCAGATATTTCAAAATAGATTAAGAATTTCCATTGCTGCACACATGTGTAGTGATATTTGGTTACTGGGCTTATTCAGGATATGGAGAAAAATTCAAGACTGGAACAGAAGTGAAGAATGCCTTAGGATTTTTTTATTATAGGTGAAACACAATAGTGACATTTCAGATTTTCTGATCTAAAAATAATTTGTGTTTGTATCACATGCAAGTCAGGCTAGTGGCACTTGGGAGTTACTGATGTAAATTGTACTTATGTTTATATTATATATGACACAGGCTAGTGGCACTTGGGAGTTACTGATGTGAATTGTACTTATGTTCATATTATATATGACACAGGCTAGTGGCACTTGGGAGTTACTGATGTAAATTGTACTTATGTTCATATTATATATGACACAGGCTAGTGGCACTTGGGAGTTACTAATGTAAATTGTACTTATGTTCATATTATATATGACACAGGCTAGTGGCACTTGGGAGTTACTGATGTAAATTGTACTTATGTTTATATTATATATGACACAGGCTAGTGGCACTTGGGAGTTACTGATGTAAATTGTACTTATGTTTATATTATATATGACACAGGCTAGTGGCACTTGGGAGTTACTAATGTAAATTGTACTTATGTTCATATTATATATGACACAGGCTAGTGGCACTTGGGAGTTACTAATGTAAATTGTACTTATGTTTATATTATATATGACACAGGCTAGTGGCACTTGGGAGTTACTAATGTAAATTGTACTTATGTTCGTATTATATATGACACAGGCTAGTGGCACTTGGGAGTTACTAATGTAAATTGTACTTATGTTCGTATTATATATGACACAGGCTAGTGGCACTTGGGAGTTACTGATGTAAATTGTACTTATGTTCGTATTATACATGAGATAGGCTAGTGGCATTTGGAAGTTACTATTGTAAGTTGTACTTTCTAGTTCACTTTGTAGTGGCACAGTGTCACATCCCAGAAGACTTGTGTCTTCAGCAACGCTGCTGTGAGAACCTCGAGCATGCATGGTGTGCAGTTGTTTGTTTCCCTCGGTATCTAGTTTGTCAGTCATAAAATGTGCCCAAGATTCCTGTACATTTTTACACATGTAGCAAACTGCAGTGTGCTGCTTTTCATTTCAAACACTGTAACTTTTTAAGTACTGTGTGTATAAGTTCAGAGTAATGGCTGGCCAGGACGTGTGGATTTTTTGCACTTCTGCTGTTTTGAGAGACATAGTTCCCAAGCTCATGCATACTGTGTTGCTCCATCCCAAGCAGACTTGCTCAGATTACCTGGACTTGGCACAGACGCATGGTCGAAAGTGGCAAAGAATGCTACAGCATGAGCGGGACCAGCGTTTGCGGTTAGAAGATATGGTAGAGCAGCTGGCAAGGCAGCTTGGAGGACTGGAACAGGCTGCGAAGGAGCACACTATCCCTATGAGGGACAGAAGCAGTGAGTTTTTGAAGTGTAATGGTACTGTGTCCGCCGATCCCAGTGGCCGTGCGGTCTAAGGCGTGGGTCTTCGGCCGCTCGCTTACTAGGATCGTGGGTTCGAATCCCACCGGGGGCATGGATGTCTGTCTCTTGTGAGTGTTGTGTGTTGTCAGGTAGAGGTCTCTGCGACGAGCTGGTCCCTCGTCCAGAGGAGTCCTACCGACTGTGGTGTGTCTAAATGTGTGTGATCATGAAACCTCGACGAAACGAGGAGGCCCAGGCCCATATAAGGCTGTCGAGCCATAGAAAAAAAAAAAATGGTACCGTGTCCAGTAAAAAGCATGAGACTCATGTTGATGCACATGAGTAATATGTTGCTGTGAGATGTATTTGAACACCCCAGAAAGTCAAGTAACTGTTGTATACGGCAACCATTAGAGATAACATGCGTTATTTACATTTTACAAGGCATCATACAGTAGATGTTTATTTGTTTGGTGCAACTGGGGAATAGGGTGTGCCAATAGAGCACTTTTGCTAACAGGATGATGACTTATGAAGAGCAATTTTAATGTGAGGTATGATGAAGAAATAAAATATATAAGAAACATGCTTACAAAACACCACAAACAATATGCAGCATGGTGTTTAGTGCCTCCTGGGTGTGCTAGGAGTGGATATGTCAGTAAGTTCTTCCTCTGGAAGAACAGTAGTAACAGATTTAGAGGTGTAAATTGTGACAGACTATAGGGAAAAATATGCCATTAGAGCTAAACAAAATGCTGAATAAATTAACTTTTACTGTTTTGATTTCATTCTAGGCTGTTGTCCCAAATTAAAGGAGTCAGATAGTCATTGTGATTTTGTATTTGTCTGCCAAATAATTGCTACAGACTTTGGGCATATTTCTCAATTATGTGCAAAAAGCAGCCCTATTGTGTAAAAGTCTTTTGTAATTGACCAGCTGTTCTGACATGTTTTTATGAGTTTCTCAGCCTCTCAAGGCAATCATCAGGATAGTTTCTTGAAATAGGCTGTGATTTGTTCCTCCCCTCAGGTTTGCCCAACACAAACATTCTCTCAGTCATGTGTGGCTAAGTAACCACTGCAGTTGATACGGTACGCGTAAAGTACCTGTAATTCATTTATCCACCTGCAGTAACATGGAAGGTTTAGAAACATAGTGCTAAGGAATTCTACAAGTAGAATTAAACTAATCCTTCAAAACTCTAAAATGCATGTGTTACAGGCAGGTGCATGTATGGTCAAATTATGGTTTTTTTCTTGATGGAGATGTTCCATGCCATGTAGTGAAGGTTTGTGCGAGCATTTCAGAGATGTGTACTGCCTCCGTCTTCATGATGACAGAAGTAGTACCAGTGGATGATCAAAGTAATTGAGAGTAAGGAATGTGACTGCTATGTGGGAAGGTTGGAGGGAATTCTGGCCAATCAGAGCTACAGAAGGGGGAAGAGGTGATTGGATATGTATTGAGCCAGTGTGAATTGACAGTTCCAAGAACAGCACTTACATGCAGGTGGACACGTGCATGTTCGTCTCAGACAAACATGTTGGTCAAAATGTTTGAATGAATTGTGATGCAGGTACTCTTTATTAAATATGCTGAAATTGTGAACTTTCTGTCATGGCTAGGTAATTAGGAACAAGGTGAGCTGAACACCAGATATTGTGCTATCACTTAGGAATATTTAAAATGAAATATAAGTAACGTATGTTATATTTACAGACTCAATCAAGAATGTTAAAAAAAATTCCCTACTCTGAAACAAGAACAGTAAAGTAGGATTAAGCAAGCACCATGAACTGTCACCCTCCTTAAATTGATGAAATACGAGTACAGCTAAATGTGTAAAGAATATAGGCATGAATTTTAAATATTTGCTGTAGACTGAAATATAAATTAGTATTCCTTTTGAAACAAAGGTTACCCTTGAATGTGATGTAGTGGTGGGAAGACACACTGGATAAAGGTAACCAAAGTCCCTTTGTGTGCTGTGAAGGCGTATGAGGGGAACGGGTATAGCTCCACTCATTATTAACCTTGGCACTAGATGGAGGTACGTGTTCAGTTCACGCCTTGTTGCTGTACCCCCTGTGAAAGAGCCCCTGGTATGCATGAATAGGAGGCTGAATGGACCCCACAGTTGGTCTGGAAATTTTGAAGAAGAGAAAAATCTCATGTCCCTGCTGGGAATCAAAACCCAGATGGTCCAGCCCATAGCGTAGTCACTGTCTATGCTGTCCTGACTCTAAAAACATGTTGGATTATAAAAAAATATAAATGATGTTACTAGATTATATTGTTATAGAGTCATGGATTGATGTGTAATCAAAAGCAGTTCATGGTGGTGGTGAGGAGGAGCAGTGGCATATACAGTGCAGGCTCTTCAACATGTTGGAATGGGGGAGGTGGAGTTCAAGAGTATTACCAGGGTTGGTTCAGGTGATCTTGGGGTAGGAATGGTGTTGAAGACAAACTTGGAGATTATCTGACAGTGGCTGATTTTGTTTTTAATTGAGCACTGTTACAATTGGTTTCTGCCATAGCCTGAAAAGCAAAACCATTTCGGTGTGATTACAGCGATATGATGTAATGTAGTCAGGTTCATGGACCATTGTGACTAAGTCTGTTGTTTCAGATGCGTGTCATTCTTCCCCCTCTGACGAAGATGAAGAGAACGAGTTCTATGATGCACAAGACGAAGCCTGTAGTCCAAATATGGATGCAAACTTCATACTGAAGATTCCTTTGGGACACAGGAGAAACTCCTCAGGACTTAGCTTTGGATCTCAGGTTGGGTTTCAGTATTGTGGTTATAGCACTGAATTCTTTACTTTATGTGCACAGTTTGTATGCATAGAAAATTTACTACTGGTATGGAATTTTTTTAGATTACTTTTCGCTCGTTGATGAGTTAGCTGTGCTAAGTGATGAGTCACATCTGTGTTAGCACACTCAGGAATGGTGATTCTCTCCTTGTTTATGTGCATGCATTTGCAGTTTTGAATATGTTGGTTTTGTCAGCAGGCATATTATAATATGAGCCATATTCAGTGGCGTTACAGTTGTCGTGCTGTGTCTGTCTGGATATCAGATGCAGAAGAATGCGTGTTCATAGACTGCTGCTGCTTGAGTTTCACTGCTGGACTCCACACTCACCTTTCTGTAAACAGTACCAGAACATTTTTTAAATACCGTATATTCTCGAATCTAATGCGCATCCGAATCTAATACGCACCCAGTTTTTGGCGACTTCTTAAACGAAAAAAAGTTAGTTCGCGATTCTAATCCGCACCTTTCCTTCAACCACCCCTTGCCCACGGGGCAACTGATTGAATAATATTGGATGTTACCAATGCGTTAAAATCCGACGCTACGCCTGTGGCCGATGAGTCATACCGATAGAGGCGGGGCCTTTCTCAACAGACGTGCGCAATCTCGTCTGAAGCCAGCTGAGCATTAGTTGTTGAAACGTGGGAGGTGCTTGTTCCAATTTGTCGTGTATCGTAGTTATGGAAGAGGGACGCCTGAAATCTAAACGACTCTCACATACGGCAAAGTTCAAACGTGAAGTTATTCGGTGCGCAGAGGAGAATGGAAACCGCAAAGCCGCTGCAATTTTTGGAGTTGATAAAAGCAACGTTCGACTATGGCGGAAACACAAGGCAGCGATGACATTGTATGGGAGGACGATGTTGAAGATAAAGATGATAGTGACTGGGTGGAGAGCACGGATAACGATTCAGTTATGAGTGATGACGGCGAGTCTGATGAATAATAAATTATAATAATAAATAATAAAATAATAGATTATTGTATTGTATTGTTCTTACGGCACGTACAGCAGCTCAATCATTTTTCCAAAATCCAGCTCTAGACCGCGAATCTAATCCGCACGCGAATCTAATATGCATCTGATTTTTTAGCCCTCTAAAACTGTAAAAAGGGTGTGCATTAGATTCGAGAATATACGGTATATCTGTCCATCCATTGGATGGTTTAAACTCAGTATTTAATTTCTGTGCACCTTTTTCTGTCTTTTGTTTTAGAATTGTGGTACTGTCAGCTGGTTGGTGAAGACCCCATTTTTTGGTGGAACCAATCCCAGCCTCTCATATTTCACTGCTTTAATCTTTTCTGCCCTGTGTCTTCACTTACAGACTTAGTTTTATGTCTGTGTTTTGTATAACTGTGTTTAAGTGTGCGGTTGTTCAGTGATCTGTGTGTGAGGAACATTTGTATTACATCCTTATCCATGAAATACCCCTGTTATGTGCAGAACTAAACTTCATTTGACTTTTGAGTATTGATCTTACCTTGTGTGGTGTGTTCCTAATGTGTAATAATCTTGTGCAGTGTGTTCCTAGTGTATAATAATTCTGTGTGCTTTGTCCCTAGTGTATAACCTATTGTATACAGTATGTTCCTAGTGTATAATCATCTTGTGAAGTATGTTCCATTGTAAATCTTACCTTGTGCATTGTGTTTATAGGGTATTATTTAAATGTTTGTATTCAGTCTTCAGATCCAAGACTACATTTGCAGGATGGGCATGATGAGGCATCGGGTTCCAGCAGTGAAGTTGATGACACAACTGAAACGAAGGTTCTGGTCCTTACTTCAAGCAATCGCACACCTGCACTTGAATCCATTGTAAGTGAAACTGAATTGTTATTGAGGACAAAAGAATTGGAACACTTTGTGAATGGAGTGGTGTGGAGCAGTTTCAGTTTCTTTCTGAACGAACATGCACAGTAGACACTCAACATACGATAGCTCAAGTTGCAACTATGACCACCTACTTTTGTGACCTTTGTAGTAATAAATAAGACTGTCTGACTGTAGTGACCTGAACTCATGTATGACTGCCAAGCGAGTGTGACCGATGCCAATTTATTTGGTAAAACTGAGTGGCATTATCTCAGCTGACTCAGTCTGCAGCTGTACCAAGCTAACACATGTCTTTCATACTGCTCTTCACCCTTTTTTATTTTTGTAATTTTCTCCCAATTTTGAAAATTTCCTTGCCTTTTACTGTGTCTGAGTAGAAGAAGTTTTATGCTCCGAATGTTAAATCGGTGTAAAAATTTAGAAAAGCAGTCACTTTGGAAATGAACGCCTTGAATGAACGAGCCTGCTACCACTTATCTTTGTGGTCAGTTGGTAATTTTATGGTATGAAACAGGTTTCCAGAAATGAAATTCAAATTTATATAACATTGTGCTTATGTGAAATAAGTGTTAGACTTGATTTCAGGCTTCTGCCACGATGTTGATGAGATCTGCGCTCTTCTGGGATATTACGTGACGCCGTGTGGTAATTGTTTACCGACGTTTTGGGACAACGTATTGGTACCATCTTCACAGGTCAAGAGTCCGAGTAGGAAAGAAAGAAAGCCAACGACCTATAATGTAGATTAATGGAAATTGCACGTGGGGTAGCAATCAGTAGGCGTGATGACAGCCATTGTTATTGCTGCATTCCATACATTTTTCACCCATTATTCTCACCCTGCTTCACTGGCAGCGACTGGCCACCCTGAGACCGGTTCTCACCCAGGTATCCCACTAGCCACTTTATATCTCTTCCCCCCCACCCCCAGCTGTTTTGGTTTTTCTTCTTCTAATTTTTTTATTTTTATTTTTACTGTTGGTTTATTTGTATTTTATTTATTTAGCTTTATCTTTATATTTTCCTCCTTTACTGTTACTCTATTCCATTACGTTTTTTCCAGCGGTCTTAGCTGTTTGCATTCTCGGTACCCCTAGCTCCTTTACGTTGTCTCTATCCACCCTTCTCTCACCCTGGTTCTATCCTGTTGGCTGTCATCACGCCTACTGATTGCTACCCCGCACATACTTTCCAGAATCTACGTTATAATAGGTCGCTGGCTTTCCTTCTTTCCTATTCGGACTCTTGACCCGTGAAGATGGTACTGATACATTGTCCCGAAACATCGGTAAACAATTACCACACAATGCCACGTAACATCCCAGAAGAGCACAGATCTCAAGTGTTAGACTTACTGTGGCTTGCTTTGGGTGATATTCCTTTGGTTTGGTATCGTGTAACTTCTTATTGTAACAGGTTGGCAAACTGTGTGTCTGCAGAATACAGAGTGATCATGAGCCCTGTAGTAACTGGAAAAATTGACAAGACAGTTTTCTCCAGTCTCCTGTTACTTCCTCCATTTTAGGCCCAAATATCTTCCTCAGCACCCTGTTCTTGAACAGAACACTTCTGCCTCTGTTCTTCCCTTTTGATGCCGTATATTGTTAAGCGTTTGGGCAAATGCTTTATGCATTCTCTTCTCATAACACGGCAGGTTGTGTCCAGATCCTCCTCATGTAAAATGAATCCTTAGTACTTCAGTGCTGTTTGGTATAGGAAACATATAGATGACATCTTTCATAAAGCCAAAGGCATGAAGTCGGATGATAATGACTGCTGTGGAATTAGGTCAGCCATTCATTGTGTTTGCTAGGATAATATTCTGAATCAAGGAGTTTTATATGAATATACCTGTAGCCCCCTAAGTGACAGATGCATTGTGACTAAAACTACTTGTGACATGTTTGGCATTCGTCACAGGTTTTGTGTTTGATAGTTGTAGTAAAAACTGCACACAGCCTTTGAAGTTGTTAAATAAGTTTAGAATAAAGATTTGAGGTTCTCAAAACGGTGTTGCTGAAGATTCAAGTCCGCTGGGATGTGACAGTGTGTTGTTGGGTGAATGGTTTTGACATTTTAAAGGACCTTGTGCCTTCTGCAATGGCAAGCAGTGTTCTTGGCCTCATTGACCCTGAAGATGAAGGCAACATGATCCTTCAAAATGTCAGAAACCACTCACCTGAGAGCATCATGTCCCATCCCAGAAGACTTGAATCCTCAAAATCACCCTGTAAATACACTGATCCATCTCAAAATAATTTCTGAGTTCCATCACCATGTTTTGTAACATATGTTGTGTATGTGTGTGTTGTGTAGACAGTTGAACTCAGTTATAACGACTTCGGTTTGTGCGACACCTTGGCGATAGCGTTATACATTGTCTGGTACCAACTAATTCCCCATAAGGCACATAGTTTCCAATATAATTTTCCAAGAAGTAAACTATTCTGAGAATTCTACCCATCTCCTCACCCTGGAGAAGTTAAGCTCTCTATGCTTTCAGGTAGCTACATAAATTCCAGGCCTGGAAAATGACAATTGTAATGGTAATTCACTTTTTGTGTTAAGTAGCCCTCTACATTTCTACTTCTGCAGTTAACAGGAGGCTGGTAACGTGATAACATGGCTACTGTGACGAATAAAAAGCTATTGAGCAGTGACGGAAAAGTTAAAGTGATATGACAAATAGAAAATGGGAGAGAAGAAAGGTGATGTGTTGGGAATTTTGTCTCATAAGTTCTGCAATCCAAATGATTTAGAAAAACATAACCAAAATTGTTAGTGCGTTTGAACAGAATGGATTGAGAATAAAGTGATTTCAAAAGCCTGAACGAAGTGCCGTCAATGAGGCACTGCTTAAGTGGTTTAAGCAAGAGAGGAGTGACAATGTCCCAGTGAGTGATCTTCTCATGATAATTTTTGTTCTTACTAAATTTTAATTTTAAGTTAATGCATTTTTTAGCATAAACCTGTATGGAAATTTACAATTATAGAAGAGTAATTTTTATTATTACTAAATTGTATTTTCAGTTTCAAATAGATCATAGCCTTAACATTAAGTAATATGCCTACAGGCTTGTATTTTGTCTTGAAATATTTTTCCTTCACTTTTACCATACACCTCGCTAAAAGCGACACTTATTTATAATGACACAATTTAGTTGGAACCTTCAATGACATTAAAACCGAGTTTGACTGTATTTATTATACTTTTAACATTTGCTGATGTAACAGTGGCAGTGGAATTTCATGCTTGATGTTTTAAATTTGGAAGTTCGTGCTTATCAATCCTACGTGTGACTTGTGTTCCTAAATCAGAAGTGTCATTAACATACTATGTTCATTACAGTCAAAACTGAATTCGCTGGCGCTGTCACAACAAGAAAGCAACGGACGGCAGAGTGTCGCTTCTTACTCGTCTTCAGATACGAAGAGGTTGCACCGTACACGTGTACCCGACAAACCCAACCACCCACTCAATTTGTGGAGTATCATGAAGAATTGTATTGGCAAGGAGCTGTCTAAGATTCCTATGCCTGTACGTATGTACACACGCGCGCGCACGACTCACAAGCCAGCCAGCCAGTCACAAAATGTGTGCTTTTGTTACTGTGATAATTGATAACTTTACCAGTCATGTGAACATGACGAATCACGTTAATATTGCAGGGCAAGTCAGATACGTAAAAGTGGAAACGTACTCCAGTTAGAATGTTTATATTTTCATAGATGTGTCTGTTGTGATGCAGCATACTCTGTTGGGCTTATAATTTATGGGGCTTGTGTGTGTGAAGGGGTACAGGCAGTTACAAGTGTTCCGCTGGCCAATGAGGTAGGCATCCCATTGACACACCAGCCAATGGATCCCCTCGTCAAAGAACCCCTGGATTGCTGCTGGAATCATTGCGCTGAATCCAAATTTATGCAGTTGACATGGTGAAAGGTCGGGGCTGCGTGGAGGTTGGCCCAATGCCTTCCAATGCATGAAATATAGCATGTCTGGTCAATGTGGGCCACGTGGGGCAGGCGCGTAGTTGAACACAGTACCTCCCCTCTAGCTCCACCACATACACACTTTCCCTTGATCATGATACAGAAATTTCAGTGGATTCCAAAGAGTGCTGTATGTTGACAGTGATATGATGGTCACTGAAAACAAAAGTACCAAAGGTCTGTAGATTTGGCGCAGACAGAGATATCAAGGCCGCAGTGGTGCAGTGATTCCTGCAGCAGAGGATCCAGCAGCTGATGTGTCGGTGGGATGCTTGCCTGACTGCTGACAGGAACTGCTTCTAACAGCTTGTGCTGTCTTACCCAGAACAAGCCCCAGATGGGTTTAATTTGAACAACCCTCATATTTGTTGCTGTAGTGCAGACACGTGTAAGTTTAATAACCACTGGGGATAAAACACACTCACAGTCTTGACACTATGCAGAGAACCAATTTCAGTCACTCTACTGGACTTGTCTGGGAGTACATGGTGGTGCAGTTGGTTGAGGCACTGCACTACAAGCCGGAAGGTTGTGGGTTCAACTCCCGATGGTGTCATTGGAATTTTCCATTGACATAATACTTCCGACAGCACTATGGCCCTGGGGTCGACAGCCTCTAACAGAAATGAGTACCAGGAATATTTTGTGGGGGGTAAAGGGCTGACAACCTTACCACCTTCATGTGCCAATAGTCTTGAAATTTGGAAGCCTCAACCTCCTGGAACCCTAAAGGCCATTCCAGGCCTGTAATTGGATATCTTGACCATTACTGGACTTATCTGCAGGAGGTACTGGAGGTGTGTCAGGTTAGGTGCCTATAAGCAGCTACAGAGCACATATTGTTCTGTATTGCCTGTTGCTGACTGCAGAAACATTGTTATTGACAGATCCTGACACGGTACTGTGGGATTGTCTGAGATAGGGAACCACAGTTATGTGTAGTCAGTGACTTGAAACAGCATACAGTGTGTGGAGATGCATGTCAGAAGAGATTTTAAATGGAATAAAAATTGTATTCTGAGGTAAGAACACAACTTGGGGTTTTTAGAAAGAGAGACGATGCTGCTGCAGGCATATTTGCTCCCTCCAACCTGTCGTGCTGTGACCCCCACTCGTACTCGGCCATAAGCAAGCGCCCACACACACACACACACAAATACAAACGCACAGGTGTCATGAGATCCCAGTTAGGCTTTATTACACTTTGTAAACAAAATTTATTTTTCATTTGATAACTGTTAGATAATTTGTGGAATTTAATCACTGTCTTTTAATTGTGTAAGTGTGTGTCAGATGAGCACTCAATGCGGCATTAAATCTGTCAGTAAGCATCCTGTACAATATGACTGTTACTGAGTATTTTTACAGGTGAATTTCTCAGAGCCTTTGTCCATGTTGCAACGTCTCACGGAAGATTATGAATATGCCGACATTCTGGACACGGCATCTCTTTGCAGTGACGCATGTGAGCAGATGGCATATGTCGCTGCATTCACTGTTTCCAGTTACGCCTCCACCAGCAACCGCACTGGCAAGCCATTTAATCCATTATTAGGTGAAACGTACGAGTGCAATCGAATGAGTGATCTTGGCTGGCGGGCTATATCTGAACAGGTCTGTATGTAAATCTCAGCCATATGTGTGTGTTTGCAATGTACTGTTGATCACGCATCACACAAGGAGGATATGTTACTGTAGTAATGCACCTGACTGTTCACAGGCCGGTAACCTCTGTAGAGGTTATTATGGTTTTCTTCAGTCCCTTCAGATAAGTGATAATGTGGTCTGCTGCCTCCATTATTCCTCCAAAATCACTAATATATGTGGGTTTTATGGCAGCACACAATGTGATATCATCAGTATCGGTATCATTAATGCATCTGGGATATATTTTGGAAGTGTCCATGTCCTTCTGTTTTGGGGCTCATTTATCCTGTCAATTTTTCATGACTCTCCTCACTCCTTTGATATGATTATACCACACCTTTAAACTCAGCAGGACTGTTTTCCTTGTCATTTTACCATTTATAGTATTGCTCACATGAAGTGAACCAGGATAGCTCAGTTGATGTAGGGACCAGGCTGTTGGCTGGTCAGTTGAGGAACTAGGTTTGGTTCCTGGCAGGGGCAGGAGATTATGTGGAAAGGTTGGTTTTGATCGTGAACTTTGGTGTCTGAACTGTTACATAAGACTGATCCTTGAAGTTCATAGTGATGAGGATAATGATGATAGTGAAAAATATGAGTTTGCTTTCCAGGTTTCTCACCATCCACCAATGCTGGCACAGTACTGTGAAGGTCAAGAATGGCGCTGTTGGCAAGAATTTACCATGGCATCCAAGTTCCGTGGAAAGTACCTCCAAGTCATTCCACTGGGTACAGCACATCTTGAGTTTAGTTCTGGTAAGTAGATTGGTATTAGAGTGCTACATTTTGTGTTGGTGCTGGATGGTTCTGGAAAACTAACATCTGAACAGGCAGTCTTTGAACGCTGTTGTTTGCTGGCAGCAGGCAGGATTTCTGATGGTCAGATGGCTGAGGTATTTCAGGTAATTGTTATGGGAAAAATTGCTTCATTCTACATTGCTTCATTCTACATTGCTATTTCCAAGCACATAACCGCAATGTTAAATGAGTATTTACTGTAACAGGGCTTGAGTATATATTTGTGAATGTGGATTTGTTTGTGGAGACTGTAACTTTCCAGAGCACTACGAGACTAGCTCAGTTGGTATGGTCACGAGGCTATAGGCTGGACAACTGAGGAATCATTGTTAGATTTCTGTCAGGAACGAGGGTTCTTCTCTTCTCCAAAACATCCAGACTGGTTCCGGATCCCACCCGGCATCCTTCAGTGGGCACTAGGGTAAAGAAACCAGAGTGTGCAGCTGACGCTCACTTCCAACTAATACCAACATTCAGATTGAGTGGAACTATACTTCCACACCTGCATATGACATCATGATTTGCACAGACATGACTACTTTCACCATTACCTCATATCTCTTGATACTTTCTTCCACCCAATTTGTATATTTCTGCAGTAGTTAACCAGAAAAATTTGTTAAGTAGGATGCAATGAAAAGCTTTTCTGTGTGCAAGTTTCTAGTGATTTCTACTTTTGCAGTGATAATTGGTAAGTCATAAGTGCAACTGTTTGACCGATGTGGGGTTTTATCTGCTTGAGTCTATTTTTGGAGATGGCCAACTGCATGTTGCTGTTAAGAAGGGGAAGGAATTAGCAGCTTGTTAAGGTTAATGTTAATGTTAAAGGTACACAAACTTTTATATAAAAAGTTGTAACAGAAGAGTTACTGAACAACTGAAGTGAAGTGTGTGTCGGATTTCTGCAGTAAAAAACAGAGCATTGAGGTACATATGAAAGACAGTAGTAACTGAATAACCACTGGTGTAATGAGTTAATAAATCATGAACAAAGAGATAGTGGGGTGGCATGTGACTGTTATGGCAGCTGGTCACATGACAAGGACATGGCTAGTTGCTGCATAAGTGCCTTTCAGACAAGCAGTAGACCTCATGAGATTCGAGTTCTAAAACTGTGGTCTTCTGGGATCTGATAGCACACTGTCTGGTGACTGTCTGCTAAATTGGGCGGTGTCAACCCAGAAGAGGGCTCAGTCCGTGTATGCTCAGGTCATGGCAAGGTTTCACTTGAGGGATATTACAGTTATAAGTTCTCAGGTTTTCACTGCGGTTGTTGAAATGATGGCCATATTTTCGGTTTTTATACCATGTAGTTTGTTTTTATTGTTCCAACTTTTCAGAGGAGCACACTGCATCCATCTTCAGGGTGACTGAATTTGTTCACGGGAATCCGCCTGAACTGATTCAGTGTGTTTGAGCCATGCAAATGTGGAACTTGTATCTGATATTAATAATGTTTTTGTACAGGTGTTCACTATACATGGCGCAAGGTTACAACCACAGTCCATAACATTATTGTTGGAAAACTGTGGGTGGACCAGCATGGTGACATGGACATTGTGAATCATAAAGATGGAGTGAAATGCCACCTCAAGTATATACCGTACAGCTACTTCACACGAGATGTACAGCGCAAGGTGAGGCAGACATAACACATAACACTACTGTTTCAGTCAAGCAGTCACAGTGTTGCTGGTACAAGAAAAGGTTTGTTCGAGCAGACCACAAATGCATGAACATTAAGTGAACATTATTTCACACTTGTCTCTGCCTTGGGAGATGTTTTATGTTCACAGAATTTTGCATTGCATATTTATTACAGAATACAGTATAATTTCAGTTCAGTCTTGTGGAATTTGGACAAAATTTTATCTGTTTTAAGTGTAGTAGGACCCAGAAGTTTGTGAAACACAGTGTTGCATGATTTTGACCTTTTTGTGACCACCTATTTGAAAACCATTTTCCAACCTCTTGTGACTGGTTGCAGTGTATCGGATTGAGACTACATAGTTGGCAGATCAACTTCCCCCACTCTCCTGCTATAGTGCAGATTACTCTCAGCTCAGTGAAGCTCCGTCTGTAATGAAGTGAAGTTGATTGTGCTTATGACTTATGGAATGACACTCTCCTTCACTCATTTAATGTATTTATGCTTCCAAAAAGTGATTTTGTTTTATTTAAAACACTTCCATGCTTTGTCGCTTTTTGAGGGTTAACTGTAAGATATAAATCTTTGACATCGGTTTTACATAAGTAATATCACCAACATTTGCTAGGACTTTTTGCGTTGTCACCAGTATCCAAAAACAATTACTATGTTTTGGAAGCTACCTGCTTCCGTCCTTATTACTGGTATTTCGTAATTTCTTGGATCCAAAAGGCCATTTTGCATTGAAAATTGATTCCAGTGTTTACGACTCCAGGTGTGTGATGGTTTTATTGGTCCCAGTTAATCAAGAACATCAGGCCGCAACTGTGCAGTGGTAGCACGTGGTATGATCCAGTGGACAGTGTTCTGTCTCTTACTGTAGCGCAATACTTGCTGGCTGTAGATGTCTAAATATGGGATAATTTTCTTACATTGGAAGATGCCTTGTCTGATATTTCATCTTTAATTTATGCTTTTGTTTTTTAGGTGAAAGGCTTTGTAATGGACAGTGATGGCAATGTTAGGTGGGTTGTCTCTGGCACATGGGATAACAAAATAGACATCGCACCGGTCATAAGCACAGAGCGGAGCAGCCCAGACAATCCAGTATATAAGACGGGTCCATACAAGACTGCCTGGAAACGGAAAAGCCCATCGTAAGTTTCGCGCAATGAACATACTCTGCTGCTGGTGTATGATAATTGATTTGCCAGGTGCTTCACAAAGGGAATTGTGTGCGATTTGAAATTTGGTTTGATGCCCAACATTTTGGTACAGTGTATAATTTTACGTATGTAGGGTGTTGAGGAAGATATTAGGGCCTAAGAAGGAAGAAGTAACGCAGACTGTATACAGGTGCAGGACGAGGAGCTTTGTGATATGTACTGCTCACCAAATGTTCAGGTGATCAAATCAAGGAGGATGAGATGGGTGGGGCTTGTGGCACGCATAGGGGAGAAGGGAGATGCATACAAGGTTTTGGTGGGAAACCTGAAGGAAAGAACCACTTGGAAGACCTAGACATAGATAGGAGAGTATAATAAAACAAATCTTAAAAAACTGAGTAAGGATGGATGGATGATGTTGATGATCATGGAAGTGGCTGTTGTAACGAGTAATGAACATTTGGTCTAATGGGGATTCTGATTATGAGATCTACTTTCAGGTACTATTCTGTGCATGTAGTTAATATTTGATTATGTACATATTCTTGCAGCGTGCTTGGTCTAACGGAGGTCTGGCTGCTCACTTGTGGTGTGTTCAATCCCTGGGGCATGGATTCTGCTTAATGTGTTTGAAGGTAAACCTTGAAGCCAAGCCTCTCCAGAAGTCTATGGTGCGTGCGTGCGAAGGTCAAGATAGGTGCACAATACCCTACACTCAATGGAATATGTCTATACACTATTCTCCCATATAATTAATTTAAAGTACAGTAGAACCCCCATATCCGCGGTTTCAGTTATCCACGGTTTACCGCGGCCCGAAAATATATTTGTGTCTCAGGAAAGTTTGATGATGGTATACCATGCCTATTTTCACTCCATCATGACTTATGGGATAATATTTTGGGGAAATTCCTCATACAGTAATAATGTTTTAAATTACAAAAAAGGGTTGTCAGAATTATTATGAGTGCTGGAACTAGAGACTCTTGTAGAGAATATTTTAAAATCCTAAAAATTTTAGCTTTATATTCGCAATATATACTTTTCCTTGTATTTTTTTATAATTACTGATAGGAATCAGTTCGCAGTGATTTCTGAGATACGTAATATAAACACTAGACACAAATCCAATTTTCATTAACCACCATCTCTTTTGACATCATATCAAAAAGGAACATACTATTTTGGTATCAAGGTTTTCAGTTGTCTTCCTAATCATATAAAGACTTTATCCCATAATATGAAACAATTTAAATCAGCTTTCAAAAATTTCCTTTACTTCCACTCATTTTATTCATTGGAGGAGTATTTTAATTATGATAAAGAATAAATTTCCTGTTAATTATCATTTTATTAGAATTGCATACAATTTAAAACCTTAACGTGATTCAGTTGATACTGCTTTTTACATTTCTATTTATATGTATTGTTTATTTACTTTATCATGTGCTCATTCAATTAACTATGTCCCTAAAATAAACATTTCATACATCTTTTGTATTCTCTAATATACACTCAAGTATTCTCTTGTGAATTGTATTTTGCATGTATGATTATTATATATTGTATTTTCATGATGTGTATTGTCTATATTATGTTTTATTTTTGTATTTTGACTTGTTCTGTATTCAAAGGTTATGTTACCTGTTACGGATTTCTGGAATGTGAAATAAATTAAATTAAATTAAACAGTCTTTTCCCCTGGGATGTCGCTGCATCCTGTAAACTAAATTGCTGATCCAGGTGACCACCTGGTATAGGCCCTCCAATAATGACTGTTGCTTAGGAGAGCTGCCTCTTGTCTGGGTCAAGTGATATAACTAGACTTGGTCCCATTCCTGGAATCTTGCAGAATTAGCCGATCAGTTGTGGTGGGTGTTCATCCTGACACGGGCCATCTTCTGGTGTTGGTGTGCATAGGGATAAATGTCATGTACAGCGTGTTCACGTAAACAGTACACATCATAATCTTACTTAATGGGAACGCATTCGTACGTTGGAAATACAATAGATATTTGAATGCAAATATAATATTGTATTGCAACGTCATGTGTGCATATGAATTATGGCAATTGAGCGAAATTGTTAATAATAATTTTAATTCTCCAGGTTTTAAATAATACTCATATATATTTATCTTGCTACTATGTTTTATGTATGCATGAGTTGCAGTTTCTAGTGGTGATACACACTAATGTTTACACCTCTCTTGTGTTTGGTTTCTCCCTAATGATGGCCCAGAAAGGGCTGAAACATGTAGAAGATAATAATAATATGTAATAAGAATGTATGCAAACTGACTACAAGTGCATTTTGTAGTACTTACACAGTATAAGTCATGTAGATGATGTATGAGATGTGCGTGTTGGTGTACGTAGTGGTGAACGTTATGCGGCTGATACACGAGATCTGTCGCACATTGGCATGCGTAATGGTGAATGTCATGTGGCTGATTTAGAAGATCTGCCATGTAGTCTGTTGTGGACCCCGAACAACGCCCCAGGATAGCTGTAAGTCTCCCAGAAAATGTAGCAGCAGGCATTGTGCCTGTGGTCTCATGGATTGAAGCTCAGTAAGCGAGCATGAAGGTAGGTAATCCCTTGTCCCAATCTTCATGCTGTGTTGAAATTACCTTGGTTAGGTGCTTCTCAGTTGTTTTTAGGTAATATCACACCATGCCGTATAACTGGACGGAGAGGGCTGGTCTGCATTGTGCTTATCTCCAGCCACTCGTGCAGGAGGCAAGACTCGAGGCTCACATGTGGTGCGATCTTGACAAATGTGACTTCCAGAACAACATATTACTGATGTTCATTATAAATGTGTTGTAGTGAATTTTGTTTTATATGCTTTACAGGCCTGATTCAGACCGGTACTACAGTTTCACAGAACTTGCATGTCAGCTGAATGAGCCGGAAGCTGGAGTTGCACCGACTGACACACGTAACCGTCCTGACCAAAGGTTGATGGAGAATGGAATGTGGGATGAAGCAAACATAGAGAAAGTTAGACTGGAAGAAAAACAGCGGGCTGCCCGGAGGTTACGGGACACAGAAGCAGAGAAGGCTGCTTCTGAGGGTACAGAATTTGAGACATTTGTGTAGATGGTCTTGTTGTGTTATGAATTTGTAATTTTTTTTTAATCTGAATATTTGTTTTTGTGCTTTGCAAGAAATTCTTCAAATTGTAATATTCCTGATTTCTAACTGTGACATACTGTGCACAGTGTCAGAGTCTCATGTGCCATACATTTTAGTAGATCTGGCTTGTCACATTCACAGTATGTATGACTATTATCTGACTCTTGATAGGATTGGAAAGACTTCTGTTAGTAACACAACACTTTGGTTTCATAGAAGCAGACTTTTCATACTCATTTAAACAGCTATAAACGGCTCAGTGAAGATTCTGTACCATGGACTTGTTTTGTTTGTTTTAGATACATTTTTTCTCCTCTTTAAGTATTTCTATTTTGTTTGAATTGTGTACTAGTATAGTCAACATTGTGATGGTAATTATCTTTTACAGGTCGTCATTTTCCACCATATGAACCAATATGGTTTAAGAAGGAAAAGGAACCTTGGACAGGGAGTGTGATTCATATGTATCAGGGAAAATACTGGGAGTGTAAAGAGCGTCAGGATTGGTCGATGTGCCCGGATATCTACTAGGCCACACCAGAAACATCAATTGACTGCCGAGCATGTTAGGCAGGTTTTAGTGATGAAACCGTTTGTGATATGATGAGACTTCATCTGATAGCAAATCTGTCACATTGCAGGATGCACCACAGGCAGGCAGGTACTGCCTGTCAACACAGGAATGGCCTTGTTGTGTTTATTTACTGCAGAGTGTGTTACTCAATAGCAGTGAAAGACTGAGAACGTTCACTGGGTACGGTGCTCATGTCTCTTCAGTTTTGCCTTCAATCTGTCTTTCATACAAGGGTCTGATAAGCACCCTGTTTCCCCTCCCAGCCCCATCAGTTTTTATAACTGTCACATGGTGTGGCTCAGGTTCGTAATTGTTGCACAGCATCAGGTGACTCTTTGTAAATAAGTCGATATCTTTGTCACCTGAGCTGCATGTGACAGTTCTGAATTTGACCATGAAACTGAAGATCTGAAAGTTCTGCCGTGTTTGTATCTTCCAACTAATAATTGTATTCTGCTTTTTGTGGCCTGTTTCTAGTTGCAGATGAGTAGCTGTTTTATCCTCTGTATTTGTTTCCAAACAGCAGAAAAGGGGGCTGATGTTTGAAGCAGTAGGAATAAGATTTGTAGGTTCAGTGTCCATTCAAACTGCGTAGGTAGAATGCTTGGAGATTGGAGCCACAGTGCAATGCCCACTATGGAGAGGGCTGTGGAGTTGTCCAGATATGCCTATGTCCTGATTGTGATGCAGAGTGCCCTTACGTGGTAAGAATATGAACGTAAATACAAGTAAACAACATACTTCCCTGTATGTTAGGCTTCCTCTTTTTATGTTACACATTTTAATTTTATCTTGATAATTCCTGTAGCACCATTATCAAAAGCAAGGTCGTTATTAATTGTGTGGCCTATATTAAAGCTTAATATATGATAAGTTAATGAGGATGCTGTTAACAGTATCATTGTTTATCGTCTCCATGATGTCGCCACTGTTTCTGTCTTTTAACCAGTTTTGTGCAGTGAGGTTTACGGACATAGTGTTGTGTTCTGAAACTTTTGTGTAGTCTCCACTGGCAATAATTACCATATTTTTGTGTATGTAAGTTACATGAGTTACACCATCACGTGTAGATCGAGTGAGAGGAACAATTGAAACTGGAAAATCTTTACTGTGGTTTAAAATTTGATATATTTTATTTCCAATATAATGATACAGTAAAACCCCGATTTAATGTTCCTGCATTTAGTGAAATCGCGGATTTAGTGATGATTTTTTCATGTCCCGACAGTAGCTCCATATTAATTGAAAACCTCGATTTAGTGAAATATATTCTAATCCCCCCGCAATTCACTAAATAGGGGTTTTACTGTATATTGTTATTGCAGCCAGCAAGCTGTGACATTTCATTTGATATGATGCTGCCATCTTGTGAGAAACTAAGAACTATATGCAGTGGCTGGCACACAGCTTGGAGAACATAAGGATGTAACCAATGCTGGTGTGCATACTCTTGTGAACCACTTGTTTGTAGGACTTTGTCCATCATCTTTAATGTGAATAAAATATAAAATGTAAAATATGAAAATATAATATATAAAATTCACGACGTTTCGGAAGAAGAGCCATCTTCCGAAACGTTGTGAATTTTAGATTTTTATATATTTTATTTTACATTTTATATTTTATTCACATTAAAGATGATGGACAAAGTCCTAGAAACAAGTGGTTCACAATGTCATATACCATCATCAAAACCTTTTAGAATTCAAGAAAATACTCTTGTATTTCAAAATTAATTCTTAGTATGGATTTATATTCAGTCAAAAATTCTGTAAGCTGGAATATGAATCTTCAAGAGATGGGCTTTTATGTGATCCAAGGACAGGCAGAGAAATTGACAGGAGGATGATATCAGGTGTTTTATCCAGAATGTGAAATTTTATAGCAGTGTGGCATACTGACAAAAAACTGAAGTGACAGTAATCATCACTTTGGACATGAAATGTGTGCCATTGGACCCTTAAATGAGTTTTGTCAAGGTAAAAATATGTATTTATGCAAATATAAAAGGATAATTTGTTCCTAATTCATCATCTGAAAACTGGGGGTGATCGCTTCATAATCACACGCAAAGTTAAACACCTTCTGCATAGGTATTTTCCTGAAAATTGAAGATGTGACGAGGGGTTGTCTTATAGTTGGGTAAATACAGAGCTACTTCAGTTCCCTGAAACACACACTACTGTCACTTTTTTGTGTTTTGTTCATACAAAGTAATTTTGTTTCACTAGTTGCTTTATGGAAACAGTATGTGGTGTTATCTGTATGTCTGTCTGCTTGGGTTCTTCTCTTTGCACCTAATTTGCATGAGTGTTTGAATTGGCGTTTTGAAGCTACGCTCTGAATGCTGTCCAGGAAGTTGACAGGAAGAAAGGTGGAAATTCACAAAACAACCAGAATAGTGTAGGTCCTGTTTTGGGGTGATAGTACCATGTAATGTTAGTGTTTCAGAATTTATGTGACATCAGTTTGTACAGTGTAGCCTATTGCTACTCAATGCTGTCTTCCAGAAACAAGATCTACATCAGTACTGAACCACCATATAAGCCCATGCTGAGTCTGGTAAAGTTGTCTTGTCAGTTTGTTAGTAAAATGTTGGTATAGTTGAAGATCCTAGTGTTCTGGGGTGTTACACTGTGTCATGGGGTGACGAGTTCCTGATGTTCCAAACGATTGTAGTGCCTTCAAAATGCTGGGAACCACCTGCGCACTGACACAGCTTCACCTTGTGCAAGACTGGAATCTGCAGTAACACTGTTGTAAGAACCTGAACTCAGATTTTGTGTAGATTTTTGTGGGATGATTACTTGTTAAGGTCTCATATTTGGTTCCTTATATCCTCAAATAATAATTACACGAATTGAAGTGGGTAGTGAACGTACCTGAAGTAATGGTTTTGTATTCAGCAAATTACTTCACAATATGATACAAATCCACTGCTTGCTGATGGCAGTGGTTTGTGCATGAAGCTTCTGGAGCTATTAGTTGCATCTTTGTGTGCGTATGTGTGTGTATATGTGTACTTTTTAATTGTGACTTAGGTGGCAGAAAGTGAGCTATTTTAATTTCCAGTCTGTATGTACTGGTTATAGAAACATCAAGAAGTAACAGGTAGCTGTGTGATATTCAAACTAAAATTTGTATTCTAACTTTGCTTTAAACAAGGTCTTTGGTTGATATTACCACTTAATGAAAAGGAATTCTGACAGTTTCGCCTGCAGATGTACGTAGTGTGTAAGATTTGGCTGCTAGGGTAATTTGTGTTAGCATTTAAGCTAAGTAATAAGTTCAGTATATGTTGTTCTGATGTGCTGGTGCTAAAAATGAAACTTACCGAGACAGGAACGTTAAACACAATAATTCTCAATGAATGAATAATTTTTCTAAATATTTACCTTTCCCCACTTGATAAAATAAAGAGGGTTTCTGTATCTGTCACAGCAGTACCCAATCTTTTTGCATGCAAGGACCCCTTCTTAACCTAAAACAAATTTGAAAACCCCAACATATTAATAGTTATACTGGCAAGGTTCTATTAAATTGAGATATTGTAGAATGCTGAAACTATGATAGTCTCATAACTGCTGTAAATGCACAAAAGTAATAGCAGAGGATGACAGAAGAAACCAAGTGCTGGCTGGAGGAGCAGGATTGCTGGCACGTTTTGGGATTGTTTGGAGTCCTTGGAATAACCTTATGCCATCTTTGGAGTAAAGCTGCAGCCCCCCAGGGGTATACAGTTCACAGGTTTGGACCCATAGTTCTGTCACATAAAGTAGCTGACAGTCGTGTGACTGTAGCTACAGGTCCATAGTAATTATAGATACACTTCAGAGTGTAGTCAGTCCTTAAGGTTTGTGACGATATTGTCTGGCAATGTTCTGGTTTTAGAATTGTCCGTTTCCTGTTTTGATTCCGCCATAACTGGATGTAATTGTACAGAGAATATTTTTTTTTTGCTGGGCTGCTTGTCATGCAGCAGACATTGATGGGCTGCTTGTCATGCAGCAGACATTGCTGGGCTGCTTGTCATGCAGCAGACATTGCTGGGCTGCTTGTCATGCAGCAGACATTGATGGGTTGCTTGTCATGCAGCAGACATTGCTGGGTTGTTTGTCATGCAGCAGACATAACTGGGCTGCTTGTCATGCAGCAGACATTGCTGGGCTGCTTGCCATGGAGCAGACATTGCTGGGCTGCTTGCCATGCAGCAGACATTGCTGTGATGCTTGCCATGCAGCAGACATTGCTGTGCTGCTTGTCATGCAGCAGACGTTGCTGGGCTGCTTGCCATGCAGCAGACATTGTTGCATAGTGACCAGCGATGCTGCCTTCTCTACAGTGCTCTGTCTGGCAATAAAAAATTCCATTATTTTTGTAATATTTATTTTTGGTTGAGCTGTAAGGTCCATTCTCTGCTGGATCTACAGGGTCCTTATTTTATCTAACAACAACCATTTGTCACCACCACTACTGCACCCTGCTTGATGGTGGTCAGCTGAGTGGGCTAAGTCAATATGATGCATGAGCCAACATGAACTGGCAGCTGATAGTTGTCAGTTAAAATAATGACCCAATCTTGCAGTAGACAGTTGGTAGCATTATGACTGTCATGGTTCTAGTTAATGCTGTATGTTTCAAGATGTGGATGGTAACATTTTTTTCTTTTGTCACAGTACTTGTATTTTGCATCTGTAATTACCCAGGCTGTTTTACTTAACCCATTCAGGATGGGCACAATAATTTGCTAGGGCATCTGCAAGCCAAAGTCAAGAAATTTCAGTTCTGTGCCTAGTAACATATATTGTGCAAAACAAAATTTTGTATTTTCCATTTATATCATTTCTAAGTTATTAATAAAATATAAGTTTAAAATATGTAACACTATGCAATGCTATACCAGGATGAGACTTGGCCGTGAGCATCACCTTTCTGTAAAACAGACATACAGCAACCATCCTGAAAGGGTTATTCCTGTTTGAAACTTCATATGAAATCTCTTGCCTTTCACAGTAACACCATTGATGACTTAATGTAGAATCAACAGCCAAGCATCTGTTGCTGACTGTTGTGCTGCTGCAAGTCTCTGACAGAGTGAAAGCAGGGGACAAGTTGCAGTATTTAGTAGGCATGTAACTATTGTAGTGAAACAGTACAGAATGAGAAATTCAGTTTGCCGTTTGGCATATACTAGAATGTATGTTTTGTTGACTATGTTGGTTGATCATGTCTTTGAAATCACTGAAAATATTTGTATTATAACTTTGTTTTATATTATCATAAGTGAAAATATTTTTTCCATCACACACAGTATTGCATGCCATGTACATACGTATTAACTATAGCATCGTATTTTTCTTCTTCACTGAGGGTAATTTTGCTATCACACAAGCATAAAAAGCCCTTGAAAGTTAAGATTTTAAACTATTTAAGAAGTACACACATATGTATACTTAAAACTACTGTGCACTGGAATCCTTGTACAGGTTTGGGATCTCTTATCCAGAATGCTTGGGACTTAATGATTTTCTGGGCCAGGGGTCTTTCCATAATTTGGGGTACCCTACCTATAATCTGCCAAGAAGCATTTAAAAGTCACTTGAAAAAGTAATTGTTCTGCCTTCAAAATGAGGGTGTGTCAGGTTAGTTAACATCAGTTGCAAGGTCGCATGTGAGGAGAGAGTATCAAAACAAAAACAAAAAGCAGTGGCCCTGGAATTGCTTGGAACTAATTTAAAGTTGATTTATTCTGAAATGTATGTGGTTTTTGGAATGTTCTGCATGCCAGGATGCTGGATAAAGTATCCCATACCTGTACTCTAATTTTAATCAGTAGTAACAATTGTGAGACACTTAAGTGACGGATTGTAACAAAATATTTTGCTCATGTATAATAAAGTTTGTAGGTTGCTGCTGTACATTAGGCTTACACTGTTGATATGAGAAGTAGCTGTAATGTAAGTTAGTAACGGATTCTATAACTTTGGCTGGTTAAAAATTCTATGCAGATATTAAATAAAAGCTGTATGTATATATTTGTGAATGTAAGTATGTATAAGAATTTTTGAGAGGCACTTTGGACCTCAAAAATAGGGTTAAATATGTAAAAATTGAAAATATATTTATTTCATTCAGTTGAAGTTATATTTTCTGTAAATGACCTTGGAAACACTTGAGCCTTTAAATTTTGATAGTGGCTATAAGTGACTGCTTCAGAACATCCAATTCTTGTGTTGCAGTTTTACAGTGTTTAAACCCATGACCAGCAGCTGTAAACATTCCAGGCCTACAAAAATTATGTAAAGTCACTATTCATGATGAACGGGTGATAAAACCACCATGAACATCAAAATCCGTTTTCAATGGAATGCCTGTTTGGTTCCAGGAACTTTTGAAATACAAGTAATAAAAATAAAATAACCTCAAAAAGCATAAAAAAACGGAACATTTTTTCAAAGTACAAACATTTTTGGAAGTATAAAATACATTTGTGAGAAGGTGTGGACTGGATTAATCTGCCTCAGGATAGGGACAAGTAGCAGGCTGTTGTGAATGTGGTAATGAACCTTGGGGGTGTTCCATAGGGTGGGGAATTTCTTGGCTGGCTGAGGAACCAACAGCTTTTCAAGAGCGACTCCTCCATGGAGTTTGTTTGGTAGGAGTTTGTTACAGGAATATCGTTATTTGATAAGTATATAAAAATTGGGTGTTATTTAACTTAATAAATCACCAAAAATTAACACATCATCCAGCGTGATATTTTCTTGCCTAGTCTATGATAATGTAAGTCAATAAGATACACTTTTCACTCATTTTAAAACACTGGCTTACAATCTACCTGCTGCTTTTTAATTCCAACACTCCATAAATCAAGGTAGCAGTACAGTGGACCCTCAAACTTCGAACGGTTTGATGTTCGAAGTTTGAGGGTCCACTGTACTGCCTTGTTCTGCCAGTGGTGCACTATTTGTAGAAGATATTTTTTGTTTATATATAAATTGCATATTTATTGTGACCAATTACATCATCTACTGCCATAGCACTGCATATCTACTGCTTTAAGAACTGATTGCCAAGCAGGAAAACGAGTGGATTTAGCACACACACAGCAGTGTATGAAGAAACCAGGTACAGTAGACTAGTGGGAGACAAAAGAATATTTTGTATAAAATCAAAATTACTGTCAGCAGTTTCAAATAACGGACTAAACAGTCATTGACAGCTCCGTAATGATAAATGTGCTGTGACTTTTGGCTGAAACCCAGTAATAGAGTAAATCGTTACTGCAATACGAGTGATTTGGATAATAGTATAGTGTACAGGCTGTGCTGCATTTACACAACTGTAAGGTGAGGTATTATTGTTTTATTATCATTCATGAATAGGACTTATTTGATGTTTATGAATGAAAAATGCATAAACATACATGGTTTAGTGATTTCAGGAAAATGTGCATGTAGAAAATGTGGAATATTTTGAACAGATGCAAGTTTTGCCAGAAAAGTGTTCTGCAGACTTGAGGTGCTGGAGAGTTATGCCTAAATGTTTTATCCAGGCAAGTAATAAAGTGACTGCATAAAATTTTCTTCTGGGAACAGATAACCATCTTCATGTGAGGTCATAGTCTTATAAGTATGGTAAAAGTAAAGTCCCTCTGCAGGCGATAAGAGCATGTGAGGGGAGTGGAGGATACAACTGCACTCATTCTTAACCTTGACACTAGGTGTAGGTGAGTGGTCATCCTTACACGTCAACCGCTTTGGCACCCATTGAATAGAACACTGGGTATTTTGGAGAAGAGAAAAATCTCTTGCCCCTGCCAGGAATTGAACTCTACACTGTCAGTCCCATAGCATAGTCACTATAGTGACTGAGCTATTACAGTTGTTGCTGAATATGGTAAATGTCATCACTGATTGGTTATTAACCACTTGACATAACTTTTCTTATGATTTATGAATTAAAATTTGTATTGTGAAAATAAATTTTGATTGGGTTTTTTGGGATGTTTGTGTAATTTGTCTGCAGGATATATTTGAACGGTGTTTATAATTTTGTTTTTGTGATGTGCCATTATTACTTTCCTGCATTTGTATTTGGATAGTATTAGCTCTACTGTCAAGATACAGAGTGATACTAGAACTGAACCCACCACACCTGTGAATGGAGGCACAATGTCTGTCCACTCTGTTACAACACGCAGCATTGTGTTGCATTGTTGAGGCCGTGGCACCCATCTGAGTTGCAGACGTCGCAGTATGCCACTACTTTTCATTTTAATGAGGCTGAAACATAACAAATAAAGAGTGTAAAAGTTGAGCCATGGAGTATTTTTGTGCCACTGCTGCACTATGATCCCAATTTATCATCCATCCACCACTGTATTGTTGCTGACTGTAGGAAGCAAGGTGAAGTCTTACAGCAGTGCTGCTGTGGATCCCCGTCTTGTGAAATGTAACGCCGGCTTGTTGGGTAAGTGGTTCCCGGTGTTTTGAAGGATCATATTGCCTTCATCTTCAGGGCTAAGCAGTCCGAGAAGAACGCCCACACAGAAAAAAGTGTATGTATGTAAGTGTGCTTGATGCGGTAGTGTGCGTGGCCAGAGAGGGTGGTGAGCCAGTAGCAATGGTAGTGGAAGGGGGATTGGCGTTCTAGTCGTCCCTATGCATGCCATGAAGGCATATAGGGAGTAGAGGTATAGCTCCAGTCATTCTTAAACTGGACACCAGATAAAGGTGTGTGGTCACTTTCATGCCTTGCCACATTACCCATGGACAAAGAGCCCTGGTATCCAATGAAGAGGACAATTTAGAAGCACTGTTATATAAATGAAGAATGTTGAGCATTTTCTGGCATTTATTGATAAAGTTCCCATTTACCAGGTTTCATTGGCACTAATGTGTGTGCCTTGTATTCACATAGCTTACAGTTCACTTCCAGAAAAATTCCAGTGCTAGTTTCCATTAGTTTCTCCATCCAAATGCCACAACTTACCTTTTCCAGTTTGCTATTGATGATCATTAACTGCTATCAGTATGTAAGCAGAACATGTGACACTGTGTTGGTAAGTAGCTGAAGGAACCAATAACATTGCTCAGTGTATATGTCAGGATTCCATTCTTCTGGGAGTGTCCTGATCTTCAAGGGTTAACCCTTCAAGACAAGGACACTATGTAGTCTCGAAATGTTGGCTTACAATTACCCATTGATGCAGCATCATATCCCAGGAAAGTGGAATCCTCGGCTACATGGCCGTGAGAACCCAAAAACTGGCACAGTGGATATATATGTAGGTGACTTAATGTTTAAATTTTGCTATTACCTGTTACAAATATATTTACTGATATTGTCTTTCCCTTTAGTTCTAGTAGTGTCTTACCTTTGCGTTTCATTATCCAAAATTTAATATTTACACAAGAAGTTGTTTGATTATTAATACGGCCTTTCACACTCGGCCATATTGCTAGCTCCATGAATCATGAGATGGATGTGGCATGTAGGGCACGTGGGAAAGGAGATAACTGCACATAAATGTAAAGAGATAGAGCCAGGCGGTGTGGACTGTTGTCATACAGGACAGAATAGGGACAAGTGGCAGGTACATGTGGACATGGCAAAGAATATTCAGGTTCCATAAGATCCAGGGAATTTCTTGACTGACTAGGCAACTGTTAGCTTTTCAATTAGGACTCTGCTCAAGGGAGTCAGTTGTGAAGCAGAAACTTGATCCTTTGTGACACTCAATGTAGCACAACAGTAAAATTAAATATTGAGGGTTCAGATCTGGGATGTGTAATTCTGTGTCACTGGCTATCATTCTTGGACTGCTTGATCACTGAAGTCAAGGGCATCATGTTCCTTCACAATGTCAGTAACCACCCATCCAATAACAAAACATTGCATCCAAAGACCTGACTCCTCAACAACACTGCTGTGAGAACCTCAAATCTCATAAGGCTAAATATTCTCTGCCAACTTTTAACACACCACAACAAATGAATGTTCTGATAACAGGTAAAGGTACAGTTGTTCCTCTGTCCATGCCATGAAGGCATATGGGGAGAGCAGAGATATAGTTCCAGTCATTGTTAACCCCGGCGCTACATGGAGATGAGAGATCAGTGTCACACTCTGGCTACTTTACCTGCAATAAAGAACCCCGGAACACATTGAATAGGAAGCTGAGTGGGTCCAGTAGCCGGTCTGGACATTTTGGAGAAGAGAGATCTCTTGCACATGCCGGGATTCGAACCCCGCGGCGTCCAGCCTCTAGCATAGTCTCTATGCTGATTACACTGTCTGATAACAGTGACTTAAAATGGTGGTGATTGTAAGAATTGCAGTACTGTTGTTACCTGTGATTAATGACCTCTTTGTATTGGGAGTTCCTCTGCAGTGCAAAACTCAGCCCTCCACGGAAATATGTCTGAGGGAGAGCCAGTATCTGACTGGCCTGTGTACAGCTGAAGCTGTGTTGCAGTGTGTCCTGACAGGAATCTTCTAGTGCCATGAATGCAAAGTGACTTTCAGCAAGTATTGCTGATAAGCCCGATTTGTAGCTACTCATGAGGTGTTCTGAAAATGGCTGGAGTTTGTGATGCCACAACTTGCCATATATGCTGTCTGGTTCAGCAGTCTGCAAGTACAGTATTAAGTGACCCTGTAATACAGTATATAAGGCATATAAACAGACCCATTTGCAGTGTAGCCTGCACAGCTACACATTTGACTTTTTAAATGCACTTGTGTAGAACAGCATAATTGAGTGGGTGAGGAGCTTGTACAGATGGCATTACAGCTTAATGTTGGCATACCAGGTAGTGAATTCTTCCAAGCAGGAACAGTGTGGCATCAAAGAACCCGTGCTGCTGGATTGCTTACCAAGGTCTAGAACAAACATCCACGTAAACTTGCTGATGGCATCATCCTGTTGCACAACAATGCCCATGCTGATGTGGCCTGCAGAGTTCAGGACCAACTGGATGTCGTGTAATGTTCAGACAACCTGCATACAGCCTGGACTTACATGATTTTGACATGTTTGGACCATTACATACAGTGTCAAAATCCATTCATTCACATCACTGACGATGTGCAGGGGGCTGTGGTACAGTGGTTTAGACAGCAGCCCTGGGAATTCTTTGCAGATGGGATATGCTGACATGTGCATCAATGGGACTCCTGTGCTAATGCCTGTGGTGATTTTTGCTTTCTGTTGCAATACCCTAACCATGAGCATCTTCAAATGGGTTTCAGCTGTACATGCCTCGCATAAATTACTTACTTAGTTCATTATGTGTTCTCGACACATACATCAAGTATTTGGTACTATGTTACTTATTTTCTGCAACTAGTTTTGGCATAAAATTACTGTCATGAGGCCAAAGTATCACTAATCTAAAAATCACTGCAACAACAATGTATGTTTCTGATCATTAAAATTGATTTCAAAACACTGAACAGTGACAAAGGCATTGAACTAAAAGGGATGAGGACTGTAACTTAGTTTCATTTTCACTTATATATTGATTGTTATTGCTCTGAACTTAACATATTTTATATCAGCACTAGGGCATTCTTTTTGTGTCTAGTAATGTGAGTTTGTTTAGCACATTTTCTTTTTCTGGTTTAGATGCACAACGTGTGTTGATGGTTTTGTTATATAATTTGTTCTATAAAGATGGCTGTTTTATGCTGATTTGTTTCATGTCTTATGAGGGTTTCTGTACAGAGAGTTTGAATATCTGGTACAAAAGTACACCATAAAGTACCTTCACATTTGTCAGGTGTCTGATTCAAATCTCAGCTACAGAGTAGCTGTTGTAAGTTCCTCACCACTCCCCCCATGTTTCTCAAGGATGGAGGTGATTGGTGAGCCTCAGTCCTGGCTGCTTTATGCCTGGAGTAAGAGCCACTGGTACCCATTAAGTAGGAGGCTGGGGAGGCTTCAGTGTCAGTCTAGATGTTTTGGAGAAGAGAAAAATCTCTTGCATCTGCTGGGAATTGAATTGTGCATCATCCAGCTTATAGCCTAGTCATTATACTGACTGAGCTATCCCAGGTGCTAGATATGTACATAGACAAGATGTACCACATGTAATTTTCATCTCAGGTAATGTACGAGATCTGCTTTTCCAGATACCATCAATAATGAACTGCCAGTACTTGCAGCTTGCCTTGAATATGTTGAACAAAAGACTGGCATTCATGACACCAAACTTCCATCTGGAACTCCTCAGGATGTCTGCAAGTTGGGAAAGTGGTGGCTGCGGTCTGTGCAGAGCAGCAAGTGAAGTGAGCCTCGCACTATAACCAATGTGCACAACCATAAACAGGAATGCACTTGACTGCTGCACGAGTCTCACAGAGGAATTTGAAGGATAGTCTGCTCCTGTGGAGAATAACATGACAGAAAGGAAAGCTAGAACTGATATTGTACTCTGGATTCATTTTACATGTAACCAACTTTCTGATACAGGAAACAACGTTTTAAATGTTTGGACTTAAGAACATTAAAGTCAGTGGGAAATTCTGTATATTTTATAAGAAGGGACTTAATGTATCTTCAGGCTGTTTGTGAACATCAAGATATTGATATTTGTGAGGTAGGATGCATAAAGAAGTTTGGAGGCGAAACCTCTTGGAAAATGGACACTCAGAAGACTGAGGATGATGATGGCAGCGTAACGGTTATCTAGGATATAACACTGTGTAGTATCATAGATATTTACGAAATGTTTGGGGTGATTCTGATGCATGAAAAGTGATAATACGAATAATCAAAATGTTTGACTACCTGCACAAAATTTCAGCTCAACTTTCAAGCACTTGTGAAATGATTTCCTTTTAGACTGTAAACATTATATCAGCAAATGTCTGTTATTACTGATTGTCAGTACCATGTATGTTTGTTTATGATTTTTCTGACGATCATTTCAGTGATACTGAACACAGCTTGACTTGCCTTGTTGCAACATTATGGTCACAAATGTGAAAAGGTTGGAGAGAAGACCTGCCCTTCTTGTGGCCCCAAGCAGCCTGTACATTATATAATGGAACAGTGTGTTGATGGACATGAACATCAAGAGGCCCATAGTGAGGACAAGCCATGTTGACATTTCAAAAGCCCGGAAGTACCAGGCTATGGAGGGTTCCTTCATTCCTTCATGTACATACAACCGTGTCCTGCAAATAAAAATCAGAGTTGCCAATTAAGGACCTCTACAGTTAACACAGTGTTGTAAGTTTTCACCTCCAAGATCACAATATCTTCATGCCTCTGCGTGGTTGAGGCCCTGAAAAGATCTGTTTTTGGAATTCTCAACTGCCATTGGCTCAGAATAAGTGATATCTCCTCTTCACCATTCCATAGCAGTATCTGGCTAAATTTCTTCAAACTTTCCTGCGCAGCTCAGCTGTGAATCTTAGTGTGCAAGAATTGCTAACCAGACCAAGCAACATTGGCTTAACTTTGTGGTTGGTTAGTTGATTGGTTGCTTCATAGAGAACTGATATATTTTGGTTGTTTAGTTCATTGGTTGATTCATAGAGAACTGATATACTTTGGTTGTTTAGTTCATTGGTTGATTCATATACAGACGGACCCCGACTTACGTAGCTCCGACATACGTAGATCTGGGCTTACGTAAAAAACTTGTTGTGCCACTACCACCACTACTACCACTACCACCACTACTACCACTCCAACCACCACCACACCCACCCCTGCCTCTGCCTCAATTGAATACGACAGTGACTCCAGTATCGATTATTAATTATTATTATGTTTTATTAATTGTTATTAAAATTATTATTAATTATTATTATATCAATTATTATTATTGTGTATAAGGTATATAATAAAACATGGCTCCGAGTTACGTAAAAATCGACTTACGCATAGCGTTGCGGAACGATCCACTTACGTAAGTCGGGGACTTTCTGTATAACTGATACATTTCCTTCCACTGCATCACTTTAGCACCCACTTGAAACTGCTCAGTGACCTTAAAGCTGGAGGCAGCACATTTCTCTGAAATGTTGGGATATTTAGTCACTTAGCAGTGTAGAAACCCAAGAAATGAACATAATTTAATAAAATGGTGTTGACTGTAAAGCTAAATGAAACAAGTAATTTTATTTTCAGGTTGCTGCATTGTTTCATTATACTTACACAGCTGTGTGCAGAGGCAAGGTGAAATCCATGACTTGCAGTCGCTCTGTCATGACTGAGATCTCACAGATAGAAATATCTGCCTCTTGCCTTTGAAACACACCTATCATCCCAGTCCAGGATGAAGTGTTGTCAGTAGGCGTGTTCCCGTAGGAATAGCCAGGTAGGTACATTACACTGTAACTGCAGACAGAGTTATTGGTGCCAACATAACACCAAAAGTAAATTATTATATAGGCTTTTAATCTGAAACTACCTGCAGTACCAAACTGATAAAAGTTAGTTTTTTCAGAGATGGACAGTGTCTACTACTGTGGATATGGATGCAGCAAGTTCCTCTGCAATGTTGATAATTATCAAACAAACTGCACATCATAATCTTGATATTCACTGTTATGAGAACCTCGAGACTAAAATAAAACTTAGAATTTTGAGGTTTCTACAGCATTGTTATTGAAGATGTGGTGCTCATCCAAACGATGCAGCATTACATTCCAAAAGACTGGAATCCTCAAATGAAGTTATTAATTGACACAATTTTGCTATATGCAGTTTAGGATATAGAGAACATGACAGTACAGTAGACAATTATTATAAAGCTAATATCCTAGATCCTCTAACACATACCATATTTACCCAAATATAAAATTAGAATTTTTTACTGATTTATCCCCTGAAAAGTGTGGGGTCACATTGTAGTCACTGATGAAGTTAAACGTGATTTGTACAGCTATTTTCCTGAAAATTGAAGATTATGAAAGACAGTCATCTTATATTTGGGTAAATATGATACTTCATGAATAACATTTACAGTACAGCAACACAGTCTAAAGACTGACTGGCTCTTTTCTAATGTAACATGAATACCTCAGCCTATTTAGCAGCATAAACTCTAGATATTTCTGATGGACATTGGACAAATTAATGGAAACTGAATACCTCACCTAAAATTTAGTGTAGCTGCAAGAGTTGTAAATGCCTCGCCAAAGTATCCTCCTGTCACTTGAAAATGATCACCAATATTCTTGATTTGAGCATAAAATTCATTAATCTGGTTAAAGGAAAAAGAAAGCTTAAAGAATATCATTACAGGTACATCTACTTTAAATGATATGATTAGAGTTATGACTATCAATTTTTATTTTACTTTCCCACTTTTTTAAACAGACAAATGTCATATTCATTCTGCATGAAAAAGAAATCCAGTAAGGTAAAGTTATACCTGCAAAAGACTGTACAACAAGGTGCCAGATCATATAAAAAACTGGACAAGATAAAATGTTTTAAAAGAGAACTGAGATCCATTCTGTTAAAATCTTGATACCTCAAAACATTCAAGATATACAAATGAACCCAAACGACATCTACCCACGATCATACTACACTACTTCAATCGTACCAATATAGTGAACAGTGCAAAAAATAGCCACCCTACATTACTCAAAAACAATGGACAATTGAAGTGAAGTGCACTTACGTGCATACTGAGCCCCTGATGATGGTCAATTTGTGACCGAAACGTACGTAGGGCTATTGTAAAGTGTAAATATAACTTAATTAGTGCATTTGTCGTTATACATTCCATTTATTTATTTCATGACTTGAATATTAATATAATCAAAATGCCACAAGTAATTTGCCAGTATTGCTACTATAAAATTTCAGGTACTTGTAGGGTCTACTGTATATTTAAAAATTTGTTGAGGAATGCAAGTAATATTGTTATTAAAGTACAGGCAGTCGTATAGATCATGTTTTAAAAAAATACTAGTTTTAATATCTTACAAACTGTAAATGTGACTTACCAACACAGTTGTTGCTCGAAGTTGGTACCCCTGCAGATTTCCATGCCTGTATTTACTGTACTTGTATGGCAAAGGTGGTAGGAATAAGTAGTTGCCGGTCCATCCACTAAGAATATGATGAATGTTGGTGTCTGGCCCCACTGTGTATGCCTCCATCAACTGCATTTGTAAAGATACATCATGAGTCTGCTGCATATTACTGTCTTCTAGCATGTGACACCATGTATTCTGGGAGCTACTGACAAAAGGTTCAGGGAACTCTGCCTCCATCTTCAAGGTCTGCACGAAAGATGTACAGCAAAATTTCTTTAATCTGTCATCCCATAATCCAGAAATCCTGATGATTTTTCACTTGAGGAGGGTAGTCCCAAGACTGGAATTTTTTATTTTTGCCAGAAAAAAAGCTTCATCAATGAAACAGACAACTCTTAGGGATATGTTACAACAGGCCTCCAAGATTTCTGTTCATCCACTGTTGTGGTATCTCCTGACCTCTTTTCTCCTACTCCAACTTCTTAACCTATAAATACTTCAGAAAACACAGAAGAGGACCCTGATGACCCTGAACCAGCAGATGAAGAAGATGGAATACTCCTGTCATTAGTTGTGCAGCCCAAGTATAGGAGCACTAACAAAAACTTTACCTGTAAGATTTAGATCAGTATAGGTATTATCTGATAATCTAGAATATTTGATAAGCTGGCACCTGTCCGAACATGTGGGTGTCGGATTACCAGAATTTTACTGTAAATTCCTCCGAAACGTTACTATCACACTACTTGGCATCACAGGCTAGACAGTAATATTCATAGCCATTACTGCAAGAGCCTCACATCTCAAACTGAATTACATCTGACAAGAAATAGTTTTCAGATTGTGATAGTATCTTGTGAATGTGGTAATGACCTTCAGGTTCCATAAAATGTGGGAATTTTTCTTCTAGTTCAGGAATTGTTAGCTTTTCAAGAAGGACTGTGCTTCATGGAATTAATTCGTTCATGGATACATTGTTACTAACCCTTTTGGTTCCAGCAGCAAAGTCTTGTGTTTGAATCAGCATGCAATAAAATTTGAACGTTGCAAATACAGTGACATTGCCATTAAGTGTTTCTTTAGGAGGAAATCAGTTGGACTGTAAATTTATGAAAATATGAGAATGGATGTACAGTGTAAACATTAAACATTAAATGATAGACAACATGTTTTAACAGGAAATATTAAATGAATATTTCAGTATATCAGTTGTGAGAGTGCTAAGTAATCTTCAGACATCATATTTTACTTATACTTCATGTCACCATTTTTCACCACTAATACCAAAGTTTAGCAGCATATAGCAATCAAAAATTGTGGATATAATGGAGATAGGGGATTCTTCTAACTGACTCTGGTGCATTGCACATTTATACTTTCGCTGTTGGGGCATGCCTTGGCTGAGATGCTGGCCTGAATTCCAGGCCAGTTCACATGGGATTTTTGATGAAAGAAGTGGTACTTGGGCAGGGGTTTCACCTAGTATTTCAGTTTTCCCCTGTCAGTATTACTCCACTAATGCCCCACGCACATCCATTCATCCATCACTGATTCTGTATCCTCTTACCAATTCTCAATTCATACCTGAATGTTTGCTTCCATGTCATAGACTGCAATGAAGACATTACTGTCTAGCCGGATATTGAGACAAGTGAGGCTGCGGAACAGATGAGATGAAAGTGACTCAGAAGTTAAGAACAACCAGATAATTCTCCCATTGAATTGTCCTTCCTGAGAGCACTGAAAGTACAGACTGTTTGTGAGATGAAAAATATGAAGCCATTGATATTCTGAAGATTCAGTTCTTCTGGGATGCCATGTTGTGCCATGGGGTGAGCAGTTTCTGACATTTTGAATGAGCAGCATGCCTATGATCCTTCAAAACTTCATGAACTACTCACCCAAAAAGGCCCCTTCTCCTCTACTAAATTTTAGGTACAAAATGCTACATTACATACATACATCTTTATTAATTGTTGTTAAAGTAATAATAATAATAATAATAATAATACAAAAAAGTTTGATTTTATGAAGATAATAACTACAATAATAATTAAAACAGTAATACAAAAATTTAGGCATTATTTTTATAAGTTTTTGTTAAAACACTAAAAATGTATACTTTTTTGATGTAATAATACATTATTATTATTATTATTACTATTGTTATAGAATTTGACAATAATTTGCATTATTTTGTATTGTGATTTTTATCATTTACAAACGAATTTAATTTTTTAGTGCAGCCCATTAAATGTGAGGCCCTAAGCTGTAACTTGTCTATCTTATACACAAATCTGGCCCTGCCTATATTAACTATGTTTCAGTTTTTACTAACTGACTGTGACCATTACGTATTCTGTGTCACTGACCATTGTCTTTTAACCTAGGTGCCTGCACTGTCTGCAAGGCAATTCTTTAAGAAATACAAATAATGTCATTTTTACATTTAATTATGTTTCAGAAATTAAGTGCATCTGTTTAATTGTGTCTGAATTAATGTACATTTGCAGGATGGACATAGGAAAAGAAGAGGTCAATGTCTGAAGGCTCTGTAACCCACTGAAAATAATAAGTGTCCATACTGAGCACCTGCTTCAGGAACTTGTGCTGTTGAGGTGACGCATTGTATGGTAGAACAAGCAGTGGAGTCTTGCCAGCACTGTCTGGGAGCAGCTGACAAGAAGGCCATGATTGTGTGGAAGTGACCAGGACTCGCAGGTTTAGTCGTGACATGAACTTGACGAATTGGTATTCCGTCAGTGATACATTCCACCAGTCTGTAAGGTGCAACATTCAATTCTATGTATGTACACATGATTTTCTTTCCTATACTTATCTGCTCTAGTGTTAAAGTAGGACCCTCATACTGCTACATACACTCTCCTAGTATATCCAAAATGAGTTGAGCTAAAGCCATGAATAGTGTATGTGCTTATGAAAGATAAACCAATTTTTGGGACTTACTAGATGCAAAGCGGGTGGAGCATGTTTTGAAAAATTTAGCAACAGAAGTTATATTCAATATAGTCTTCTCGGGCGCACAGCCGCGTCAATTCGTTTGAATACAACGTTTCGGGGACTAGCTCCGTCCCCATCCTCAGGCAAAACTAATTTTTGCCTCAGTTTTGCCTGAGGATGGGGACGGAGCTAGTCCCCGAAACGTTGTATTCAAACGAATTGACGCGGCTGTGCGTCCGAGAAGACTATATTGAATTATGTCGCCGCGAAAGTTTTAAAACTTATAGAAGTTATATTCCATTGCATATGTTAAAAAATAAACTGGCCTGGTAATGTGGACCTTGGTTGCTCCATAGCTAAATGTTGCTTCACTAACAAAATTTTGTCAGCAAATATTGTAACGCTCTTACTGCCATTTCAGAGACTATCCCAATATGTAACCACCCCCTCTCCTCCCATCAATGTAGCTGTGAAGAATGAATAATGTAACAAACCTGTGATGTCAAAGAGCACCATGCTGCTACACAGCTGCTGGTTGCAGAAGGCATGGAGGAACACAAGCTGCTTATCATGTGATAATGCACTGCCAGCCAGTACCCGATGAAGCACTGTCAGTAGACAGAGAACTAAGCACATTATGGAGCCTCTGGAATGCAATATTTTGAAGCTGTATCGCAAACCAGGACTATTGCATTATGTTATATTAATTCTAGTCTTAGAGACTTTAGTAACTAAAGTTCTTTTGGACTCTGTTTATATTCTGAAATTACCAGAATTTACTTTGCAGTATGTTTCACCAAACTGTTTTCAGTTGCAAATTAAGAAGCAAACCTGTTATATATTTGACACAATCAAGAAACTGTTTAAAAATCAAAAAAACTGTGACAACTTTTTTTGGGCTGATTTGGTATCAGTTTTATCACCAGGTATTTGTACCTGCCCCATTTTGAAATTTAAATTAATATCTGTCATTGTACATGGATATGTGACTTTAATGGCATTGTGAATATATCACTATTATAGCCAGATAGTATCTTAATAGAGAAATTGGTACACACACTGAAAATATTTGCACTTATGTTCATAACTAAAAGAAAACTGTCACATTCTTCACTACAAAGAGACCAAAATAATAAACACGAACAAAACTTCTTGTTAATTTCATGCAGTAGAAATTAAAATCACTGGCATTTTATGTACCAACTGTTACAAAATAGAAATGTTCAAACAAGAGTTGCTTTAGTAGCTTACAGCTGAGCTGCACCATTCACCATCAGTAACTGGCAAAACCTTGTTAGAAACTTATCTTGTGAACTGAAAAGTCTTGTTACCCCAAAAGAAATTCTGTGCTTTTATATCTGGCATAATACAAACGGCTGCAGAAAAAGCATTCTGTAAAAGCAGTTCTTAAGATGAATGCAGAGGGAATGTCACGTTCTGTGCATAATTTACAGAATATTTTTAGCAACTACAGAAATACAGTGTATGAATCTGCAAGTGAAGAAGAGTGGGAACAAGTGTAGAAGTGACAGCTTAGTTAAGTTACATGTCTGATTCCAAGTGGATGGAAATTGTTGCATGTTTAAAGAAAAAACTAGTACCGTGGTTAAGAATGCATGGAGCTATACCTTCAATTCCCTAAATTTATTCTGAGCATTCTGCTTAATTAAAGGCAGGGACACTTTTAGCTTTATCTTTACTGATAAAGAAAATTTATGTGTAAAGTTGGTGTAGATGAGTAAAATATGTATGCTTATCTACTGTACTACAGTAGATTTAATTATAGGATGTCTACAGTGTAAATGTCTACTCAAACATTTTGCCTATCTCCATATAATGTACTGCCTAAATTTGTAAATGAACAGCAGAATAGAAGTAATTCTTAATACACTCTTAATCTTGGAGCCAAATTAAGATGTGGGATCCATGAAAAGAGCCTCATATACTGTTTTGATGATAATGATCTGATTTCAGACATTTCACATTAGTAGGTTTCTGCTTAAATATGCAAAGTGACCCCACATGATCAATTTAGATGCACAGGTTTTACATAAGTGACTGTTCCTTCTCTCTCCTCTAATGTGCAGGTAGACGGACAGAAAAAATCCACAAACACTTTCAGATTATGAAGTTTCAAGAAGAATATTTTGTAGTGTTACTTTAATACCCTAACAAAGCAAAATTGCAATCTTGAAGAAATCAAGAGCAGATGGAACTCAGGGAATGCCTGCTACCATTCAGTTCAGAATCTTCTGTCTTCCAGTTTCTATCCAAAAATATAAAGATTAAAACATACAAAAATATAATTTTGTTTGTTGTGGGTATGAAACTTGGTCTCTCACATTGAGGAGGGAACACATGCTGAGGGTGTTTGAAAATAGGGTGCTGAGGAAGATATTTGGGACTAAGAGGGAGGAAGTAACAGGAGACTGAAAAGAAATTTGCATAATGAGGAACTTCATGATTTGTACTCCTCGCCCAATATTATTTGAGTAATGAAATCAAGAAGGATGAGATGGGCAGGGCATGTGGCACATATGGGGCAGAGGAGAGGTGCATGCAGCATTTTGGTGGGGAAACCTGAGGGGAAGAGACAACTTGGAAAACCTAGGCACAGGTGGGAAGATAATATTAAAATGAATCTTCAAGAAATAGGATGGGCTGGCAGGGACTGGATTGATCTGGCTGAGGGTAGGGACAAGTGGTGGGCTGTTCTTAACATGCTAATGAACGTTCAGGTTCCATAAAATGGGGGTTATTTCTTGACTACGTGAGGAGCTATTTACCTTCTAAGAATGACTTTGCTCCATTGAGTTAGCTAGTTCCATTAATAGTCTAATTTCAGCAACTGTTGTAGCTGTCTCCTTCAAATCTCCATGTAGTCAGTGGGAAAATCAGCAGATGTGCCTGTCACTAAGGGTCTTCATATTTAATGAGGATTTTTGGTCATCTGCTGATGGATGATAAAAGTGTTTGCTAGTACTGGCTCATTTATGTTATTGAAAAAGCTGACAGACTTTTGTTATCTTAGCTTCCTTTATATGTTTTATGTCCTCAGACTTCCCTAATGCAAGCCATTCACAGAACTGACTAGAATTCAGACACCACAAGTGTCATGACTTCAAACCCAGATATATTTGAAGCTCATAATGTTCCTTGCAGGACTGTTAGTGTCATGCATATTTGTCAGACTTGTACAATTCTTAATTTTTCATGTAACAGAAAATAAATGAATAGGAAATATAGGCAACTTTTATTCCATGTAAAGAATAATTTGCTGGTTCCAGGATAATGGGGTATAAGTTCTAAAATTAGGTTTTCAGAAAACAAAAACCAGTATGTGCAAGGTCCTCACATATCAGATTTGTTGGTTTCTTCAAAATTTTATACAAATATGGTTATATAGATTAGACATGAATGTAATGCTATGGATAGATTCAGATATCTGGGTACATCAGCTGCCTAACATCGCACACAGCTGTAGTCATCATGGTCGGGCCGCTCCTTGCCTGACATCAGAATGACCCTGTAATGTTGCACCTTTGCCAAAAGTAATTACTCTGATGGGGGTACATTTTATTTTGCAGTATGATGCTAGGTCCCATTATCAAACCACTGGGACAGTTGATAAAGCAAGAGAGAGTCCACACCAAACTCCACTTTACTCCATTGTTTAAAAGTAACTGAAGAGTCCTGCGATTTATACAACATTGTTTTTAAAATGGAGAGGCAACGGTTGGAGTTGCATGCACTGTCCTCCCATTACTACCTTGCCTCTTCAGTCCCACACTAAGAAGGATCAAGTGCTGAGAAGAGTAATTTTGTTGTATTGCAGATCATAGGAAATTTAAAACATCTATCATACCGATATTTCTGTTGGGTTTATCTGACTAATTAATTAACTAAATGCTTTACAGGACAAAATACACAAACAAGGACTGAATGTCTCATTATTTAGGGACAGTATGTAGACTACATGGCACTGATGGTAAATAAATGAATATTATGGAGCACTGGTGGAATGATGACAGGGAAAACTTAAGTACTTGGAGAGAAACCTGTCCTCCCAACAGCACTATGAAAACCTTGAATTTTTCAAATTTAAAATAGGCCATTCCGTGTACATACTATTACAATAACATGCATTTTCACCAACTCATACACAAAATTAAAATAAAATGTGTAGAAAACTTCACAAGAGTCCCGACATATTTCAGTGTGGTGAACATGCCACCTTGTGAAGTTTTCTATACAGTATATTTTAATTTTATGTACGAGTTGGTGAAAATACATGTTGCTCGAATTTTTCAGTTAAAAGTGTGCATATATTAGGCGTTTGCTTGTCTAGAAAGAGTGAGAAAGCCTGCATTGATAACATTTTGTGAATAGTAACCAGTTCTATATAATGAAATTACTAGTATTACATTACTAATATTAGATTTTCTTTAATTGTCCTACATGTTTTTTTAAATTTTTTGTATAGAAGTTTAAATAATTAATTAGGCAAACACATGAGTCTGCATAAATTTCCTAAGTCAAATAGTGGAGTAAGTTGCTGGAATGTTAAAAGTCTATGAAGAAATTATTTCATCTGAAGGATGAAAGTGATCACAAGATCACCTTCACAGGGGAACAGAGTATGAGCAGACATATCTGTATCTCTTTGCCTCAATGGAACTGATTGTTGACAATATTACAATTTTAAAAAATATTAAAATGACAGTCTGTATACTTATGCAAATGCAGTGTCATAAAACAGGCTTTCACCCTCTATTTTTCCATTGCTAGATATGTCATTTCTGTTTCCCCAGGATAGTGCAGTGTGTATGTCAGTACAGTAACTAAGCCACATGCTGGCAAGGACAAGAAATGACTTTTCTTCAGTGTCCAGACTAGCTCTGGGGTCCACCCAGCCTCCCATTCAATAGGTACCAGTTTCACCAATGCTCCATACTCGTACTATTCACCTACAACTAACACGATATAATCTTAGCAACTTACTGAGTCATAGAATTAAACATTTCTTCCTGACAGGTGCTATTGGGGGGGTCTTTCCCCAGTGGTAAAGCAGCCATGCCTGAAGCTGACCACTCACCCCTACCTAGTCCCGAGTTTAAGAATGAGTGGAGCTATACATTTACGTTCCCATAAGCCTTTGTGGCATGCACAGGAACAACTTTGCCTTTATCTTCAATCATGAACTTAAAAACCTGAAAACTGCAATTTTTAAACTTACATACCCCTTACCCTACCAATGAAGAATTTCACGAAAATAAATAAGAAAGATTCCAGAATTCTGGAATTTAACACTGTGTCGTTGGGTCAGTAGTTCTAAAATTTCGAAAGCACCCTTCGAAACGCCAGAAACAACCCACCCAACTACACAGCGTCACATCTCAGAAGACGAACCCACAGCAACCGCTGTGAGAACCTCGAATTTTGCAGTCAAAAGCGTGCTTATATCAGGCGTTTGCTTGTCTAGATGGAATGAAGAAACTTACATGGATAACATATCCTAGGTCGAGATTCGAATTGGCTACTTCCACATACGCTAGAGAGAATGTTTCGAGTGTTTCTCTGCTAGACGGCAGGTTCAAATTTACCGCTCAAGATGGTTTTCATTGCGAAGGCTTCTGGTACTTAATATCGTGTATTAGTTAAACTATACGTGTAGCTGAGTAGGAATTTACGAACGTTTCAAACTACGAGTCATCCAATTGGAGGATCATGTTGCATCCGTTTGCCAGCAGGAGCACATTTCTTCGATACGTCGGTGAATTTATACCATTTATGCGGCATCATATACCAGAAGACAGCAGTCCATCTTCACGGCCGTGCGAACCTCGGTGTTCATTGCAGTCATAGGTAACAATCTGGAAAATTTAGGAAAGCAGCCAAAGCACCTATAATGGCAGTATTTATGATGTGTGGTTACAGGCAAAGTGACGGATACATGTGTTTGTAACGAATGCCCTGAAGCGGACAGTGGAAGCTTTTTCACAACAATGCCAGAGAAGGATATTTACAGGGACACTCCAGTGAGACTCTTGGGTACTTATTATTAATCTGCAGTACATTAGGTCATTTGTTCATGTCTATTTCACATGAGGGAGAGCCAATTTGCTACTCTAAACTCCACTTCGATGTTTTCAGTCACACGGTTGTCGGAACAGAACTTGTCATAGTAGGGGTAAATGTTGTGAGTTGCATTTAATGTGTGAATGAGGAAAAATCTAATTCGGTACGGCTGTTATTCCACACTTACTTTAAATTAAATTTAGCAGACATGCATTTTATGTAAGATTCCAGAATTGCATTGGGGTTTAGTTACTGATATGAAAATATACTGAAGTTTCTGCATATTGTTTCACAGCTTAAATTGTAGTTCTAGAAGCTTATGACAGCATTTTGGTTTCATGGTTCAAAAATGTTTCCTGCACATTTTCCATTGTGTGAAGTCCAAATTGTGATACATCTCTCATATCCTCAGGTTAAACATGAGACTGAATGGAAAAAGACAAGGGAATGAGGGAATGCCTGACTGTAGTACTTGTACTGTGACATGCTCTACATGTTTGGCCTAATCCTGTGAAGGATTGATGGAATGAAATGTTCTCTTTTGGTATTTTGGAGACAGCCTATAGGCATCTTTCCAACTGTTCAGAGTGCACACTGCTCCAGAGAACATTTTTACATCACTTCAAACCTAAATTTTACAATGCATGCCCAAGTGCTGAGATGGTTGTAGAGAAGTTAAAGAAAACAACAGTGGATAGACGAGATGGTGGAAGATCAGTTAAAGAAAATGATAGACTGTAGGTGACAGGAGGTATTAATTTGTATAATTTTTTATTTAGGTTATACCAATGAAATTGGAGAAGCATTTAGGCCCTTAATTCATGTCAATTGGGTGCGGTTTAGTTATGGCATTGCCAGTGCATATGTTTTGGCTGACACACTGGATAAAACCCTTAAAATGAGCAAGGTTAGTATTTTTATTGGAAATAAAAATCTGTGTGAGTATTAATGAATTATAATTGAATGACATTTATACATATTTTTTGTGCCCATTTATTTCACAGCGCCCGTTTGTGAATGACAGCAAAAAATATCAAGTCTTCATTGCAGGAATAGACACACTGATCTGGCAGAGTTTTGCTTCTGTGATTGTCCCAGGCATCACCATCAACAGATTGTGTGCATTGTCGCTGTACACGTTGAAATACACATCAAAGTTCCCATCTAAAGCACATAAGTTGATAACTGCAGGCATTGGTCTTGCATGCATACCATTTATAGTAAAACCAATTGACTTGCTTGTTGATTTTGTAATGGATGAAACTTTCAGAAAAGCAGTAGGAAGAGGTAGATGTCAGCCATAATGGTGGTAGTTGTATGTTGTTAAACAGCTTAAGCAGCTAGGTCACTTCAGCAGAAAGAGTATATAGAAAATGTTAAGTACAGCATTGACTGTTTAGGACTTTCACATTTATTAATATGCTGATGTTTGAAAGACTAGTGACAGTTGAACTTCTGACAACAATGAACATAAAGATTATTCACCAATGACAAACCAACAAAATGCACTATATAGTGCATTTTGTTGGTTTGTAATTTGTGAGTTGTTAAAAAATGCACGGTGAAGATAATATAAAATAAAGATTATTGTTTATGGGATGTGCCACAATATATCCCTGTGGAAAGGTACCACTATTTTAGGAAGAACATGCTGTGGCCTTCTTCAGGGTGCAACCATCTTCTGCTCTGAAGCTGGAGGCAGCAGGGTCCTCCAAGACACTGGTACATTGTTAGTGTGTTACATCGTTGCATTGCACAAGAGCGTAGTAATAGAGACTAGTTCTAACAAGCTGCTCAGATTGATTGATTCATTCATTCATTCATTGACTGATTTTATTATATTCCATTGGATCCAGTACAGGTTTAACAACCAAAGATATAGAATACGTCATGCATCTACCAATATATATCATCATCATTCATCATTTATTTATTTATTATATAGAATACAAAATCACAGTAATTATATAAAAACAGTCCTTATTGGAAACATCATAGTTAAAATTCAATTATTATCATTTGAATCAATACTCTTCTAGTACAATGCAATATTACAGTCACTGATATAGAATATTATGTGAACCACAATTAATGTCCCAATTACAGCGTTACACAATCTGTTATTAATTATAAAGAAATTCATCCAGACTATAGAAACAATGTGTGGTTAAATAAGTCTTCAATAAACTTTTAAATTTCTTGACATTATCCGCACACTCTTTAAGATCAGTTGGCAATTTATTAAAAAGTTTCACACCTGAATATTGGACACCACGTTGGTAAATGGATGTGGATGCAGATGGAAGACGAAAATTTTTACTTTGTCTAGTCAATACACCATGTCTTTCATAATTTTAATAAAATAGACATTATTCTTCACCACAAATAAAAGTATTGATAAACTGTATTGAGATTTTATTGGCAATACTCCTAACTGCTTAAACAAATTCCTACGTGAATCCCTGCTCCTACTGCCTGTAGTGCCAGAGTGTTAGTAGAGTAGAATATAATATAATTTACTTACGTTCCATAGATCTTTTTGGGCTAAGCCAAAGGATGTAGAAGATTCCACGAGTAATGAGTAAATAATGGGTCTGGCCCTTGCGGTCCCAATGCACGTAGGCCTTAGACAGGCCCTTTGTGCCCCTTAGCTAAAGTCCAAGTCATAAGAGCCCTGTCTTTTTAATAAAGTTCCAGATCGCCCCCCAGACTTAGTTCTCTGACATCCTCGGGGTCCAAAAAGAAGGAACCCAGATAAGTGTGTCTGTGTGTTGCCAGGGCTTCACACTCACATATAGAAGATGCCATAATACAGGTGCGAAACTTATTTCATGTATAAACTGAAGTAACTAGCTGATACCATTGTAAATATAAATACGTAGGTGTACAGTTTATTTACTGACACTGTATGATGACACAGTTATAACTATAAAAGTTATTTTGTAACAAATCACTAGTACCAGTGTTTAATATACATACAGATTTGTAATTCTAAAACCTAATGACAGACACACTTAAGGATTGACATACGTGCCAGAACAAGACAGGTTTGGTATGTCATTACAAAGTGTAAGAATTTTCAATTCAGGTAAATTTATCAAGAGCGTAGAAGGAGTGAGAAAAGGGGTACTGTTTTAATGCAGGCTGGAATACTTTTTATACCCCTTGCACCGTTTCTAACCAGAGATGGAGACTGATCCAGTCTCTGCAATATAGTTGTGTTACTTAACTGAGATACTGGACAACATCCAAAACAATAGTCAACCCTATTTGAATACACTGTCATCAGAATATTTTAAAGTTGCATTATGGGGCTTGTGATTGTGAATCAGTCACAAATATTTTTATCTGTATATTAACCTTTAATACATATTTTAAACCATATATTATTTTTAAAATTTAATGTTTTATATATGTATATATGCATTAGTTCACAAACTTCTGTAATATTTTGATGTATCTGTCCTTTGTAATGCACCTCCCTGAAGATGGCCACATAAGTGGCCGAACACATGCAGGAGGTATACAGTGTGTATAATATACTTTCATACATTTACGTGGGTCCAGACCGGCCCTGGGGCCCACCCAGCCTCCTGTACAATGGGTACCGGGTCATTCCCGGGGGTAAAGCGGCCGGGGCGTGGCGTTGACCATCCCTCCCCATCTAGCTCCGAGGTTAAAGAAAGAGTAGAGCTATACCTCTACTCCCCCTCTGGGCCTTCATGGCCTGCTCTAGGGTAAACTTTACCTTTACACTTACGTGCATTTGTTGGTTTTGATGTCGTACTAATTGCTCAGTGCATGGTTATGGGATCATTTAAAATTTATTTGTTGTTCATTTTTGTTAATTTGATTCTTGTTAATATTGCCAGACTGTTGCTGAGGTTGTTATATGTTATTGTTATGTTGAAGTTGTGTTTAGTAAATAATACATTGAGTCCGTGGTTTGGATACAATGTATTTTGTGAGAAAAAGTAACAGCAACAATAAATTGTCCTCGTACAAGTATGATTTGAAATTGGTGGCGTACGTTCATTCTGTGATGCTAGTTGTGCGAAGCAGACATCGAGCTCTGTAAGTTGTACGAGAGGTGTAAATAGAAAGCAGTCGACACCCTCTGCTGTGATTGGTCAGTAATACCATACAAGTTTTTTGTGCACCGAGAAGGGAGGGTGGAAATGGTGTGGTTCGTAATGTCGTCGTGTCGTGTGGTGACAAGGTACGCTCGCAGATTGGTCATATTTGAAGTTTCAGTGGCGTTAAACGAACTCCATTTTGCATTTATTCAATTTTTTGGGATCATATGGCCAAATAGTCGCGAGAGTATATCGTCTTTTATTGCATGAAGTGGTTTAAAATGCATTTGAAATTTGACACATCGGCTAGAGCTGTCTTCTTTGTAGAGTTCTATTTCAGGTACAAATGAAGAGATAAGTTATCGTTTTGTAAAGATATATAATTGTATATGTTGTGTTTTGTACTGTTGATCTGTTTGTGGTAATGGCGTTTGTAATTTCGTGTGTGAAGTGACATGACGCGTAGGTCTATCCTGTTTGGGCGGTGAAGTAATTGACGTTGGGTTGGTAACGCAACTCTTGGCATGTTGCCGTAAAATGTGGCCCATTGCAGATTTCTGTAACCTCTATTAACCTTTTCCGAGAAGTTAATTTAATGAAATATACATAACACGCTTTCCGCAGCAACTAACCAAGATCGGTTTGCCTTTCGTTGCCTTTGCGGATGTCGTGATGTAACTTAGTTCACTTGATCGTTGTGGAAAGGATGATAAAACAGTTTAAGCTTAATGTAATGTCCAGGAGGATAGTTATTAGTTTGAGCTGCCCTTGTATTCAGGATGTGATATTAAGATGGCATCATATCAAGAGCAAGCAGGTGATGATGATTCGTGTTCAGAGGCAAGTAGTGCAGTGCATAATGGATCTGTGATTTCGACCGTACCAGACCGTCATGGATTTCTTGGTGGCTCACAGTATACTGCAGATTCGTAAGTACACTATTTTTGTTGCTGGTTTTGAGTCTAGTAATTCCATTAGTATTGTTAAGTGAATGAAGGTAAGTATCACAGTTACCCATGTGAAACAGGTTTGGTATTTTGAGGTACACTGGTGTGTCAGCGTTGCTAACATACATAAACAGTGTACTTTCCTTGCACATGTGACTTTGTGACATATATATAGATATATATATTTCCATTACAACCTGTTCCTGAAGAACAACTGAAATGTGTAGAGAGCTGATAATTGCAATCCTTTGTAAAGTAGCTCGTGATATGCTCATCTGTGTGGTTTGTGAACGTGGCTTTTAAAAGGCAGATATTATTTGACGAGGCCCTAGTTTGACTCTTCTGATGGCTAGTGGTAAGACTGCAAGTACTGTCTAGAGAATGAGAAATTCCCGTCATGTATGTTGGAGCGCTGAGTATGTAGCCCTAGCAGTCACATTTAATAGTGCATTTTAGTTTGGCTGCAGTCATATGTGATAGTTATCAGTATGTAGTTGGTGCAGAAATAGATGTTTCAAACAGTTATTGTTGTGTAGTCTCCTTCTTTAGATGAGCCTTGTGTGTGTTGTAATATGTTACACAAGATTAAGAATATTTCTTGCAGTATTTCATATTGTCATGAACCTCTGGGCTAGCTTGACACAGTTTCAACATGTTCAATACAACATTGTTGTGTAGGGTCATTATTTTGCCTGACAGCTTCCAGTTGCCATGTCCTGTAGGTCTACTTACTGTATTAATGTAGCCCACTCCACCTGCCTGTACAAAAGGATTGTGACACAGATGCCCCATATTCATACTCACTTGCATGACACAAAGCATATGGAAGGAGCTTATGACATTCATAACTAACTAATGTTTGAGCAGAGCTTCTCTTGAGAAGCTACTAGTTCCTCAGCTAGTCAAAAAATTCCCCACGTTTTATGGAACTAGAAGGTTCATCACTGTGTTTAAAAGAGCCCACCACTTTGCCCGCTCCTGAACCAGGTGAAACAAGTACATTCCCTCACTTCCTATTCCTTTAAGATTGTTTTTAATATTATTCTATCTATACATGTGGTGACTTGCTGTGGGCTGGACGGTCCGGGTTTTGAACCCCAGTGGGGGCAACAGATTTTCTCCTCTCCATACCCCTCCAGACTGGCCCTGGGGCCCACCCATCCTCCTGTAAAATGGGTACCGGAGCTCTTTCCTGTGGGATAGAGTGGCTGGGGCATGGTGTTGACCACCCTCCCTCTCCTAGTGCTGAGGTTGAAATGGGTAGAGCAATACCTCTACCTGTCCTCAATGCCTGCATTGGCATATAACGGGGTGACCTATGGCTTCCAGTGGTCACTTTTCATCAGGTTTTCGCACCATAGCTCTGTATTAATTTTTCTTCTCCATATGTGCTGCAATGTTTACATGTTATTCCAGTTCTTATAAGACAAAAAAAAAAAAAAAATTACTGAATTTATTTTTAGGAATCGTCATTGTGTTTGTTGATTGAATCAGTTTTCGAGTATGAGGATCAAATAACATAACTTTTAAGTATTGCATGTTTATATGTTTACCACACTGCTACATGTTTCAGCCACTGTGTGGCCATCATCAGGTAGTTCACAAATCCATAAAAAGAAAGTGTGACTAAGGACAAGGCCTCTGCTATTGCAAACAATGAATATGTTGTTGTAAATTACTTGGATGGGTCCATCTCAGTATTCACCTTACGGTGTGTAACTTAAAATGACTATTGATTACCAGTATATAAAATGGTCCCACTAGGCCTCTTATTCATTGGCTATTGGGGACTATTTTCCTGTGGGTGAAGTGGCTGGGATATGAAGTTGACCACTCCATCTACTGCTAAGGTTACCTCTGCTCCCTGTATTTGCCCTCGTGGCATTATTGTTCTGATGTGCCTGAACAGCAGGCTCCCATTTAGACAGTAAGAGAACATGCAGAAGACATGCTGACTGAGGAGAAACTAGACAAATTGGTGCTGGTTTTGAGACATCTTCAAGAAAATCTTCAGTGCCTGTGTCATCACCGTGAGGTGCAACAAGACTGCTATATATGCATGTGCAGAACACAACTCTGGTTCACAAACCCTACAACACAGATTGTGAAGCAAAATTGGATTTTTGTGAAGCAAAATTGGATTTTGAGAACTGGTACATCCAGGGATTGTATGTGGGAGGAGGTGAGCCCACACATGTTCTGTCCAGCGGTGAGGCTGCATTGGTTTTATCACAGTGGATGAGTAACAGTTATCGTTCTGCAGAGGAAGTCCAATGTTAATCCATGGAATGCCATTACGTGATGTTACGGTTAATTTATGGCTGGTTCAGGGTTCAACTAGGATTGTTGGGCCCATTGGAAGCCATTTTTGGACACAAGAGAATGTACACATGTTTTACAAGCCAGTGCAACAGCTTACACTGCAAAGCATTTCAGCACCTTCCTGAAGTCTGGTGTGAACTTAGTATTAACTGCAGTAAATTTAACTAAAACACGTGGATCCTTGCTCTTGGCAAATTGGATTAGTGGCTGTTGCTGCCTTCCCTGCAATCGTGTGAGATGGTCCAAGTGTAGACTGATGCAGGGGGCCATTTGAAAGGTGTGTGTGTTTGTTTTGGAGGCAGGCTCTGTCTCCACCTTATGGTAGACAGAAAAGGGTACCTTGGGGCTTGTTAGATAAAACAGTCACTAGTGGTAAAGGGTAACTTCATAGAGCAGTACAGCAGGTCCTGCAGAACAGGTGCTCTTAACACAGCTAAGTCACCCTCAGATCTGTTTTGTCCATGGAGTGGACAAGTCAAAAGGACTTTTTCACTTAATTGTACTGGAACATTGTCTCAAACTTTTAGAACCACAGTATGGTTCCATGTCTGAAAGATGTAAAACCACAATATGCTTTCATGTTTATTGTTTTATGTTTTGAAGAGCATGCTGCAATGCAAAATTTGTGAATAATTTATTCAAGACAGAAATTTTAATGTATCGGATTCCAAGTTTGAAAAACAATGCAGTAGACAGTGACTTATGCATAACATTTGAAAAGGTAAAAACAAAGGTAAAATTTACCGTATAACATGCCATGAAGGCAGAGAGGGGTGGGAGTAGAGGTACAGCTCTACCCTTTCTTTTACCTTGGTGCTAGATGGTGGTGGGTGGTCAAAGACACACTGGCTGTCTAACCCCCCCCCCCCCCTCCCCAGTAAAGAGTCCCGGTACCCCTGTACAGGAGGATGGGTGGGTCTTGGTGCTGATCTGGATGGGTGCAGTAAGTCTTATCCCCATGGAGGTTCGAACCCTGAACCTTCCAGCCCATAGCAAGTCATTGTACAGAGTATGCTCCCCTGACAGCCACTCATAACGTTCACAGTATCATAACTGTAGGGATGTGAACAGTGTTGAGGCATAGGATATGTTGCTGTGCTGGTGCCAGTGGCGTAATGAACTGTGATATCATGATTGTCTGCCTCCACCCACATCACTGCTGTCTATATCATGAGTTAAATGGCTCAAATTGACTTGCAGAACAAGTTACATAGGCACTCTCTGTAATGTGAGGGATGACCAAAGTGTTACAGTGTTAGTAGTGTGTAGGTTTTTAGTGCACTTTGCACTTGGTGCACAAAGTATTAATGGGTGATTTTGTTTGTGTGCTTACACCTCCCAAGCAACTAAGTATGATTTTAATAGATTTTAATCCATTAGAACGCCATTTTAAGAATGTGAGTGAAACAAATTAAGCAGTGTACATAAATTAGGTTTTTTTTATTTAAATAGTATTTACTGTTGTAATTAATTTTTGGAAGTATATGAATTGAACATTGCATCCTCTGTATGAATTTATGAATTTGAATGAAACATTGAAAGTTCTAGCAGTTAATTAATGGCATGAAAAATCGTACTTTCCAAATGTTTATTTTTGTTTTCAGTCATACACTTGCCCAGAAATTTGTTTTGTTTTGCAAAAGTACTGTCTCTTCAGTTTGAAAATGGTGTGGTAATTTCAGGTACACTATACTGATACGAAAACTGGTTTATTGTTGAAACATATATTTATTCTTGGTCTTTGTATGTTCTTTGCATGTGTAGGTTTATCGTTATTAAGGTTGAAGTTTTATGTAATCCTGAGTTGCTCCATGGTTATCATATTTTGCATTCCAGGATAGTCAGCTGTTAAATAGAACAGTCACCCTTACTGATAACTGTGTAGTTCATGATTTTTTTACTCATTTGCCTTACTGGTCAAGCACTGAAACAGGGCAGCAGTTGGCTGTATGTCGCTCCATTAAGGCGGTGCATGCATTTGGCCAGGTTTTGCATCTCAGTATGAAGTTAGTGCTTGCAATCCACTGTATGAAGCCGGGGCATCCAACGTGCTGTCTGCATGGCCCCAGGCTTGCCCAAAATTTTAGCAAGAAGCTGTTTTCTGTATTTAGCTCTGTTCTAACCACCTGCCCACCACTGTCATTTGTAACTGACTGCTGCTAGGTGCCATTGAATTGATATTTAATTTTCCACTTATGTGTACTTTTAAGATGGACAGGTGATGAAAAAGAAAAATTCATCCTGCACACATAGTGTAATTCTGATGATGTGGCTGACTCTTGAGAGACTTGGATGCCCTGAGGTGTTGAAACGTGACGGTAATGGGAGACAGTGAGAAGTCAAGACTGTAGCAGTAGTATTTGATGCTTTAAAACCATAACAAGCAATCGTAAAAACTTGGTCAGAAAATGCATGGAAGTTCATATTTTTGTAGTTTATTTTGGACAAAAGTGAGCAAAAAATGTCCTCACCTTTATTTTTGAGTGACCTTTGAGTGCTAAATACTGCTGCATACTGAGTTATTAACCTAATGTGACATTGGAAATGCTGCGCAAGGGTGTTGCCATTTGACTGTTGGGGCAGTCGTGTTGGTCTTCCTGTGTAGGTCAGCTGCACATCTGACATCAGTCATATTTGGGGATTGTAATTAAATTCACCCCACTAAATTTGATTTTTAGTTTAAAACGTCACAGATGTGTTTCATGGTTGCAAGGAAACTGAACTGCATGCTTTAATACTGTCTTGTTTTGAGTTAAAAGATGATAGTCAAAGAATAGAGGAGAACTTGTTGCTCTGTTTTGGGCAGTGAGCTGTTTGAGTCATGTTTGGGAAGTCCTGGGCTCAAATGTTGGCACAAAGAATGGGAATCCTGATGGGTGTTTGTGAGTCACATACTGGGGATAGTGCTTAAAGGAGACCAAGGGCATTTTCATCCCCATTCTTGTCCAGTTTATTGTTAACTGCTGTGCCAATTTACGGTGTGATCTGTTCATTTGGAGAAAGCATTATTAAAACAGCCAGAGTCATGTGGGCACCTGAAAACCTTCCAACAACTGCAGACCCCCATTTAGACATTCCCACAGCACAGAAACAAAACCACCAAGTAATGAGAAGGTGACTGATGTCACATTTCACTCCTGGTACTGCATGATGTGACAACACTGGTGTATGTGGGTCAATTGCAGCAGCTACTTTCCTTTATTGGAAGGGGGTGTAGCTATCCAGTAGAAGGTACACGGATACTATTTTATCTAACTCACATTAACCCTTCACTCAGAGAGTTTTAACAGAGTGGCAGGTAGCACAGTGCTGGCCTCTATTCCAATTTGCCATGAGTCATGGTCCTCACATTTCAGTTATTTGTATTGCAGTGAGTATGAGGTGTTACCACATTTAACGATTGGGCTTGCAGACACGTCACATTCATCATTGCACATCAAAGTTGTGCTGGGTTTTATACGTTGATCGAGCTGGCAGGAAGTGACTAGCAATATTTGTCAGATAAAATAATGTCCCTGTTGTATCATCATTGATACTTGTTTGTTGCACTGTCTTCGTATGATACCAGTCCCTTAGTTTTGCCACAAGCTGAATTTATGTAAGTGCCATAAGATAGGGGTGCAGTGTTGTGAGTTCTGATAATTCTTTGGCTTCTGTATAAGTGTGAAATTGTCCTAAAAGCATTTGGATGTAACTGACTCAGGATAGGTGGGAATTTTAACCTTCGGATTCTGTAGAGGCAGAAAATGTCTTGAGCAGCTGAATATTTATCAGCCACTGTAGGCAGATTAAGTACATTTGAGTTATGAGAGTGCCAAATACTGTCTGTTGAACTGAGTAACTAACACAGAAACAAAATAAACTCAGTTGAGCAGAGTCCTTCTTGAGACTCTCATGTGTCCTCAGCAGACCAGGAAATACCCAACATTTTATGGTACCCATTACTGTCCTGAGCCAGATGAATCCAGTCCACATCCTACCATTCTATTTAAGATTCATTTGAATATTATCCTCCCATCTATGCCTACGTCTTCAGGGTAGTCTCCTACTGTTAGGTTTCCCCACGAAAACTGTGTACGCATTTTTGTTGCGGAATGCCTTCAGAGTTTGTTTTATCGTAGTGGGTTGAATTTTTGAAGTTTGGTGTTACTTGGTTATAAAATTCATTGTGTTGGTGTACACTTTAGCCAGGTGGCTATTACTCATGCAGACTGCATGTCCATTGTATAGCTGCATTATGATCTTGCTTGAGGTTCTGCATTGAATAATAAAAAGCATTGATCCAAACTGGGAGGCAGGAGGAAGTGGTGTTCATTTGAAGGCTGCACCTTCCTCTCTTGGGGGCCTCCTTAAGTGGTGAAGTACAGTAAAAAGTACAGAATGTTGTTTACTGTTAGGGCCTTATAACTTGAGACATGGAAGGTGTTTAAGGAATGGGGTACAGAGTGCACAATCCTGATCTCGTTTTTCCTCCTCCTTGCCTCCCCTTCCTCACCCTACAAGTCTGAAGTATTATTTTTGTCTGTCAGTTACAGCTAACAGAACGTCTGTAAGTGAAATGTGACCATTTGCATATAATCATAGATTTGTTATCATGAAAGACGAGGTAGTGGCAAATAAGTAGATATAGAACAGATCAGTTGGTTTGAAAAATGTCTTTTCGAAAATGACTGAAATTAGGTGAGTGGTCAGCATTAACTACTTCTATAGGAAAATGGATAAAAAAGGTGTTTAACGTTTTGTAGACTGACCTTGTGTGTGTCTGAATCTTTCTGGTGCAGTAAGTGAATATATTCAACCTGCATTTTAATACCACTGAATGCATTGAATGGATTTATCGCACAGCTCCAGAAGAACTTACCCTTTCAGTGCGACAGTCACAAACACCCCCATGACTTTTCAGAAGTCTGTAGGTGCTGCTGCCAGTGAGCAGCAGCAGAACTACTGATACAAGAGATACAAGAGAGAGCGAGAAGATATAGGAGAACTTGATAAAGTAACTGACACTGTGTTTTGTAATATCAGGATTGGTGTTTGCAATAAATAATTAGACTTATTCGGAACCTAGTGTGTGCCCTTTACAAAATGTCTCTTGTGCTTTTCCTTTCTTTTCTTTCTTTCTCGTTTCCTGTTTTTCTCTCCCATGCTTCTACCTGTTCTGTGTGCAACAAATATGTGGGAATATTTCTGTCAGATATGGGTAATGTAGCTACCAAGATACTGGAAAAACATTTGCAAAATCAAGACATCAGTTGTAATTAACTGCTTCAGTGTAGTGTCAATATAAGCCCATTAGAACCCTCTCAGCTGCAGATTTTGTTACAGAGCAAGGCTGAAAGGTACTCAATGCTTGGAATTGTTTTTCCTGTTTGTAATACTGGGGTTATGTGTAGAGTTTTGCTTTGATATGTCTTATGTACGTTGCAGGAACAAGAGATTTTTCTCTTTTCCAAAATGTCCAGACTGGCTCTAGAGCCCACCCAGTCTCCTATTCAATTGGCACTGAAGGTTCTTTCCCTGGGGGTAAAGCAGCCATAGCGTTAAGCTAACCACTCCTATCTAGTACCATGGAGGTATAGCTCTATTCCTCTCTGTATGCCTTCAATGTGTGGACAGGAACAGCCTTACCTCTAACTTAAGGGATCAGATCCTATGTTATTTAATGGGACTTGGTCAAAATGAGGGGTTGTTTATCACTGAAGGATTAGTTTCGCACTGATCTGCAAAGGCTTGCAGAGAAAATGGACACACCCTATTTCACAGTACTATAATGATATTTGCATGGAGGGTATGAGGAACACTATGAAAACCCACAGTCAGGTACACCCACCCAGTAATCAAACTGAGTACCTCTAAACATTTAAGTCAGAATTGTTTGCATTTGAGCCAACTTCATGTTAACTTTAATAGAATTCATCCCATTTTGTCATCAGAAAATATTCAAAACAATATTGAATAGTCTGCCTAACGCAGCTTTCTTTTTATTTAAAAGCTACATGTTTCGGTCTAGATGTCAAAAATCTTCATGGTTGATATCTAGACTGAAACTTGAAGCTTTTAAATAAAAACACAGCTGTGTTAGACTGACTGTTTAATACTGTTTTCAATGCACCTTCACAGCCTTCTAGTGTTGTGCTTCAGCACACTGCACATTTCCCGATCATATGAAAACTTAACCAATATTTAAACTGTGAAGTATTAGACTTTTTGTGTAAATGCTTATATTTTATGCCTGTTTCTGTGATTATTGTGTGTTTTGACAAAATTTACATTGCAAAAGTATTTGTTCTGTGTGAGATACAAGGTTCTCACAGTGGTGTTGCTGAAGATTCACATCTTCTGAGATGTGACGCCGTGTTAGGCGAGTGGTTCCCAATGTTTTGAAGGATTTTAGTGCTTTTATCTTAAGGAATAAGCAGTCCAGGATCTCTTCTTGGGCTGTGAGACACTGAAGATGAAGGCATTCATCCAACAACACAGCATCACAAACCAGAAGACTTGTGTCTTCAATATTTGTTCCAAGTGCTCAGGCCCTTACTTCTTATTAGTTGATAGTTTTTGTTTTAGTGAGAAAATCAGGTGCTTGAATTTTGATGCGTGGTACCAAATTTGTTGCGATTTGGTCAAAAAGCCATGGCAGAATAATTCTGAATTTATCTTTTAGGTTGAATCTTACAATGAAGAGGAAAATGAAGTAAAATCAACAGTCTGCATGAAATGACTTCAGAAATTACTTGTTTGAAATTTATTTTTTCTGCTGTTATGCAGGACATGCATGTCATGTAAAATACAGGGCAAAGAATGGTGCGGTTTTAATAGTGTTCACTATTAAAACCGCACCATTCTTTTGTGTATGCCCTGTACAGGGACGTTGATTATCTGAAATCTTTGTTGTTCAGGAAGCAGTTGGTGCCCCCTGGTGTGGTGTTGCGACGTGAACAGAAGTGGTTGCGCATGTTGTCCAACTGGGAACACTTCATGACCAAAAATTACAAGAAGGTGAGCGGAACTTTCTTGACATATTGCAGTCTTACACCAAACACTACAGGTCCAGAAGAAATTCTGATTTTCATCCCATAGTTTTTCCCAACTGTGTAAAGACCTCTGATATTTGAACACATTGTTAATATGAAGGGTGCACAAGTCCCAGGCACGAGATTGCTTAGGCTACTAAATTTCATATGGCGGCACCTAATATTTGTGGGTATTCAGTATGAAACTCAGGTCATGTCCTTCTGGTGCCTAGACTTTTGAGGTGACTTCTAGGTTTTTAAAACTTGTGGGTTTCTGTTATTAATGTTATTTTTATTATGGCTCCTTCTTCAAAATTATGATTTATTTGGTGTCTTTGAGTGATGTAAACTTGAGTTTATTCTAATGATGGTTTTTTTTTTTCAGTTTTCACACTGTCTTGTAAAGGTTTGTTCTGACGTTTTGAAGGAACCTACTGCTTCCATCTTCAGGGTGAAACCACCTGAACAGGATCCAGTCAGTCGCCCTGTAGATGCTTGTAGTATGTTCTGTCTAAATGTTGGAACAGACCTTTGCTACACAGTGTGAAAATCCAAAAGACGACCATCATTTGAACAACTGCCATAAAAACCTCAGAACGAGCATTGAGTCCATTCTTTTGTACAGGTTCGGGAACGTTGTAGAAAAGGCATCCCTGCCTCAGTGCGTCCACGTGCATGGCTGTATTTGTGTGGTGGGAATTTGCTTTTGGAGCAGAAAAAAAACTTGTATGCACAGCTAGCAGCAGAAGATGGAGACCCTCGATGGGTGGATGATATTCGGAAAGATCTCAATCGCCAGTTTCCATATCATGAGATGTTCGTTGATCAAGAGGGTCATGGGTGAGAATTTTCATGCTTCATCCAGTTTGTAGTAGTTGTTGGAAAATTTGTATGAGGAGACTGGACAAATTAGCTTAACAGTAGTTGAGTTGGTAGTCATATAACATTAGGTGTGCAAGTCAGAGCATAGAGCAAACAATGTAGAATGGAGCATTTTTTTTCCCCCTAAGAATTAATTAAATTGCCAAAGGGTCTAACTGTTGAAGATCCTGCCAGCTGTCAGTGAAAACGTCTTTAATCCAAGTTTGGGCCATGTTCTTCAAATTTATGGTGACTAAAATTTGTTCCCATTAAAGCGAAACTACAAATCTTTGTTAGACAGTGATATAAATTTTGTGTATGTGGTAGAGGAAAGGATGGCTACAGTTAATAAAACAGAGCCAATGAAAATATAGCATCTGGTTTATGTTGCAGAATGCCTTTGTTGTTTGTTTGTTTTTTTAGTTGTATTTTAAAGTACAATGTTTGCCTCCAGTATTTTGTGAGGGCTGTATCCCTCATAATTTCTGTATTTTCTGTTTGTATCTACCACTGAACTTGTATTAATTGTGGTTATTTTTTTTTTACAGGCAGCATGACTTGTTCCAAGTCCTTAAAGCATATTCTATTCTCAACTCAACTGTTGGCTTTAGCCAAGCTCAGGCCCCATTGGCAGCATTCTTACTCATGCACATGCCTGCAGAACAGGCGTTCTGGTGCCTTGTGTCAATCTGTGACAAGTACCTTGCTGGCTACTACACTCCAGAAATGGTAAGTCTGTCTGTGGTTTTACTACTGCTGAACACAAAATAAAAAAATCAATTGAGTTTGCTGTTTGTTTTTTTTTACTGTGAGAGGTTTACAAAAATTTCTTCCACAGGTCTATTTTTTTACAATTTTTGAAGTTTTCATGGTGGTGTAATTGAGGATTATGGTGTCATGGAATGTGACATTGTTGGGTGAGTGGTTCCTGACATTGAAGTTACATGTTGCTTTCATCCTCAAAGGTCACACGGTGAAGGCAGTACGTTCCTTTCAAACATCAGAAATCGCTCACCCGGTTATGCAGCGTCACATTCAAGAAGACTGATCCTCATGTATTTTGTTACCGAGGAGTAAATCAAAAGCATAAGTACAGTGAACAAATAGTAATGGATTGATACTCCTATTAGGGAGAAAATACGTCAGTGTTAAAAGACTTTTTAAGTAGTGTGTAACAGGTCACTGCATTTGGGGTTGGATATAACTGCTTCATAACTTCAATAACTTCCACTGATATTAATTGTTCTACCTGAAGATGGCCCTTCAGGGCCAGAACATTGTAGATGAGTGAAGTGTGTTGCTTTGTACCTGAATTTATTTTATTATGCATGCTGTGGTGGTTTTTTAATCGGAAGCAAAGGACGGATATCGGAAAATTCTCCTTTGTAAATAGGACCATCCAACTCTGGAACAAACTACCTGCAGATGCTTTAGGGACTTTCCCTTGTAAGCCGAGTATTTTTAGGAAGAGGGTTAGGAAAGTGATAAGTGAAGTGAAGTGAAGTGAAGGGTATAGAGGGTGGGGAAAAATATCTAATAATACAGTGAAGTGAAGTGAAGTGAAGTGAAGTAAAGGGAGGCAAAACGGGGAAAGCCGTGATGTGTATATAAGCGTAGTGAAGTGATGGTGCAGTTGAAATGTGTGTGTATCATTTTTTGAAAACATGGAATTTTATTTTTGTATAGTGTTTGACTCATTGCTTGGTATACGAAATTACTTTTAACTCTGATTCATTTACGTTAGATTTTAGGTTAGGCTTAACAACTCTTTCTTTTTGCAGTATGTGTGTTTTGTTGTTTTTGTATTATTTAGTTTGTGGGGTTGTTTTTTGTAATGTGCGTGTGTTTTGTTTGTATTGTGTGTGGGTGTTTTTGTAAGGTGTGGATGCTTTTGTAAGGAGTGGATGCTTTTGTAAGGTGTGGATGTTTTTGTAATGTGTGGATGCTTTTGTAAGGAGTGGATGCTTTTGTAAGGTGTGGATGCTTTTGTAAGGTGTGGATGTTTTTGTAAGGTGTGGATGCTTTTGTAAGGAGTGGATGCTTTTGTAAGGTGTGGATGCTTTTGTAAGGAGTGGATGCTTTTGTAAGGTGTGGATGTTTTTGTAATGTGTGTATGGTGTTCTAATGTGTGTACTTGTATTTACTGTATGTATTTTGTTTTGTAATTGTGTATAGTTTGTATTGTATTGTTACTTTTATGTATATTATATGTCCATTTGTATTGTGTGTACTAGTGTAAGGACTACTGCCACCGGGTGAAAACCCAATTGCAGTAAATAATAATAATAAAAATAATATAATAAGTGCATGATGATGCAACAATACAGCAGTGGATTTAAATCGAGTGGTGTGGTGGTTTCATTTCAATTATAAATGGAGAGATTATGATGTGAGAAAATGCACATATAGCAGCCATATTGTGATGTTATTGTGCTTGTGTAATCACAGCACTAAAGCACTAAAATTAATGCACATTTTCTATTATGCTCAGTTGTATGTAGTACTGTTAGTAGGACATGGAGAAAACTGAGACTGTGTTGAGCACCACATTGCCATTTTTGGCACATGGCATTCAGCTTATGCATAGCGTAATTTTATTTTTGTAACTTTTGTATGGGTTCGAATTGTGACATGCACTGTGAATGCTCACGTGTAGAAATGCAGGTGTGTCTTCATGTAAAGTGGTTGCTCAAATTGCTTGATTTAAACATTGCTCGACCTATGAAAAATTACAAGTGTGGCAGTTTGAAAGAATTTTAAGATTGCAACTAGGTAGTACTAACTGGTAGTTACAGTCTGTGTAAAATTGTTTCCACTGTCCATTTCTTATCATATTGCTGATCGGTCAGTTAAGTGTAGGTCTTGTTTGTATCACTGTTCCAGGTGGACCAACGATGATTGGGGTTATTGCATGAAAACAAAATTTGTTTCCTTGATTTAAGTCTTCCGCCGCGGTGTTGGTGAGATCTGCGCTCTTCCAGGATATTACGCGTTGTCATGTGGTAATTGTTTACCGACGTTCCAGGACAACGTATCTGTCCCATCTTTACGGGTCAAGAGTCGGAGTAGGAAAGAAAGAAAGCCAGCAACCTATAATGTAGATTCGTGGAAAGTGCGAGCGGGGTAGCAATCAGTAGGCGTGATGACAGCCAATAGGGTGGAACCAGGGTGAGAGAGGGGTGGATAGACAATGTAAAGGAGCTAGGGGTACCGAGAATGCAATCAGCTGAGACAGCTGGGAAAAACGTAATGGAATAGAGTAACAGTAAGGGAGGAAAATATAAAGATAAAGCTAGATAAATAGAATACAAATAAACTGACAGTAAAAAAAAATGAGATGGGACCGATACGTTGTCCTGAAATGTCAGTAAACAATTACCACACAACGCTGCGTAATATCCCAGAAGAACCTAGATCTCAAAATTTGTTTCATTTTGCAATTCTTGTTTCCTCCTGCAGTATTGCAGTATGAATGATAAAGTTTCTCTTCATGAACAGGAAACCCTGCGGGTGGATGGTGATATCTTATTTGGCCTTCTAAAGAAGGTTGCTCCTAGTGTATACAAACATTTAGTAAGTACCAGCTTTACATATTTTTCCTTTGATTGTTATCTTGTTTGTCTTTCAGTGCAGTAAAACTCCTTAGTACGCGTATTAGTGATTTGGGAAACAAGGTGTTTGGACTAAGTTCTTTATAACGATGCATGTGTAAGTGAAGTGCCTTTGTGATTCGTGCTTTGCTGAGGAGTGTTAGTGTTGGTCGTAGCAGTATTGCTGGTCATGCAGTTCTTCTGGGGTGTGATACTTGTCACAGGGCAAGTAGTTCCCTGACATACCAAAGGGCTATAGTGCTTTCATCTTCTTGAACTGTTTGACCAAGAAGGTGAAGGCAGTGTGATGTTTCAAAACATCAGGAACTGCACACTCGACAACGTGGTGTCACAACTTGGGGGATCTAAACCTTCAGATTTTCTACAGTTTAGATGCAACTTACCTGCACAGTTCTACTGATACACATTTCTACTTAGAGATGTAATCAGCATTCTGGGTTCAGTTCCTGCAGCTGCACTTCATCACCAGAAAGCCTTATATCTCTCATATGCATGCACAGGCGTGCACACACACACACATGCACATGTGTATATGTATGTATATATATATTGTGAATAATAAAGAGAGTTTTACTTTACAATTATTAGAGCAGCCATAAGTTCGTAGTTGCCATTTAGAACGATAAGCTAATCTTTTGTTCAGATAAATGTGCTACTACATTGAGGTTTCACTATAACAGTGCTGGACGTGGTAGTGTGTATCATTTGCAGCAGTTAATGGTGTTATTATGGTGACATGTTGTGTGGTTCGATATCTTTGTAGAAGAAGCAGAAAGTGGAGCCAATCCTGTACATGACTGAGTGGTTTCTCTGTGTCTTCATACGTACGTTGCCATGGGATACCATTCTTCGAGTCTGGGATATGTTCCTTTGTGAAGGTTAGTAGTGCTTCTTTCATTATTAGTATTATGAGTTTTGTTAAGTTTCTCAGGTTTGTGTGCCAGGGATTGTTCAGATAGTAGTCTTATGAGTTTTGATACTATGTGGTGTGTAGTGTGTAGCGTCATGTCGTTGGGCGAATATTTCTTGACGTTTTGCAGGACTGTAGTGCCTTCAGAATGTTGGGAACTATTCATACAGAAGACTTGGATCATCTTTGTGTACTTTGTTTGTGACAAGAAACTTTGTAGATGTAGTGTAAACTGCACACAATGGGCAATTTCAGGGAACATCCTTACATTGTACCAGGCTCTTAAACAACAGAACACACATATTGTGTGTAATTGCAATTAATGGAGTAATTTCTGTACCATCATATAGGAGTGAAGGTAGTTTTCAAGGTAGCACTGGTGGTTCTCAAATTCAGCCTGGGACGTCAACATGTACTGAAGAAGTGCCCCACAATGTGTGAAACATTGGAGGTACTGCGACACCCTCCACAAGCTGTCATGGATGAAGAGTTTGTTGTGTATCAGGTAACAGCAAACACAAGACTCAAGTGTGTTTTCTTTATGTGGCATAAGCATATGTGCATCATGTTTGTGAATGTTTTGCCTTGTTTTTGGCTCCCTTTTATTGTTATGAAAAGGAAACATTTTTTGTGAAGTCATTCTCTTTTCCCTTTGAGTTCATTGTCTGTGTTGCAGTACCTTTCATTTAATGCCATGAGTCAGTATCTTCTGTGTAATGACGTGAGAAGCCTTCTGGGTTCTTTTACAGGGACATTATTAGTCGTGTCACTTCACTTGGTCTGTTGTGTGTGACAGTAGGCAGTGCAGTGCTTGTTGCTTTTCCAATTTGCCATGAGTCGGCATCCCTGCATTTTAGTTCAATGTATTGTGGTTAATATTAGTTACTTACTCCCCACATTTCAAGAAGGGGCTGGTTGAGGCACTGCGCTACAAGCTGGAAGGTGGCGGGTTCGATTCCCGATGGTGTCATTGGAATTTTTTATTGACATAATCCTTTCGGTCGCACTGTGGCCCTGGGGTTGACTCAGCCTCTAACAGAAATTAATACCAGGAATATTTCCTGGGGGGTAAAGGCAGCCGGTGCGTAGGGCTGTCAACCCTACCACCTTCATGTGCTGTTTGTCTAGAAATCTGGGAACCTCAACCTCCTGGAACCCTAAGGGCCTGTCCAGGCCTGTAATGGGATTGCTGGGGCTTGAAGCTGACTACTCAACTCCATCTAGTGCTGTGTTTAAGAATTATTGGATCTCTTCTCCCCCTGTATGCTTTCATGGTGGGCACAGGGACAGTTTTATCTTTATAAATCATATATTGTGAAGTTAAATGTAAGTTGCTAGAGCTGTTGCTTCTCCCTAAAATGTGCTGAATGTCTGAGGACATTATTTTCAGCAGCTGTGGGGATATCAAGCTAGTGAAGCGGTTTTAATTCCAACTTTTTTGAGCGTGGTTGAAGCCTCACATTAATCTTGCAGTGAAGGTAAAGCGATCCCTGTACAGGCCTGGACAGGCCCTTAAGGTTCCAGGAGGTTGAGGCTCCCAGATTCTAGATATTCGGCACATGAAGGTGGTAAGGTTGTCAGCCATACGCAACAGCTGCCTTTACCCCCCAGGAAATATTCCTGGTACTCATTTCTGTTAGAGGCTGAGTCGACCCCAGGGGCATAGTGCGAGTGAAATTAAAGAAGTAATCATCAAGTGAAGCTATTTTGGTTGTTTCCTTAGATGAATCGGCTTAACCTTACGGAAGAAGACTTTGAGTATGAGCATCAGAGGCAGGTTGCAAAACGACGGGCACAGGAGAAAAGCAAGCGTTCTGGTGGCAGACGGTAGCAGCAGCAGACGGCACTTCAGTTGAAGGCAATCCATCAGAAATCTTGTGATCCAGTTATTTTGCAATGTTGATCTTGGTGCCTCCTCACTTGGTGATAGTATCCTGTTTCTGATCACCATCCATAAAGTGGCATGCACAAATATGCGTAACGTAGGAAACGTTCAAATGACGACTTCTGAAAGCAGTGTGTTTTATAGTCTGATTTTAGTGTGGTTAAATAGAGTAAGTTTTGTTGTTGTTTCAATTAGTGAATGAAGAAACTCGGGTACAAATAATACTTTCTTCAGCGATTTTACCACTTCTGTGCCTTTGGGAACTACATTCCATGTCTTTTCTGCTTTGAACCAATTATCACATTGGTAATTTAGAATACCTTAATATTCAGTTTTCAAAAACTTATTTTTGTATGTACTGCAAGTTGTACTTCAAATTGAAGGTGTCTGTAATTTGAGTTGCTGTGTGTGTGTGTGTGTGTGTGATGTGAGTGAGGGAGGGTTTTGTCTGTTGGAAACAAAAATGGTATTGTCAGAAATAAACTGTCACACTCTGCCTACTTTGCTTGTGCACCCCATTAAACACCATAATTTCATGGTGGTTATTGTTGTTAGACAAACATTTCACACGTTTGCACCCAAGAATCATTTTGCACACATATGTAACAGTCCGCCATGGTAGCATCACATTATTAGACATTTTGTTTTCATTGATGACAAGCTCTCCCATTCTATTTTACTGAAATTTTGTACTCAGATTAGCTTAATTATTTGTCTCTGTTCTTGTTAGCATATGTTTTTGATGAGTCTAATTATTGACTAGGAAGCAAAATGAAGGTGTGTGGTTGCACATTGCCCTTGCACATGTTGCATGCAGTGGAACCTTACACAGTGTACAAATAAACTGAACTTGTGCATTGTTACAGTTCACTCTGCTTGTCTACACAACATTACTGGCCACCAGGTGTTGCATTCCTTACAGTTACAGCAATCTGCTTGTTCTGTTGCATTTTGATACAATTACGGTATGTCCGTAGACCACTATAAGAAGTGACAGCAGAAGTGTATCTTATTATGCTTGTAATGTATATCATGTAGAGAGAGAGAGCGGGCATGGTCCTTTACCTAACATTGTTTACAGTTAGAATTCAAAGTCTTGTGTACAATCGTATGCTTTAGTGTAATTATTTAAATAGTTTTAAAGATTCATGTCTTCTGGGATCTAACACTGTGTCACTGGATGAGGAGTTTGTGACATTTGGAAGGATCATGGCGCCTCTACTTTTACACTCACGCAGTCAAAGAAGGGTTATTTTAGATCTTACACAGTAGGAGGTTTTAGTGTAGACATTGTGAAGATCTTCACTGTGGAAATTGCAACTAGCACCAGAAGTAACCACAATATTTTGTACAAGATTCTGTTTTACTTGTAATTGTAAATAGTTTAAATCAAGAGGGCAAATATTGTAACCAATACAGTCTGTGGACTTCCACCGTATGTCAGCGTTTCCCCCCCAAAATCCTGTACGCTTAGGTATAGTTGGGACAATAGTACAAAACAGATTTTAAAGAAATATGATGGCAGGACTTGGACTGGATTAATCTGGCTAATGATGCGGGTAAGTGGTGGGGTCTGTGAGCACACGAATCTTGACTAGCTGAGGAGCTGTTATCTTCCCAAGAACAGTTCTGCTCCTTGGAATCAGTTGGTCAGTTTGTTGGTTTGTTAGCAGGACATACTTCCATCTTCACTTTATGGTGTTGTCTGATGATTGTACACAACATAACCATTCATACCGAAACAAAAGAGAGCTCCTGTCAGTACAGAACAAGCAGATTGCTCTAATTGAAAACCGTCCAGTTTCAGTGTAATAATATTTGTGTGGACACAGCCTTGTATTGACTGTCTTTGGTACAGTTAAGAGGGCTGTGCCAACGGAAATAATATTTTCCGTTGAGCATATAACAAGACTGTATGTCATACAAATGTATGTCCACTTTCTTCATACAGTACAGTGAAACAACAACAGAATGTTTATATAAGGTTTGTAGTATTTCCAATAGATGGATTGTGTGTGTGTGCGTGTGCGCGCGCGTGTATACACGTACTGTGTATATAATGTCAGCAAATAAAACTGGGTACAGCTGAAAGTGTTATTTAAAGGCTACAGCGTTGCGTATCTGCAAATTTGTGAGTCTTGACACCCACAGCAGTGCCTTATCGCCTGTATCACATAGTCACAGAACAGCTGATCCATTTACTTTTGTCTAGTATATATTACTTTGGCCATTGGGTTGCAGAATGTCCTGACCTCACCTTGGACCTTAGCCTGTTGTCCAAACATTAACATGCTGTACAAAACAAAAACTGCAGAAGGGTTACTAGGGTTTTACATACAGGCTATCTTTTATGTGTGGCTGAAGGTACAGTGTGATTCTTTTTTTTAATAATGTATTTGAAGTGATACCTCTTGCTGTAGAGAAGTGATTACAAGTATTCTGTTCTGTGTGGTTCCATGAATGTTCGGTGATGTCCCAGCCACCCTAAATTCCAGCTTATTTCATTTGAAATTGGAGCCCATATTAGTGGTTTTGATCTAAGTGCTCAGCACTGCATCCTCTTATGTTAAACTGATAAGACTGGAAGATTCTGCCGTCCATAATTGTTGGGTTGATAGAGGTGTTCTTCATTCCTGTGGATGATTTTGTGCAGCATGTGACCAACATTGCATGTATCGATCATGTACCATACCACATGTGAATAATGTAAGGTGATTATTTTTTCTGACAACTGTAGGTTGCCACTTCTGTCAGCTCATTTATCGAATTAACGTAACCCACTCAGCCAACTGCCAGTACGTATGGCAGTAGGTGACAAACAGTGTTTGTTAGATAAAATGGTAGTAGGAGTAGTAGTAGTAGTATTTAATGCTCACACAGTTGGGGGAATTCCGTTCACGTTCTAGCATCCCAGTATAATTTTACACGTGGTTGAGTATTCCCAGAGTTTAAAGTTGTAAAATGTGGAAGATGATCCTGATTGGTTATGGAGTTACCTTCTCGGCACAAGACGCGCACTGGGGACAGATAAATTGACAGTCTGTATAAGTGAGCCGCTAGACAGTCATGGCCAGTGATTAGTCAAAAGGTTGCCACTGCATCTCCTCTCGGAAAATCTGGGATTATATTTCTGTTGTGAACCATTTTGCTCCAGGTTTTGTGCTGGCTTTCAGTGACATCATATCTTGAAAGTTCAGATTGGATAATTGTTTTTATTCTTAGTTTGACAGAGTGAAATAATAGTTTTCATGCAGGTGTTTGGCTGATTGTTGTACCTTTCTTTGCAACATAATCTGCAATTTCATTAGTTACAGCCCCACAGGTGGATGGGACCCACTGGACTTTCATGTCTTTCTGGAGGCCTTTCAACTGTTTAATAGATAAATTAATTTTTGTAACCCTCTTGCTGGGTGTATTAACCTTTGCTAGTGACTGTTGCTGCAGTTGAATCACTGAATATAACAGTCGTCTTGAAGGACCCAGTTCTACTAAAAGTTGTGTTAATGCAATGTTCACTGCTTCCAACTCTCCATCAGAGTGAGGGGTGTGTTGTCCAAGTGGCATAAAGAAGCTAAACAATTTGCAATGAATTCCTGCTCCCACATTTCCATTCTTGTCTGTGAGAGAACCATCTGTATAGATGTGAAGTCAGTCTTATTCAGGGTGTAATGCATGGATACTTTCCAGTGCTGCTAATTTCATTACTGTCTAATCAGTATATTTTTTCTTCTTGAAGAAGGTCAATTTTGTAATCTGCTTCTGTCCAGTCTCAAGAGCAAGGCGGTAATAGGAGTTTTTCGTGTTCTGCTTGCAGGGTGTCGTTTTGTCGTAGTGGTGTCAGATAAAATAAAAAACTGACAATTTTTTTAGTAACCGGTGTTTGTGACATAAATGGTACTGTGACAAGAATGAAAGGACAGAATGTTCTGTGAGCTGTGATATTACCTGTCGGTATAACTGGAAAGCATACATATTTTAAGGTTCCATTATTTATCCATCCTAACATTGTTTCTAAGAGACGAAGCATTACGTATCAAAGACTTGGCTTCTTTAACCTGCTGAATAACCAGTGTGTCGTGTGGACCAAAGTGCAAATAAACAAATATATTCACTTGCAGGTTAAAATAGGCAGCTAAATTATCAATGTACCTTTGCCACATTGAGGGCTGTTGGCTGGATTGGCAACATGCTCAGTCATGTATGCCTGTGCGATAGAGACGTCTGAACACAATGAATAAGCAAGATACTAATGGCATACATCAGAACTGTTGGAATTCAAGCAGTAGTTTGTGAATGATGCAGCTAATTTGGTTTAATTTGGTTGGCCTGCATCATCTCTGTGACCAGAATTATGCTTAATTATATGCAATGAAACCATTGAATGTAGCAAGTTGCTCAAGTTACAAAAGTTCAGGTTCTCAAAACAATGTTGCTGAACATTCCATTCCTCTAAGATGTGATGCTGTGGTGTTGGGTGAGTGGTTTGTTTGGTTTCAATTATTCTAGTGCTTCTTCAGGGTCAAGCTTTCTTGTCCTTCCAGTTGAAGTGCTTGACGCTGAAGATGAAGGCGTTGCAGAACGTTGGGAGCTACACTGAATGACAGTATCACATCCCAGAAGAATTATATTCAAGTTGTATAAGTTTACAGCATTTACGTAAAGAGAGATGGAGAGGTGGAGTGCATGTGCACGTGTTTGTAAGACTCCAGCAAGACGTAAATGTTAAAACACAACTCCAGACTGCCTTATTTCAGTTTTTGCCCAACTTCCGACTGTCTCGTGTCGGTTATGGTTGTTTTTGATACTAGCATATGCTGCTGTTCATGCCAAGTCTACACCTTTACATAACCATTCCATCATATTAGGTTTGACCCTGTGTTGAGAGCAGTATAATTTGTTTGTGGGAAATACTGATATTCATATTTTGAAGGATTTTCTAACATTTGTGATTAGAGGTTTCTATTACAAATCATCATGGTGGTGATGTTTGGCCATATTTTTTTTAGGAAGAGAAGTACAAAATTGATAACTTATCTGAAATGTATGAGTATAAAAATGTAGCTTTTGTTTATTTCATTAATTTCTGCCAAAATGAAGTGTACAATGTGGTCCTACCCTATGATCAAATATTTTTCCATGTTTGTTTGTTTACAAACCTTGCAGAGCACCAGAGTTTACCTAAGTAAAATTGTCTGGTAGAGTCTGATTGCAGTCTTATGGCACTCTGCAAAAAACTGATTTTATTTGCTGTACTTGGCCTCATACTATACTATGGCAGTATCTAAGATAGGAAACCATACAGTTACCCTACTCAAGGACAGAAATAGCATACAGTGTATGGAAGTGCATGTTAGAAGGCACAAAATGGAATAAAAATGATGTACTAATTTAAGAACACACTCGTGTTTTTGGAATGAGTTGCTCCCTCCATCTGCCCATGTTGTGACCCCACTCTATTCTCTGGGCTGTTAGCAAGCTGCACGCTTACTCTGGTGCCAGGAGACTGCAATCTGCCTCTTCTGTTTATTATTGAATTCACATATCCATGTTCAGTAATGTGGTTTAATAACAGGATATCTTGGCATGCATATTTGATTCATTTCCAGCTTCATGGTATGGAGGTGTTAAACAGAACTCTCCACTTTGGTATCTGGGTTGTATTTTAGCCTTTATATATATATATGTCCTTGTCAATGTGTCCTACAGATAGCTTCCAAGGTTTATATCCCTCAAGTTTTCAGGTTGTCATGTCTGCCATACTTCCTTATAGTCGCACATTTTAAATAATGAGGTTTGCTATATATATGTGATTTTGTTTTACCTGTAGAGGCAGAAAGCCTGGAGCATATTTTGTACAATTGATGTTTAACATTCATATGACAGGAACAAGTAACTGTCAACAGAATTTTCATTGCAAGTGTTAATTTTTTAAGCATGCTATTAAATAACTTCGTTGGTTACTGAAGTTATGTAGTGTTTGTGTTGAATAAGTGAGTGAATGTATGAATGAATGTGGAACATTTGTGGAATGATACTGACTGCAGAAAGCTGAAGTACTTGGAGAAAAACATGTCCCAGTTTGATATTGTCTACCACAAATTCCACATGGATGGGCCTGGGATTGAACCAGGGTTTCCATGTTGAGAGACCGATTACTAACGGCCTGTGCCTTGGCACAGCCCATTTGCATGACATGTGCATAGGTTATATACCACGTGCTTCAAACCTTCCTGCATGGGGGCACTAATAGAGATTTTGTTCTGTCAACTGTCATTTGGACTGTCACCTAGAATAGGTCCCATGTCTTCCTAGTCATAGTATTTCATGTTGGCAGCATAACAGTGCTGGTGTCAGGTGTGCACAGTCGTTTCTTGTCAAGCCTACCCTGCAAACGTGTGTTAGTTTGCACTCTGTGAAGGAAAACTTCTGATCAGGCATTTCTTTGAAACTTCTAAGTGTTGTTATTTTAATAAAGGGAACTCCCTTTGAGTAGTTTATTTACATAGTTTCTACTTCATATTTATCAGTAAATTCTAAATATTTATATAATATATATTTTATAGTTTCTATACACGTATATCACTTCTCAATTGTTCAACACTGTGCCAATGTTTACTGTGTGTTATTAATGTTTGTTAAGAAGGTTGCTGTACAGTTTTGAGGACTATCTCCTATTATTTCCATTTCTTTAAGCATTTGTTTGTTGTGTGTTGTACTGATCTTGTTAATAGCTGTATAACATTGTCTTTTTATTATTCCAGCTTTGTAAGTAGTAGTTATGATTATAGTTAGAAATCAGTAATCAGTCATTGTTCTAAAGTCCAAGAACCCAGTTTTCTGCAAGACCAGCTATCCTGATTGAGGATGTTTATGTCCTTTCTCAGTCCCTCAGGACAGATACTGGGTTATATTATCTTTCAAAGAAGGCACAACTACTTCCAACATTTCTTGTCTTGTGAGATCTGAGGTTCCCACATCAGTGTTCCAGAGGATTCAGGTCTTCTGGGATGTGACATTGGGTGTATGGTTCACAATCATGGTGCCTTCATCTTCGTTGTCAGGCAGGTGAAGTTCCTGGACTGCCTCACGTTTTAAGATGAAGGCACCATTATCGTTCAAAACAATAAGAACCACTCACCCAGTGGTGCTGTTGTCACAGTCCAGAAAATGTGAATCCTCAGCAACACTGCTGTGAGAACCTCAAGCCTTGCACATGCAGTTTGTTGCACTAGAGTAGATCGCGGGAAGATGACCAACTTTTTTTAATTATTCCCATAGACAGGACAAATGTAGGTCTTTTTTGCATCATGTAAAATCCACATACACTCAAGGAACTCCTGAAATTGTATTCTAGAGCGCGATAAACAAAAGCAATTACTTTATTGGTAATTCGCCTTTTTCCTTAAGTTTGCATTTTAAGCATCTTAACCCACCCCTTGAGGTAAGATGCCAGTTTTTTTGGAGTAAGATGGCATGAGTCAAATCAGCAAAAATACTCACTTATTAATATGATGGCATTCTGAAGTAATAATTCACTGAAATAAAAATAATACTGAATATTGAAGACTTCCTTTATTGTGCCTTAAAAATTATGTATTTGCAATATTGCTGACATAGTCTATACATAGACAGTTTAAAACGCAACAGTAGAATAAACGAAAAAAATAGTGAAAATTTTCTTCTTGTATCTGTAGGCCCCACAACATCCAAGGTTAGTTTCCCTGCTCTAGATAGACGACCGATGCCGGAGTTACAGAGGGTTAGTCTTGTACTGCGTTGTTTGTCGATCCATTAGACCAAATTCTGCTTGGCATCAGACCCCCCCCCCCCGGATTTTTTTCTTGAAACATTTCTTTTCTGCCGACAAATTCTTGCCTGGATAATCTGTTCTTGGTGTGTCAGCATCACAGCAGTCTGTGCTTTGGCAGTGGATCCAAAATAGAAACGGGCAGTATCTCAAAAGAGGGACGTGCATGACTTTCACTGTTTGATTGGGTCCCTGACGTGGTTGCATGTCCATTTGAATCAACGCCTGTGATTTGAGGTTATCCACAATATCTGTGTCCGTAGCTGATGCAGCCGAAACAGCATGAGACACGAAAATGCTTCATATGGTATCTGCACTGGAAACTTTAAATCCAGAATGCGCATTGGGTTGTGCTGCAGCTTTCTGCCAAGCCTCCTTCAGGAATGGTGCAGAGTGTGTCCTTGCTATTTTGCGACCTGAATGAGACTGTATCCAAATGCACATCACCTTACAAGAGAAGTATTTCAGAGACTTGAAGAAACACTGATCTAATGGCTGAAGGTAGTGAGTAGAATGAGGTGGCAAACACACCTTTACTACATCATTTTCCTGAGCAAGATCCAACATATCTGGGTCCGTGCAGTGTGAAGTATGACTATCAAGAAGGAGCATGACTTTCCCTTGCTGTTTTCGTGGGATAAAATGTTCTCTCAACCACTGCATGAATATAGCAGTGTTGACATACCCGGATTTTGCATTCTTGAACACTTTGGATCCATTGGGCAATGAGTCTTCCCATTCTGGCTTTTTGTTTTTCCCTTTCAGTATGCATGCTGGAGGCATAAAACAGCCTTCAGCATTGCAGCATGCCATAACAGATACTGTCTCCTTTTCTCCGCATGTCATCTGGTAGGTTGGAGAACCTTTCTCAGCTCTCACAGTGTCTGGTCTAGGATTCATTTGAAATCCAGTCTCATCTGTATTATAGATATGACCAGGTTTGTCTAACAGATTGTTCTTCGTCAACACATCCAATAGCAAATTGAGGTAATCCTTAATGTCCTTCCTCTTCATAGCCATTGCCCTGTCAATGGAAAGACCTTGCGGTTTCTTCTTCACTAATCCAGGAAATCGTCTCAGAAATGAATAAAGCCAATCCCATCCAGCCATACCATTGTCTTTGTTAAAACGATGATGAATCCCATTCCTTTCTGCAAACTGAAAGGCGAGTTTGCGCAGTGCCTCTCCATTGGGGGCAAATCCTACTGCCTGCAATTTTCTGATATATGTCACCAAACGCTCCTCATTTTCTCTCCCAAGGAACCTGTTAAAAGAATAAGTCATGTAAGGCATGTTTAAAATATTAATAAACAGGTTTTAGTTCTTGAAGATTGTGTAAAATAACAGATTTAATAGTGCCTTACTTTGCGGGCCTAAGCCATGCTTCACATCGCCATGCTTCACATCGCCATGCTTCACATTGCCATGCTTCACATCGCCATGCTTCACATCGCCATGCTTCACATCGTCATGCTTCACATCGCCATGCTTCACATCGTCATGCTTCACATCGCCATGCTTCACATCGCCATGCTTCACATCGTCATGCTTCACATCGCCATGCTTCACATCGTCATGCTTCTCTGGCCATCTCTTCAGTGTTGTGTATGAGATTCCATACTTGCGTGATGCTTGAAAACAATTCATGGTGCCTGTCCTTACGTGTTCCATAGCAAACCTTAGGTTTTCTTTGCTCCATTTACATCTGTTCGAAGTCCTGGCATACTTCCTGGGCATTCTTTGAATAGAAACAAAAAAATACAAATATAATTTTTACATGTGACATCCTGTTGTGTGTCAATGATATGAATAATTACAATAAATAATAATAAGTCATCCCAGTGGAAATTCTACTCACTAGGAAAGTGAATTACATAGGGATGGAATTCTGAGACCATACTTTAATATGTTATGAATTTTTAAGAAACACTGGGACTGATTTCATTGTTTTATCAACCTTGGATAAAAATATGAAATGTAATTTGCAAACTAATTGATGTAATGTTCCCATTTGGCATGTTTTATTCTATTTTATATTATCTCATTTTGAATTCTTTTTATTCTGTGCATGTCAAAAACGTCACGAAAGTGAAACTTAATTATATAACTATATAGTGACTTCCTCAATGTGTTATACTTTAAGAGCCTGATGACAACCTAATTGAGGTCGAAACGTGTAGCTCGATTGACAAAATAGACTCTACTGTCTAACAAAAATAGTTGTGTTGAGACTGATATTATTTTTAATTACTCATACAAATTAGAACTTAAAATAGGCATCTCGCCCTGAAGTTTCAGTGGTATCTTTCCCGTAGGTCGGGGAAAGATGCCACTTACATCACATTTAACTTAATATAGCAGCATCTTAGCTGTGACCACTGAAAATGCTTTCTTAGAACACGTGCTACACGCCAAATATATCACTTTTCACAGAGAATTCTGGATTATATTTCACATTATTACTTTAAATTAAGTCTGCAATTATTTTCAGGTGTTCTTTTCTGTATTTACCTTGGCTTTTTAGCTCGTAAACATGAGAAACTGGTCATAGCTCTTTACCACTATGTTTCCTGTGGTCCAACTGATGCCAGGAGCTGGCAAACAACCTCTTGTCGCCATCTGTTATCATGTTCAAAAACTACAGGAGAATAGTCATCTTCCCCCAATTCACTCTAAATATAGCACAGTAATGGGTGACGTTAGATTAAATTTCAATCAAAGGTATTCATGTACAGTTGTAGCAAAACAGCATAATGTTAAGTGATTTTACTCGCCATCATCTGTAAGTGGTAGCAGTCCTGCAGTGCTCATCTCTGTCTTTGTACATCCGTTACAGACCTGCAAGTTTTGCTCATTTAGCTATGAATCAGAGATTTTTGTATAGTAATTGTCTTTCTTTTTCTCTTTTTTTTGCACCTGAAAGTCTTAAGTCTCACTTTATCTTCAGATGCATGTGTACTGGGGACTTGTGTCATATGTTCTTGGTATTCGTGGCATGTTTCAAGGTTGTAATTGGACCCTGAAACTTGGCAGACTAGGGTCAAACACACACAGAGTGATAATTTCCTAAATGCCAAATCACATTAGCTTGGTCAGTGCATGATATGAGATAACTCATGTGTGGAATGTTATCTGGTCATGTGAACAAGGCCTTCTGTGATTTCTCACAATCCTTTAAAGGAGTTGCTTCAGTGGTACTTTGCAGGTCACAGTTTTTGTAAGCCTTATAGAAAAACTGTGCTTTGAAAGTAAATACTGGCCATGTAGGTGCAAGACTGAGCGTTATCTGGTTTTTACACCTTTGTGGTGCATTCTGTGGTGCATTTTTTTACTGTTATTACTATTTTCAGCATTGTGTTGAATTCCCATAATGTGTTGTTTTTCAGGCGAGTTTTAAATATTTTATGTTCTGATGAATATGAACATAACTGTGTTACTCTTTAGTACAATGAAGAAACAAGATATCAGAGTCCTTGAAATGGATTTAAAAGGCATTGAATGTTAACTTGGTCATTAACGTGTACACACATGCATGGTGTCATGTTTACTATGAAGAACTACTGTATTTTCCAGGCCTCAAAGTCCACTTTTTTCCCTTAAAAATACTGTATGGAATTCTCCTGCATCTTATTGTCTGAAGGTGAATGAAAAATTTCTTCCATAATTTGCCATCTAAAATCTTGGTGTGTCTTATGGTCTGGAAGAGAGTAATAAATATGTTATTAACTTCAAAAAAATAAAAGTAACTCTGAATTTAGTCATCCATTTTCTGCCTGTCCCTGAGGATAGAAACATTCAGAAATTGTGAGAGTTATGCGGTGATTTAACTCTTTCTCTTAAGGACATAGAACTCCTGTACCAAGAATGTGCTTTTTGGGAGCTGTGGAGGGCGACTTTCTTTTTAACCCACAGGCATACTTTTGATGCCATTGGGATATCTGCAATCAGGTGATGCTGGTTGCTTTCAGGGCTGCAAAATATTACAGGTTAAAGTCAGTAGTATACTTACAAGGAAGTTTTGTGATAGTTATATTGCCTTTATTTTGAGGTCTTTGAATTTGAGTATGCCAGTGAGTTAAAAGTGCATTAAATGTGTATATTTCTGACTGTACAGGCTGCAGATGAATTTAGTTAGTATGCCTGTGAGTTAAATTGCATTAAAAATATATATCTATGATTATATAGGCTACATAAAGTTGAGTATATACACAGTGAGGAGGTTGTGCCTGTCCACTTGGATCACTGTGGGAATTTCTCAGCAAGTGAATAACAGATTTGCATGTCCAGTAAATGAACATTCAGACCATTGAGGTACAGTATGTGAAATTGCAAAGAACACGTTTTGAAATGTGAGACCTGAGGTTTCCACAACAGTGTTGTTGAGGATTCATGTCCTGTGGGATGTGATGTTGTGTCGCTGGGTTAGTGTTTCCTGATGGTTTGAGGAATGTAGTGCCTTCAGAGTGCTGATTTGTCTCAAGAGCATGACATTTATCTAGTAAAATGGAGTGGGAAGTTTCAAAATGTGTTGACAGTTCTGGTCTTTTGGGATGTGACGCTGTGTCACCAGGTGCTTCCTGATGTTTCAAGGGAATGTAGTGCCTTCGAAAAACTAAGAAATGCCTAGCAACACAGTGTTATATCCCAGAAGACCCAAATCCTCAGCACATTTTAAAACCTCCCTGTCCAGTTTTACTGTAGTAATATTATTATTTTGAGATAAAAATCAAGTTTTTGTAATAAACATACTAAGTGTGTGCGTGATTTTCCACAATAATTTTAATGACTGAGAGGCATGTCTAAGATACCTAATGCACGGTAATGCAGTTGGCTATGACCAGCATATTCTGTAAACAATATTTTTATAAAACAAAAGTATATTGTTACCCATAACTTAATAATAGCTATATTTACTCTGTGCAGTGGCATAATATTTTCTTTCAGTGTTAATAAAATATCAAATACATAGTAATTTGTTGCAAGGTGTAGAGGAGGCATATGAGCTGCAGTTTGCAAGCTGCATTTGGTTTCTCATGTAGCAGATATTGCTAACATACAACTTATGTTTTCCCAGAATGTTTTCAATTTGTTTATGCTATACTGATCTGGCTATCATGACTGTAAAATGCTTGAGGAGCAATTTCAGAATACTTCATGTATTCACCAAACTCAACCATACAGAAAGAAACATAAATAAAATAGTCATTGATATGTATTGTTGCATGTGTTGAGCCTTCTCAAAGGTCTGGAACACTGTTTTCCAGTATGAAGATATGTAACATAATTACTTACTTTCCCATCTTTTTTTGTGTGGTTTGTTGCCTTAAAAATGTCAGTAAGGTGGTGGCTGGAGTGCAGCGTCCCAGTGTTGGTCTTCAGAATATGCAGTCGGTACTGGAGGATTACTTAAAGACTCAGTAGGAACAGGAATGTAAATTTCTCATTGTGCTTAACTGAGCATTGCATCAGGAATGTGTATGGGGGAGTGGAGGCATAGCTGTGCCACATATTATTAATCTTGGTACTACATGAAGGTTAGTGGTCAGCCTCATTCTCTGGTCACTTTACCTCTTGGCACTTGTGGCAGAGGAAGCAGGATGTAATGGTGAACACAATCTCTGTCCTTCCCAGGAATCAACTAGCTGGTTATCTAGTCCATAGCCAGAATATGAAGGAATTATGATGGGTTGAAAGTTAGAGGGTCAAAATTAAGGCTTGGGACATAAGACTGTGTATATATATATATGGGATAATTTGAAAAGAAGGCAACACTTTCACGTTATAATATGTGAAAGTGTTGCCTTAATTGCAGTATATAATCCTCTTGTCCTAATTTAGAATGCCATAATTCCTTAACCATGGTATTCTGGTCAGAAACAGTATTTTTGCTGCCACTTCACAGTTTGCACTCTGTAGCAATGAGATGGCTATTTTTATAGGGAACTTCTGTCACATGCTTGTAACATCGGTTGAAAAACAATATTGTAAAAAGCTGTGTAATGGTAAAGTCTGGAAAGTCAATTTTTTGTGCAGCTTGTAAAATAGATGTACAGCATGTTTTCTATTGATAGTACAACTTGTTCACGTGTTTGTCTCTTGAATATATAATATAAGCTAATATTATACATGTAAATTGAAAGTTGAGATTTGTGATTATTTATTGTATGTTTCAATAAAGAACTGACAGTAACTGAAAGGGATAATGTACATGTATTTTGAGGCTGATTCCGAAACTAAAGGATTGTGCATGTGTATATTTGCAGAACCTTTGAACAAATTTACCAACTTTCATTACATTGATAAGGAAGGTCATGCTATCCAAGGGTCACTCTGTTGTGTTTTAAATATTCACGTCACTGATTAGTCTGACAGTTGTCTGAAGTTTTCGTTTGGGGGTTGCTGCTGTTTAAGTACCCGAAACTGTATTAAAAGAGTGTGTCCTTTGTTTAGATAATTTCCTTGTAAAGCAAGCACAAGTGCATTAAATATTTTAACTCTGCCCTCAGACAGTGTGGCTGTAATGCAGAGTGTTTGTTTTGTTGCAGTAACTGGGTGAAATATGGATTGTGTGACAGTCTGCCTTACAATGCAAGTATCTCTCGTGATCACAAAGAACAGCTTACCTCCCCGTAAGTCCACTGACACTGGGTACAGACTTTGGTAGTCATTCTGGAACACGTCCTTTACAAACAGATAAGGTTAGGGTAACATACATACATACATACTCCATGGAACAGAGTCCTTCCTGAGAAGCTAGCAGGTCCTCAGCTAGTCCAGAAATTCCCCACATTTTATGGAACTCGAGGGTCCATAACCGCATTCACAACTGCCTGCCACCTGTCCCTATCCTGCCAGAGCAATCCAGTCCATGCCTCCCCATCACACTTCTTGATCCATTTTAATATTATCCTCCCATCTATGGGTAAGTCTTCCAAGTGGTCTCTTTCCATCTGATGTCCCCAACAAAACCTTGTAGGCACCTCTCCTGTCCCTCAAACATGCCACATGCCCCACCCAGCTCATTCTTGATTTGCTCACCGGAACATTTGGTGAGGAGTACAGATCGTAAAGCTCCTCGTTATGTAGTCTTCTCCACTGCCCTGTTACCTCGTCCGTCTTAGGCCCAAATATCTTCCTCAGCCCCCTATTCTGAAACACCCTCAGTGTATGTTCCACCCTCAATGCGGGAGACCAATCTTAACACCCATACAAAACAACATGCAAAGTTACAGTTCTGTTTGTCTAATATTTATATCTTTGGATTGGAAACTGGAAGACAAAAGATTCTGCACCGATTGATAGCAAGCATTGCTTGACTTAATCTGCTCTCAACTTCTTCATGAATGGAATTTTGATTTGTTAGGGGTTGCTCCCAGATATCTGAACTGTTCCACCCTTTCAAAGGATTTATTACCTATCTTTATGTTGTGATTTTGTCCTGCAGGCTGGTCTTGAGACATGACCATATACTTAATTTTCTCAGCATTTACTCTTAAGACCAATCTCCTTACTAGTGACTACTAACGCTTATGCGTTTTTCTTTATATGAAGTATATTGAAGTAATCCATCAGTCACGACAAAAACTTTTGTATTTTTCGAAATTCTAGCAAGAAAATTCAAGTTTCATTCAAATCTAACAAGAATAACGGGTACTTTACATGAAGACCTATGTACATTTATGAAAAGATCTGGCTCAGTGCTTGGTAGAATGAGGAATGTTTTACATGAAAGTTGTAGAGAAAATCAAAACACACATTTTATGTTCAATAACTTTTTTTTTTTCTGAAAATTGTGCCATTTATGAGATAATGTAAAAAAATAAGGTAGAGCCGGACAGGCCACAGATGACAATATGGTGCATGCCCTTTGCATGCTGGCCAAGGCTATAAACCCTCAGAATATATAATACTTATTGCTTTTCCATGGTAACAAAGGTCACTCGAACACACTTCAATGTTACGTTATACATACATTGCCTGTCTTGATTCTTAAATTATGTATGCTTCCACCCAAGATATTAACATCATCACCATAAACCACAAGCTGATGTGTACCATTTAATTTCAAGCCTTCCTGGTTTGCCTGAACCCTCCTAATGGCATATTCTAGAGCAAAGTTGGAAAAGCAATGGCAATAAAGCATCTTGTTTCAAACCATTCTTAATAGGAAATGTGTCAGACAAATGCTTGCCTACCCAGACTCTGCTATAGGTTTCATTTAGACACATTTTTACTAGCCTTACTAGTTTCATAGGGATACCAAATTCAATGAGAATATTATACAAGACCTCCCTCCTAACTAAATCATAGGCTTTATTGAAGTTTATGAATAGTTGATGCACTGCCTCATTGTATTCACTCATTGATTTATTTACATTCAAGTCGATCCAAAGAGGTTGGAAAACCTACTGGATATAGAACAAGTAAAATGAGTTAAATGTACATACAAATACAATTATAATTACAAAAGGATTACAATGAATACATTACTGCAATGTATATAAGATAGATAAAATATCGAATGCATGACTAGATATGTAAAAGTAGCTGACTGTACAGAGTAAGAAACATTTAACAAACAATATACCAAACCAGAAGAATGTGACAGAATTAATTATAGGAATGTCTACTTTTTTTCCTTATTAACATTAAAGTATTTGTCAAATGAATGAAAGCAATTTGTATATAAAAAGGTTTTTAAAAGTGTCTTAAATTTCTTTCGGTTATTAGAAAAGTCTTTAATGTCAGATGGGAGACTATTGTAGATCTTGATACCCAGATAGTAAACTGCTTTTTGATATATAGCCAGATTTGCCTGAGGTAAATGAAGGTTAGTACTTTGTCTCGTATTTATACTATAGTTTTCCGAATTTACTATAAATTGAGCTTTATTATTAACTACAAATAAGAGTAAAGAAGATATGTACTGTGACTTTAGTAGCAAAATTCTCAATTTCTTAAATAGAGTACAACATGTATCTCTACTCCTGCATCCCATAATAATTCTGATCACCTCTTTTGCATCCTAAAGATTTTACAACAGTAGGAAGAGTTCCCACAAAATATTAAACCATAATCCATAATAGAATGAAGAAGGGAATAATAAACCATAATCATGTTGTATGAGACATGTATGGCTGAATGGATCTAATCACATAACAAGCAGTACTGAGTTTGGATATCAGCTGTTCTATATGAGTTCTGCAGGACAAGGTGCTGTCAATATTCATTCCAAGAAATTCAGTATGTGAGATGTTGGGTATTAATTTATCATCATAACCAATATTCATATTAGTAGTTTGGTTATTCTTGGTTATGAAATGAATATAGTGAGTTTTCTCAAAATTTAATGAAAGAAAATTTTCTTTAAACCATTTGTTTATAAGTTTGGAAACTGTATGAATATCATTATTGTACTTAGTGAGGTTGGAACTAGTAAATAATATACTGGTATGATCAGCAAATAATATTGGTAGAGATTTGTTATTTATAATCTTTGGCAAATCATTTATGTAAAGAAGAAAAAGCAGAGGTCCTAAAATAGAACCTTGTGGAACACCATGTTTAATTTTTGCCCAGTTGGAAAGGGTACTATAGCTATGATTCTTATTGTATATTAATACTCTTTGGTATTTATCATTGAGGTAAGATTTATAAAGTACATTATCTCTACCAGTTATTGCATGAAATTCCAATTTAGACAATAATATGTCATGATTGACACAATCAAAAGCTTGTTCAAGATCACAAAAAATGCCTCCCACTATTAATTTATTGTTCAAGGCCTTTAAGATTTCATTAGTTAATGTATAAGTACCCTTATCTGTTGTCGACTTTGTCCTGAACCCATTTTGACCGGCCCTGGGGCCCACCCAGCCTCCTGCACAATGGGTACCGGGTCATTCCTGGGCGTAAATCGGCTGGGGTGTGGAGTTGACCACCCACCCCCATCTAGCGTCGAGGTTAAAGAAATAGTAGAGCTATACCTCTACTCCTCCTGTGGGCCTTCATAGCCTGTTCTAGGGTGAACTTTACGTTACCTCCTTTCAGAATAGTTTTTCTGTAATATTTAGCACCTAATACATACTTTGGTATATTTATTTGATCTAGTTCTATTTGATTTAAATGGTGTTTGGTAAAACATAAGAAATGAGGTAGATCAGATTATAAGTGACATAAAAGTTCATTAGTTTTTTTCGTAATCCCCTCATATTCTGGTAATAAATTTTTAATGACTATCAGAAAGGTAATTTGAAGAATACATTTTTGTACTGCTACTTTCTTTGGATTTTTTATTGTATTATGCTGAAGGATGTAAACCTCATTATTGTATTATGATGAAGGATGTAAACCTCATTATTTCTTTCACTAGTTACTAATATATTATCTTTGATGAGTCCATTTTCCATAAAAAATCTTCATGTTTTGTCACTGGGGTTTTTCTTTGTCTTCTTGAAGTTCTAATTACAATATCTTTTGATTCTGATGCACTATCACTTTGAGTATCAGATATGACCTCATTAGAACTAAGTCCACTTGGTCTTCTTTCCATTTTAAGGTGATATGGGGTCTCTGCTGTCTTGTCAGGATTTGTTTTATGTTACTTGCTATCAACTGAGCCATTCATTCCTTCCTATTTTTTCTCACATATTTGATGAATGTAAAATATGTGATCAGTAATTGACATCCACAGTGATGATCCCCAGTAATTTCGTCTGCATATGGAGTATCTTTGTTCATGAATCATTAAACTTTTTTAATATTAACATACAAGAATTTGGCAAAGAACAAGATATTGAAGTATGCGCAATTAAAATACATTTACCAACCATAACTATTTGTATAATATCTATTTACAGGTCTCCTAATGGGAATTTCATACACTTTATAAGGAGCTTAGAAGCTATCATGAATAAACTATATAGTACTAATATACATTTCATCATCTGTGGGGATATAAACATAAACTATCTTGATAACAGCTGTAAAGAAAAGCAACAATTAGATTCCCTACTAGCCACATACAATTTAACCAGTACTGTCTATTTCCCAACAAGAATACAAAACGGCGCAGCATCAGCACTAGACAACATTTTTATCGATGTAGGTAAAAATGAAAACTATACCATATATGCTCTTATTAACGGGCTATCGGATCATGATGCCCAAATTATCAAGTTAAACAATCTCAATACACAAGGGCAGTACAATGAAACACAAATCATGAGAAACTTTAATAAACACTCTATAACTAACTTTAAGATTAAACTGAGCTGTGAAACCTGGGATGATATCTTTGGAGGAAATGATGTTAACATAATATTTAATAACTTTCTGAATACATATCTAAGGATTTTTTATTCTAGCTTCACTAAAAGAATAATAAAGAGTAAACCTAAAGGCAACACATGGATAACAACAGGGATAAAGATCGCATGTATAAATAAAAGAAATCTTTATTTACAGTGTAGGAACAGTAAAGACACAAATCTTAAAGAGCATTATAAACATACTGTAAAACTCTAACTAAGGTCATTAATGCGGCTAAAAAACTTTACTATGATAGAAGAATTTTAAATTCTAAAATAAAATGAAAACTACTTGGAATATAGTTAAAACTGAAACAGGGAAAAAAGAAAGAAAGGAAGAAATACAGTACCTCGATATTAATGGTAATACAACATACAACCAACAAATTATAGCAAATACATTTAATGATTACTTTTTAACAATAGCAGATAAAATCACAGATAGTAGTAGAGATAGTAAAACAGGACATCCAAATAATAACAATTTTCTAAAGTACATGTTACAAACATTTAAGCGCCCTCTGCCAAGTATTAGATTTAGACATACGTCAACTCATGAGATAGAAGAAATTATTAAATCCCTAAAAACAACACACTCACATGGATATGATGAAATACCAACTAAAATATTAAAAGTAAGTGCCCCTTTTATTAGCTCTCCTTTAACATATATCTGTAATAAAACCCTTTCCTCAGGTATCTTTCCATCTAGATTAAAATTCTCAGTAGTAAAACCAATATTTAAAAATGGTGACAAACATAATATTGCTAATTATAGACCTATATCTTTGCTAACTGCTTTCTCCAAAGTTTTTGAAAAAGTAATATATACAAGACTCTACCAACACTTAAATCAAAACAACATACTCATAAACGATCAATATGGGTTCAGGAGTAACTCTTCAACTGATATGGCTTCCTTCAAGCTAATAAATGAAATCTTACTAGCCATGAACAATAAATTAACTGTTGGTGGTATATTTTGTGACCTGGAGAAAGCTTTCGACTGTGTCAACCATAATATTCTACTATCAAAACTGGAACTTTATGGGATAGTAGGAAAATTCAATGCATTAATTACATCATACCTAAATGACAGATATCAGAAAGTGGTAATAGATAACATAAAAACTCATAATAGTACTTCTTCCGGATGGGAGATCATCAAGCATGGTGTTCCGCAAGGCTCAATCCTTGGTCCGCTATTCTTCCTTTTGTATGTCAATGATTTGCCTGAAGTAATAACTAATAACGCTAAAATCATCTTATATGCCGACGACACTAGTGTTATAATACCTAATCCTAGCCTTCAGGATCTTGCAATTAACATGAACAAACAATTTGTAGCCATAAATGAATGGTTCAAAACCAATTTGTTATCCTTAAATTTCAAGAAAACTCATTACCTACTATTTAGGACAAAAAATAGTTTGGAAACCAATATAAGTATAAGCTGTGGAAACAAGCATATTACTAACACGTCAAATACTAAGTTTCTTGGTTTACACATTGATGAAACATTATCGTGGAAATCTCACATTGACCAATTAGTAACTAAACTGAGTTCGGCCTGTTATGCAATTAGGACTGTAAAAGATTTTATGTCACAAGAAACTCTAAAGATGATTTATTTCTCCTATGTGCATTCCATCATAGCATACGGTATAATTTTCTGGGGTAATTCGCCCTACAGTATTAATATCTTCAGGATACAAAAGCGTATAATCAGAGTTATTATGAATGCAAAAACTAGAGACTCTTGTAGGGAACTATTTAAAAATTTAAAAATTCTGCCCATGTATTCACAATATATATTTTCGTTAATACTGTTTGTCGTAAATAATAAAGATCAGTACAAATCAAACCACGAGATTCATAGCTTCAATACTAGACATAGCACGAATTTGCACCTTCCAACATCACGTCTGACAGTTTTTCAAAGAGGACCCTACTACTTTGGTATTAGAGCTTTTAATCATCTCCCACCTAGCATAAAAAGCTTGAGTAATGAAGTGAAACTATTTAAACCGGCACTAAAAAGATTTCTTCTTTCCAATTCGTTTTATTCCTTGGATGAATATTTTAACTGTAAATTTAATTAATGATCATGGGTTTTTAATCCTTTACTAAGTAACCTTTTGTAATGATATTATTTGCTACAGCTCACATATATATAATAATCACATCATAGAATATTTATTACAATAGTTTTATTCATTTTGAATGTAATATATGGACTATGATTTGTTATTCTAAGCTTGAATTGTTTTACTATTGTGTTTTATGTCATGTCTGTTTTTACAAATTGCTTGTATTTATTTTACAATGTATATATTATATAACTTATTAATTCATATGATGACCAAATCCACATCCTGTTTTTGTCTTTGTGACTGTATATTGGATCTATGGATTGTAAATAAATGATGATGATGATGATGAACAGTGCATCAGCTATTTATAGACTTCAATAAAGCCTATGATTTAGTTAGGAGGGAGGTCTTGTATAATATTCTCATTGAATTTGGTATCCCTATGAAACTAGTATGGCTAGTAAAAATGTGTCTAAATTAAACCTATAGCAGAGTCCGGGTAGGCAAACATTTTCTGACACATTTCCTATTAAGAATGGTTTGAAACAAGGAGATGCTTTATTGCCATTGCTTTTCAACTTTGCTTTGGAATATGCCATTAGGAGGGTTCAGGCAAACCAGGAAGGCTTGAAATTAAATGGTACACATCAGCTTCTAGTTTGTGCTGATGATGTTAATATATTGGGCAGAAGTGTATATGCTATAAAGAAAAACACAGAAGCTTTAGTAGTCGCTAGTAAGAAGATTGGTCTAGAAGTAAATGCTGAGAAATCTAAGTACATTGTCATGTCTTGCAATCAGACAGCAGGACAAAATCACAACATGAAGATAGATAATAAATCCTTTGAAAGGGTGGAACAGTTCAAATATTTGGGAACAACCGTAACAAATCGAAATTCCATTCAGGAAGAAATTAAGAGCAGATTGAAGTCGGGGAATGCTTGATATCATTCGGTGAAGGATCTTCTGTCTTCCTGGCTGCTATCCAAAAATACAAACATTAAGATATACAGAACTATAATTTTGCCAGTTGTTTTGAACAGGTTAGGGCAACATGCAATTGTAAATGATGCACACGGCTGCGCGTGAACGTTTTACAGAAACGGACCAATCAGGGCACGCGCATTGAAGACCAGGATATCGGTAAAGATCCGTTGTTGAGAGGGTTATGAAAAATATAGTTTGCAACCAGTGTGTTTACAAACTTTCAGTGTTAATTTCAGCGTAGTGTTGTAGGATGACACGCTCAAACGCAGAAATATTAAATTCATTGTCAAAGACTCTTATATTACAATAATGTACACTGCGGATGTCGAAATTATTTTCTAGCGCTGTGCATTAGATTCCCATACATTTTTCGATACATCGTACAATGTATGAAAAATCGCGAGTAGCAATATCTAATATTGAATCGCTCGGTATGTTACGGAGCTAAGTGATTGTGATTATTATTATTATTATCACAGCTGGTTTTGCTATCGTAGTGATTGGTATCCACACCTCACACACGAGGAAGCCGAAATTCTTTTTCCGTGCAACCTTGTTTCACTTACTGGTTATTTTATGTTTTAGGGTAGGCAACATACCAACACAGAGAATAATGTGTGATGATGACATTCAGTTTTGTACAAACTGGTAAGTGAAATACGTTGTTTATAAAGTCCTAAACACACGATTTTAATGCTGGACTAATCGGTTATGTTCTCACCTCTCCAGCAAACGTGAGATACCTCGAATAAATTTTGTAATGCACAATGTGCATTGCCAGAGGAAGCTAGCGTTGTGCATAAAGTGTGATGAACCTGTACCAAGATGTGAACTTGCAGCTCACAATACAAATTTCCATGCTGTTGTTGAGTGTCCGGCATGTGGCCACCAGTGTGAAAAGAGATACTTAACTGATCACCAGGTCAGTAAAAAGAAAAAAGGAACACTATTTTGGAGTTATTTTGCTTGTGCATGCCTTAAAGAACAAGGAATTGGCTAGGTGGCAACCTGATTAAGATTGTGGAATGTTTCAAAATATTTAGTGTGTAATTAGATAGCCCTCTCCTTGTGACACCAGTATGTTTGTATGCAGATGATTGTTTAACCTACTGTACGTAACTTTCTCAAATGTTTTAGAAAAAAAGTTAATAATTAAATGGGTGTATAATTGATGTAATAGTTTTGTCTCTTTTTGTGCAGTGGTTTTACTACTGCAGTTTTTTAAGATGGTCAGGGAAAATACCTGTATGTAATGAGTGATTACAAATACATACATACACATGCACATACATTCCATGATTCATCAGTTTGCCATGTGGCATCTGGATATGAAACAAGTCACAATGCCATAAAAACATGATTATATAAAACAATCATTAGTCCTATATCAAAACAAGTAGACAATATATGACTAAAAATATGCAATATTTATAATGCATTTCTTATAGAGCTATCATCAATCTTTATCTCATGTTCATAATTTAAATATTTCTTAATTGAATAAAAGGAGTCAAAAATTGAAAACCTTTTCAGAGTCCATATAAATTGCTTCTTATCCTTCACTAGTTCGGTGGTGGATGCTGGTAATGTATTAAAAATCGTTATGCTCGCATAATCTGCATCCCTTTGATGTGATGAAAAATTTGCTATTGGTCTATTGTAGCATTCAAGGGGTCTTGGTGGTTCACTGGCCACACATTGCACTCCCCACATGACCTGACTGGCAGACATGTATATGCAGACATTCCTGCACATATGTTTAGTCTTCTTGTAATATGGGGAACAGAGGGTTTTTGTAACCCTTGTGTTTTTTGTGTGCTGGATTGTAAGGAGATGACAACAGGAGAGTGGGGTGTGATACTGTAGCAGATTTTAGTATAACTAGGCTTGAAGCCTAAGAGACGGGGGATTATTTTGACACTTGCCAGACCAAACACTTTGCAAGAGTGAATGGTTACGTAGAAATTAGCAGTTTTCCTGCACTTGTTTCCACAACTTGGTCATTTCACTGTACAACCATTAGTATTAGGAGCTTGCCGTGGGCTATTACTCTTTAAAGACAACCACCCACTCTTCAAACATCAGCTTTCTGTCTTCAGGGCAGCAAGGTACCACTTAGCTGTCTGCCTGTAGAGTCTCTGTTGCTGGGGGGAGCAGGGCCTGGGACCCCTTGGTCAGGGATACTGCACTATGTAATTGCACTTTCTTTCTTGTATTGATACTGTGCACTGAAAAGTTAAATATTATAAATTTCGTAACAAGAAGGTCATAGCTTAATGTGGCTTAATGGGTGACTAACTAGACATGCACAAGATTTCAATATTTTACATGTTATTTCATCATAACCTGATGAGTTTCTTGGCTTAATGGACTGTAGTATACTTTTTATTTCAGCTTGAGTGACGGATTACTTTTATGCTACAGAAGTTTCAAGGAAATGGAACTATATAAGCCAACAAGAAAAGATTATCTGTTATTTCATTTCTACTTTGTAGAAGGGTGGCTGCAAGAATGCCTAATTATTATAAAAATTTGTGTGTAAGAATGGTGACAATTTTTTTTCTCTGTAGCACTGTAAATAAGTATTTTGTATTATTTAAATTTGTATATGTATTTGGGACAAGAACATGTATTTGATCAATACATATTCTACATCCTTGACTTATTCTTATGAAGGATCTGTGGATGGTAAATAATTTTCTGTTTCATTCTGTGGAACAGTTTATTATTAACTGAAGCTTTTTTTTTTATATAAATTTATGTTTTTATTTTATTGGGTCATGAAATAACAAATAAGCATGCTTGTAATTTTCAGAATTCCTCATGCAGCCATCGAGCTGTATGCTGTAATTACTGTAATATTGAAACAGAAGCTAGCGAATTGGCTGAACACGAGAATTACTGTGGTAGTCGTACAGAGCGATGTGAAGACTGTGGAGAATTTGTGATGCTAAAATATCAGCAGCTACATCAGGATTCCAATCATAGTTTCTTGAAACTTGAAGATGGTAATTTTATTGTTTCATTGGGTAGAACACAAATTGTGAATGTGTAATTTTCTTCGTCACTTGGATGTTACTTATCTTATTTCTCATGGAGTAATGTCCATGTGTTTTCAGAGCCTGGTCCTACACCCTTATGGAGCAATGCTCAGGTAACATCCACCAATGTTCTCAATGATTTGAGTCGTCAGCGTAAGGTATCGAACGCCAGTCAGGATTCTACACGTCCCACTTCAGCCTCAAATCGGCTGTCTCCCAGTAAACGCACTAATGATATGCCTCAAGTTAATACTGCCACATCTGCAGCTCCTACAAAGGATCACCATAAGTCCACTATACCTGCAGGTATCTAGCAGAGATGGTGATACAATAATAATGTCTCTAACAGATTTGAGCAGTGTTGATGCAGACCATTGATATGCTTCGGAGGTGTGTTAGTGCTGCAGTGTGAACATTTTTTGAGTCTTATTTAGTGACATTACCAGTTGCTATGATTATGATTATGTAGCATTGGTGGTAGATGAATGAATGAGTATCGATCATTGGTGGCATAGTACTGACGGGAAAACTGAAGCACTCAGAAAAATAACCTGTCCCAGACCCACTTTGTCCACTAGAAATCCCATATGGACCGACTTGGGATTGAACTCAGTCTTCTGCAGTGAGGGGCTGGTGACTGAGCCATGGAGTCCTTTTGTAACTTAAGTGATTGAATTGTGATTATATGTAATTGTAACAAATTAAAGGTTGATTCTTTGCTTTTGTCTTTCTAAAAGTAGGCAGTGAAGTAATGAAATTTGTTATTTGTTATATTAGTCTTATGACTGTGTTTTCCAGTTAAAGGTAAAGTTCACCCTAGAACATGCCATGAAGGTCCAGAGGGGGATTAGATGTATAGCTGTACTCTTTCTTTAACCTCTGTGCTAGATGGGGTAGGTGGTCAATGCTATGCTGCTACTGCAGCTTTACCCCCGGGAGAGAGACACGGTATCCATTGTATAGGAGGCTGGATGGGCCCCAGGGCCGGTCTGGATGGGTGCGGAAAATGTCACTCCCACCAAGATTTACTCCCCGGACCGTCCAGTCTGTAGTGAGTCACTATACTGACTGAGCTATCCTGGCCCACATACATTTTCCATTGGCCTAATTATCTGTTATTTACCAAAGTAGTGCTTGAAGAACTAAGTGGCTGTCAAGCAGTACATGGTTTGCCTTTGCACTGTATAACCAAGGTGACGACCAGACAGATATTAACAGTGTGGCACAAAAGGTTTTTATTCTTTCCTTTGAATAATAATGACAATAATATCAGTAATAGTAATTCATTTTATATTTTATTGACCCAAATATAAATTGACCCGCCCTTCACAAGCTTTAATTTTCAGGAAAACGCCCGTACAGGACATGTTTAACTTTACATGTGATGATAAGTTGACACAGATGATGAATTAGGAAACAATTCTTGTCTTATGTTCAGGGAAATATGGTATCTGTTAGATGAATTAGGATAGAACAGTTATTAAGTCATGTTTTATATACACCAGTTATTCCAGGTGCTTGGAGATTTTCTAATGTTGAGATTGCATGTGTTCATTGTACAGTAAAATGGGCATGAAGTGGACTCAGTGGAATGTGTGGATGATTACTGTTTGTCCACTGAGCTGGTTAGTACAGTTCTAACCTGTAGTACTTTCAGTACTGACCAGGACATTGGCTGTACTGACTGGTGCTTTGTAATATTCTTCAGCCCTTCAAATGAAGCCCCATACTAATGCTGATGTCTTAGAGGGTTTTTAGCAGTGTTAAAGTAAGTTGTGGTTCTGAAACTGTTATTGAAAGTGAAAGTTTGACTAGTATGGGACAAAAATGCACATTTTATTGGTATATGTAGCTGACTAACAAACAGTCAGTCAAACAAACAAAGGAAGTAACTAACTGCATGGAGCCAAGTTCTTCTTGAGAAGCTCCTCAGCTAGTCAAGAAATTTTCTGCGCTTCACACTTGGTGAAACCCGAAGGTTTATTATTGTGCTCCCAGGAGTTCACCTCTTACCTCTGTTTTCAACCACATTAATCCAGTCCACATCCTCTCATCCTATTTCCTTAAGATATAGTTTTATATTATCCTCCCATCTACACCTAGGTCTTCCAAGTGGTCTCTTTCCTTCAGGTTTGTCTACCAAAACCCTGTATGCATTTGTTCTTAATTTTTGTTATAGTTGATGATGGAGTTGACTTGGATCGGCTGCTGGCCCTACGATTGGCCGAACAAGAGCGAATGTTGAGCACTATCCCATCTGCCCCATATGTGGTTGATGACGGAGTCCCAACCCAGCAAGGTGGGGAGCTTGTGGCATTACCGTGTGAGTTTTGCCAGGCTATGGTGCCAGCTAATCAGCTTGTTGTCCACGAGACGGGTTGTCGTCCAGACTTGGCTAGTTACAGTGCTGCTCCTTTATCACCGCCATCTGCCTCGTCAGATGAAGATGAAGATGAAGATATTGATGGCTTGCCTTGCGAATTCTGTGGTGTTCTTTTCCCTCCTCAGTTTCTTCTTCAGCATCAGGTATTTGTCATAATTGGTACTCTGTGGGTGCGCTAGAGCGGTTTCTGAAATGTTTTCTAGACCTCTTTGGTGTGTCTAATGCAGGGATCAATTGAAGCAACAAATGGGTTAAATATTTTGTTTAAAATTAAGCACTGCATTGAGAGTATATATTAATAACAAAACTGAAAGACATTATAATTATTGACTTTTGTACTTTACCTCATTGTTGTCTCTTTGCTGTACATTACCATCTTGGGATAGCAAACCTCTTTGAGGCATTATGATCCATGAAGAAAACCAATTTTAATTCTTTAAATTGTCAGGGGGGAGGGGGGGTCTTGGATGCTGTGCCAGGATACATTCCATAATTAGAATAAGATCAGTTTGAGGACCAACTGGCAGGTTGATGGTTTGAGACTTCATGTCTAATGCCATGACTTTTATTGATCCCATGTAATAGCAGACATCAAGACTACCGTATAGGGTGCTGAATTAATGCAGTTCTCCTGCAAACAAACTTATAAGAATATACTGCACATTTCTGTTGCATTCATCTTAGCTCATCATGTATGTGTTTTTCTGGGTCTTAATATTGGTGACCAAATTTCTGTTTTACTTTACTTCATATTTATTGTGTTGGTAGGATTTGTGTGATGCCATGCCATCTTTACATCATGGCATCCTAGTAAATGATGTGCGTCCTGTCCAGAAGGCTGGCTGTAGGACAACCAAGAAACGAACAAATTTGGGTCCTGACACTCTGCATTTCTTTCCCGTAACATCTGTAGATCATGTGGGTGAGAAAAATGCTTACTTGAATGAAATGCAGGCGGCTTTGAAGAAACCCACAGCCAGTGTGCAACCTATAGGTAGGAGGTTCCTGTAATTAAACGGCTGGACGTAAAACTATGTCAGTAGGATCAGTTTGATCCTGTTTGTATTTTACTTTGACACAATAAAGATTTTGTGAGATTTGAGGTTCTCACAGCAGTGTTACTGAAGATTCGAGTCTTTTGAGATGTGATGCTGTGTCGTCCTGCATGTAGTTCCCAATGTTTTGTAGTATTGTAGCGCCTCCAAAACATCGGAAACTTCTTGCCCACTGATATGGTGTGACATCCCACGGCACTTTAATCTTGTATAAGAAGGTTGCTCATCGTAATGTGGTAAAATCAAGAGGTCACAGTAGCATCGTCCATAGTGAAATGTGGTGAAAAATTTAAATACCTACAAAAATTGGGCTGATAGCAAGTTAGTTAGTTAGTTAGTTAATTAGCACTATAGACTGGTGTTTTAAATGGAATGGGCAACAAGTATGGTAAAATAGTTTGAGCTTTGCAATAGGCTGATGTCATGAGGATTCAGATCTGCTGGGATGCCACTAAGCCAGTGATACAGCACCACATCCCTGAAGACCATAGACCTTGCAGGCTGATGTGATGCTTATTGGTAATCAGGTTTTGTGCTGCACAAAGAACAACTTGAAAGGGGGATGTGGAATTAATGAGCTCTGATAGGATCCAAAGGAAATTATAAAGTGAACTTGAAGAGTACTAAACAGAGAAGGATCTGTTAGCATTATACTCACACGAAGTCAGATAGGTCTAGCACTTGGAAACATTAAGACTATAGGACCATGTAATTTCTGTCTTTTTCGAGGTCACCAGTACTCACCTGGCTTTGACTTTGCTCAACAAAATGAAGCTGCAACTGCAAGCTGCCCATCAAATCGTACTCCACCGGGGTAAGTTATAATCATGAGATAGGCACTTTAAAATAACTAGGCTACAGGCTGGGTGATCTAGGGTGTGAATCCATGCAGAGGTGAGAGATTTTAATCATCTCCAAAATGTCTGGCATGACTCTAGACCTGCCCAGCTTCCTGTTCAATGGGTACCAGAGGTTCTGTTCTATGGGGGGAGGGGGGGGGGGGCATGATGCTGCTTACCACTCGCCTCCACCTAGTGTCAAGGTTAGGAGAATGAGTGGAGCTATACCTCTTCTTAGCCTCCTATTCATTGAGTCCTTGGGGTTCTTTCCCTGAGGGTAAAGCAGTCAGGGTGTGAAGTTTATCACTTTTTAAAAGTTTCTGAATTGTATAAGTGAAGTTTTTCAAATTAAAGTTTTGTGTTATACCCAAAATAATTAAGTTGGCTTGTACTGGTATGGCCTGTGCTAGTATTTAAACATTTTCAGTCTGTGTCCTTACACCAGAAAGAAGGCGTAGGACATTCAGATTAATTATTGTTACTTATCTCTGTTTCAGATGTGCTAACGGGACAGTGCGTCACTCCCCGTCTACTGGAGCAGTACCCAAACAGAAGGCACGGAGACATGTTAACACCAGTGTGTATTCTACTAATCCATGCCTTCTGTTCACGCACAGCTAGTTATGCTTGGCAATCATATTGTGTTACCAGTCACACATTGATATGACACCACTTTGTTTAAGGTCCTGTATCTTGAAAGCTTTATGCCTGCACACCATGCAATGGATGTGGCTGCCTGTAATGTGCATCAAGTGATTCTTTTGTTTGTAGGACTGCTACATAAATTGACTAGCATTCAGAAACACTCGTAGCAGTTGATATTTGATACTTCATTATCATACTGGTTGGTAACACAGATCCATTTGCCTGTGTTCTTTTGTTAACCGCGTGCTCGTTATGCAAGTACATTATCAATAAAAATCAATAAAGAAGCTACAAAATGATTAAAGCAGTTCTTAGCTACTGATGTTTGTTCAGTTGTTAAGAATTAAGCTGTCATATTGTATCACAGCAGTATGTGTGTTAGGTTTGATCCGCGTACTGTTTGTATCTACACTACAGGTACCAGCTCCTTACTTCCTATACTATTCAATTTTTATACACTTCTCTATGCATTTTTTCCTATTAGTATAACAAAATGGTTCTTATAGAAATTCTGTCGTCCTCCCTTCTCCACCACCACCACCACCATAACTGCTGTGTCTTAATGCAATTATTACTGTACGACCAGTTTAATGTTAGTAACAAGAAAAAGGAATGATTATTATGTACTAAGACCACAGTTACATTACTTTGCATATATGTATATAAAGTAACATTACTTAATATATACATATATACAGTAAAACCCCGATTTAATGTTCCCGCAGTTAGTGAAATCCCGGATTTAGTGATGATTTTTTCATGTCCCGACAATAGCTCCATATAAACAAATAAACCTCCATTTAATGAAAACCTCGATTTAGTGAGATATATTGTAATCCCCCAGCAATTCATTAAATAGGGGTTTTACTGTACTTAGTAACTCACAACATAAAATACTAAGGAACGTTAATCTGGTGTTGACCACAGCATCATTCTGCAGTATGATCCATTGGTTGTTTCCACACATAATGCTACTTTTCAGTGAACGGGTGTCATATCAATGTTACATTTGATAAGCAGCTGATCGCAAACATAGCTAGTTGTTAAAAATGTATTAGAATGGAAGGAGTAGACAGTAGTAAGTTTTACTACAATGCATAAATAATGAAATTCCTATTTAAGGTGTGCCATGGGGAAAATATATCTGTATCTTACAGTTAGAACAAGATGCCTACATCTTAAACTGGGGACAAGATGTCGGTATCATATGCTGGGGTCAAGATGCCTGTATATTAAATTTGGGACAAGGTATCTGTAATGACAATGGGGAAAAGCTACCTGTATCTTATGTTGGGGACAAGATATCCACATCTTGCACTGGGAACAAGATGCCTGCATTTGACATGCAGTTGTAGATGGTAATACTTTCTGACCCCTGCCCCTAAATTCTTGGATGTATCAGAGAAGTGTAGAAAGCGAAGATAATTAAGGGTTATTGTAGGCCGTCTCACCAAAACTATTTTGTACATTTTGATTAAATATAGTGTAGAGGTAGTGGTAAAGGTCACCCCATAACATGCCAATGGAGCCACAGATGAGGAGAAGAGGTAGAGTTGTAGCTGTACTCATGTGTAACTTTGGTGCTAGATAGGGGTGGTTTGTCAATGTCATGTCCTGGTTGCTTTACCCCCAGGAAAGTGCAATGGTGCCCATCGTAGAGGAGGTTGGGTGGGCCTTGGATGGGTATGGAGAAGAGAAAATCTCTTGGCACCACCATGGTTCAAACCCTGGACCATAGAGAGAGGTGTAGTAACTTGCTGTCAAGGAACAGGCTTATATAATATGGTCATGAAACAATAACATTTGTAGAAATTTCACTTTATTGTAAATAGTAGTTCAAAACACAAAATAAAATGAAACCAATTTATAGAAAGCAATGTGATTTCTGTTTTTGAACTTTTCTTGCTCATAAGTCAAACTTGGGCTCAATGAAACGTGGAGAAGTGGCAGTTCCGTACATTGTTCCGGGCAGAGTCAACTTTTTTTCTTTGTTTTACTGCAGTTGTGGCAAAAAATTTTGCTTTGCATAGACAGATTAACAAGAATGACACCAAAAGCTTCAGAACCTTCTCACTAAAAATTTCCAATGCTTATCTAAAATGCTAGAAGTGATTTTTGCCTACAATAGCAGACACTTAACAAGAGGTGGTCCTTCATTTTGGGAGTTTGATGGGGAATTAATAATTGCTAAGCATGGAAAACTAGCATGTTAAAACTGTATGTGTGTGTGTTAATGGTTACTAATTAAACCTGTAACAGACTGCAGACAATCGAGCAATCTGAATATTAAAGTCTTTTGGGAAGTGACTGTCAGAGGGTGAGTAGTTCCTGACACCACCCCCACTGGCTTGCAACCTTCTCTGGCCATCTGCTGCCCACATCAGCCATGCCTATATAGGATACACTCTTTTGCCACATGGCTATTCTTCTTGGAATGCTTGATCCTGAAGATGAAGGCACTATAATCCTTTGAAACGTCAGGAACTGCCCCCCTATCGACACATCATCACATCCCAGAAGACTGGAGTCTTCAGCAACAGTGCTGCAAGAATTTAAAATCTTGCAATAAAGCAGCCTATTTTTAAGTGTTTAATCACAGTAAAACACCTATTTAATGAATTGCTGGGGGATTAGAATATATTTCACTAAATCGAGGTTTTCATTAAATGGAAGTTTACATTGTTTATATCGAGCTCTTGTCGGGACATGAAAAAATCATGACTAAATGCGGGAACATTAAATCAGGGTTTTACTGTAGTTGAAACACCAAAATGGTGTTTATGCACTTGGTTAGTAATTGAAATGGGTGCACTGGGTGTTTAAGTCTGCGGTCCCTAAAATATTATTTAACTGACTGGAATTAAATGCCTGGGGTACTCCAAAAAAGGTGAGAATTTAAATGTAATCCTTGCTATTCGCGGGGATTAGGTTCCTAGAAAACCCCGTGAATATGGAAAATGCGAATACAGAACTTTTTCACTTAGACTCGCGCTACGCTTGGATGCCATTATTAATTACAAAAATAATAAAAAACCGAGAGCCGCGAGAACAAGGAAGCAGCCTCTCCTTGCTAGAGCCGATCTGCGATGCGCGGTAGGCGTCTCAAAATTTTTTGCCTGCTGCGCATGGCCATGAATAGCCGCGATGTGCCCATGAATGGCAAAAAATGAGCGAACCTGCGACACGGAACACGCAGATAGCAAGGATTGACTGTATGATATGTGCCAATGTAAATTTCATAACTCAAGAGCTGACATGCAGTGCAGTGACTAGGACAGAGGTACCTGATGATCTGTTTATATGTCTAAAGTCATCATCTTGTAATCCTGAACATGGTTCCTGTTCTTACAGATGAAGTCTCCCAAGAAGTACCGCGCTCCACTGCCGCCATGGTAATTGCACCCGGGCATTTACGGGTCCGGCATCCCGATGCCAAAAGCTGATCAGATCAAGTGGTCATATCACATTGGTTAAGTTAGCCAATTTCCCTGTCCCATAGGAGTGACCCGTTTTATTCAATCAGCAATGGCTGCCACTGTATGGTCAAATGTGTGCTGTTTGACTTGAACCAGTTGGTATCAATGGTAATACAGAATGAAGACTTAGATGGCAGAGTAAGTAACATAAAGCTGTTGTTTGACTTGCTGTTAACCTCTTTGTAACTCTGGTAACATATATCAGAGGAGTAACTGAGAAAGATACCGACACTGGTACAAGGACCCACTGTTTGAAGACGACTGCAAATGTTGTGTGCTTACTTTACTATGAAATTTGCCAGTCTCCAGCATTTTACAGGCTCATTTTAAGTGTCTGATTACATTGTCAGTGTTTTTTTTTTTGTGTGCCCCTTTTTGAATTGACCTGTTAGATATGAGATGGATCCTTACTGTAGCCGTAATAGTGTAACAAGTTTCATTGTGTGTTTATTCTGAATTAAGGAAACATTGTTCGAATGATCCAGTTTTTTATTTAGGCTTTAACTTTACTTTCATTAATGTCTTACTCCAATGTTAATGCTTCTTGTGGGAGACTGTACAAAATACTTGTTTGTGTGAGTAACTGTGAACCATTTGGATATGAAATGATTAAAGAATTTTTAATATGTGCCATCTACAAAATAGGTTACAATGCTATATGTGGTAATTACAAATAATTGCACGAAACTAAGTCTTAATTTCTTTGTATGCTAGGCATATTATAATTTGGTGTGAACTTTTTAGGTACAGTAGCATTTGCATAAAGCACCTATTAGCTTCGTTACGTGTCCGTCCATCTCTGCTTATCAACTCGGCTCCTACTGGACAGATTGTCATGAAGTTTGATACCAGAGAGTTTTATTCAAATCTGTCAAAATCCAGATTCAGATTAAAGTGGACAAAAACATCAGGCACTTTACCTGGAGACCTAAGCACGTATTGTACTGTTGACAGCGATGTGAAGTCGCCATAAAATTTATCCCTTGGAGCCAAATGGTATTAGGCTGTTAGTATAACCAAGGAGGCATAAACAGTTCAGAATATTATCATAATAGTACTGAAGAGAACTCATTGTTTCCATAAGAACAAGGTTATGCAAATGCACCAGCAGTGTTTCATGCTGGGACATCTTTTAATTGTGCCCCCAATAATATTTCTCCCATAAACTAGTAACTTCTTTATATCTCATTAACAGTGAAGTGTACACGTGTGCTATCCAGGAACACACTTGAAAATGGTAATTACCTTCTCCTTTTGAAGTGTTCGCAATGAAAAGCAGCAAAAGTGTGCCATTCTTGTTCCCATGTCTATTCTTCATATTTTCCACATCTAACAATGTGAGAACCACTTAATGCAGGGGTCCATAGATTATCCAAAACTCTAGGAACCACCTCCAAATTTTAGGTGCCAGCATGGTGCATAGAAGGAAGCTCCATACCCAGGACCCATAATTCTGGAATGATGTGAATCTGTTATCTGGCACTTTTTGCTTGATGCATGTGCCTTTGTATGGGGAGGGGGAAACTGCAGTGATTGTGCAGAAAATATTTAATGTAGTTTAGTTTTATTTCTGTCTAGTTTTTGTCATACATGTGACTATACACTTGTCACCATTAAATATGATTACAATAGTTGTACAAAGTCTCAAACCAACATACTACAAGATATATATATATATACAACTAACAATTCAGTTACATGGATATAAATTCATCCACCGAGTAAAATGCATGACATAAAAGAAATGATTTCAATTCTCTCTTATAGGCCCTATAGTTATCCAGTCCCTTTGTATAGCTAGGCAATTTATTATACAATTTAGTTCCCATACTTATTACACTCCTTTATTTTTTGTCAGTCCTTGACGATTGAATGTTGATATCCATCTTCCTTCCTGGATCATACTTATGGACATCACCATTAAATTCAAATGACTGACAATATCTTTTTATATAACATATCACTTCCAATATGTACAGAGAAGCCAGAGGTGCCACTATACAAGATTTAGGCATCCACCATTTTTGTATCCCAGACACTGTATTTAATGAAATGTTAATAGGTAGTTTCACTAAAATCTGTGAACTTAACTCCAAATTTGGTTAGACTCGGACCACAAGAAGGGGCACTTCACAAGAAAATTAACCGTTTGTTGTGCACATAACAAACGTTTCTGTCAAAATATTTGAGAGAGAACATTTTCACAAATCTACCAAGGACTACCTACTGCATACATTGGTTTTATGCATAGTACACGCTTTCTGAAAGTCTTCCAGTTTGTGAGATACAGTACTCATCATGTGGTGCATAGTTACTTGTAATATCGAAACCGAATGCAAGGTATTCAAAATGCTGATACACATTTAGTTGGTATGAAAACTATTTCGCAATTAATTATAAGCACTTTACCACCGCTCTTACCACAGATTATCTAGTATAGGCCCTTACCACATCAGCCTACTTAGCAAGCTCAACCTCGCCGACGGTTTCCACTGCTCACTGCAGTTCCTCAGAATATAGAAGTCACAGATTAACTACATAGAGGTACTTCTACCCACACATTGTGTAGTATCTTCTACCGGCTTCCTGCGGACGACCTGCACTGTGTCGTTAGAATTTGGAGTCCATGGATTCCACATTCCGGTGGCAGAGTGCAGTGCAAGGTTCAATCGAGTTCTCAGCAGGATTTTTGGGAGAATTAAATAGTATTAATAAAACTATATGCGGGAGATAATCTGTAGGTAGTCACAATTTCTTAAGTGGAACGTAATTTTCCTCATATCACTAAATACATTATGTAATGTGCTTATAAGGAAATTTTAAATGTTGAGTGCAAATTTTGTAGAAACCCTCAGACGAAGTTACACCAGTTTCGTAATACACAGTATACTATCCTTTGTCCGTGGTAATGGGCGGGAGAGTTGGTGCACGGATAATCCAAAACATATACTTTTATTCAGCAGCAGACCAAAAAAATAAAACTGTAATTTATTTATTACATGCATATCCGAACATACACGAGTACGCACGACAGATCGATTGCTGTATTGAGAAGTTCATTTATGATCCGTGATTTTGTTCCAGCCCTCGGCGGCAAACCACGTTACTTCCCACCCACAGGTCATCTAGTATACAGAGTGGTAAGTCAACGGTGAAAGTTGCAAACGTGACTCCTGCCATCTGTGTACTGCGACTTCCAACTAATACGCCTGTAACGATGATTACGACACCTATGACAGAGGCCGGTACTTATACAACGGACCTCACTGCGTCAATCGGTAACAAAATCCACTACTATCCAACCTTCAGTATTCTCTTGTAATTACGAACAACCTACACGTATGACCTATTTACTGACACAAACGTTTCGATGCTAACTACTGCATTACCTTCAGTATCATCCTAACACAGTCATTTATCGTATGCTGTATTATTTGCATAGTTGTCATATTTTTCACTGTTTTTATTCCTGTTGTACTTGTGATATGAATTTCTGTTCCATTTACTTCCTTCATTGTAACTCGCTCCTGTAAGATTGCCACTGTCACTTATTGAATGCTGCATTTACAACCACCACAGGACAACCAACAAGTGAACAAGTTACAATAAAAGGAATGAAACACATGTAGTAAACAAGTAGCCTGCGAGTGCAACAAGAAGAAACAACTGGGTGCAACAGAGCAAAACATCAACACAGGAAATGCAAATAATGCAACTTAAGATCGTGCACGGATAATCCGCAAACCGAAAAATTCGAGCACAGATAAGCGAGAGTACAATGTATATATAAGATAGGCGAGGCTGTTGCAACTGAAGTTTTGTTAGCATGTTCCTACCAACAGTAAGCTACAATGTGGAGCCCCACGGTGACAACTATGATAGCTGGCGGGTGCGTGGCACGCTACGCCTCGCCCGACCATGTTCAGCCTTGGTTTTTAATAACCATGCAATGACGCTTGCGTGAGCGTGATGTGGCACGCAGAAGTCAAAGCTGTAGTTTTGAAGGGGACTCGTTGTTCAACGTCACGCACATGAATGTCGTGCAGGATTAATGCACAGGCCCCCCTGCATCATGCGGCAGCACAATCTGAACCATGACTTCTGCGCGACACACAGTAGTCTTGTGACAAGCTGGAGGAGTTGGTGTTTGTTGTTGTTTTGTATTTTTTTGTATTAGTTCTTTCTTTTGTACATACGAGCTATAAAGAAGAATTACATGAGAAATTAGTAGACCGGAAAATGTCTTTCAAAACTCTGAAAAATTCCCTGAATACCATCTCACTGTCTCATATATCATCCTATATTTTACTGAAAATATCTGTTGCACCCTCAATGATATAGTAAATTCTCTTCTCTGTGTATACAATTTCACAGGCATAGCTAAAGTGGATTTATTACTTGTTGCCACCAAACCAAAAACTTAGAAAATCTTGTTGCTTAAAATTTTTTGGGCTGTTGCCAGGCGTCAATTTTTGGTGTATGACCAATGTTTCGGGATCACTTGTTTGTCCCATCTACCTAAGACCCTGAAGATGGGACAAACAAGTGATCCAGAAACGTTGGTCATACACCAAAAATTGACGCCGGCAACAACCCAAAAAATTTTAAGCAACACAACGACCATGGCGGAAGCCTTCAATTACATACTAAAAAACCTTTTTTACATGGTTGCAATGGTATACAACTTTTGTTAAATACATATTCTTGTATAATGTGAATATTTTTTAAAGATACATTACGAGACATCCTTTCAGGCCAGCACGGTAAGTGCTGATTCCTCACAGGTTTGCATACTGACAACAGGCAAGTCTAAAAGTTGGGGTGTCCTCCAGTGGCATGATGTTTATACCACATTTTGTGAAAATTGTTAAGCCAGTTCAGAAGTTTATATCAGACACACAAGCAGCATGGTGAGTCCATATACCGAAGAAAAAGGGGTCTAAAAATCTTATTAGCAGGAACAATTAACCAGTCAGATAAAAGCTACTGGCATTTGTCATTAGCCTTTGAGGTACAAATGTAGACTGAGGGCATTCAAAAATAGGGTGCTGAGGTAAATATTTTGGACCTAATAGGGAGGAAGTAACAGGATAGAAGAAATTGTATAACGAGGAGCTTCATGGTTTGTACTCCTCACCAAATATTATACGGTGGTCAAATGAAGAGGATGATATGGGTGGGGCATGTGGTTCATATTGGTGAAAAGAGAAATGCATACACACTTTTGGTGGGGACACCCAAATGAAAGGGACTGCTTATAAGACCTAGGCATAGATGGATGATAGTGATTCTTATAGAAATAGAATGGGAGGCTGTGGACTGATTCATTTGGCTGAGGATAGGGATCAATAATGGAGTGAACACAGGAATGAACCTTTGACTTCTGTAAAATGCAGACAATTTCTTGACTGCTTGTAACTCAATTCAATATTGGTGGATGTGAGAATATTTCAATTTTGTGAGACTTACTTTTAACAGTGCATTCTTCTACATATTAGAAGTTTTTAAAGTATTACAAATATTGTTTGAATACATTTTTATTGCTGTATTCATGGTATTTGTGGGCTGGAATTTATGTCAGTAACATGAAAGTGGGGTATTTTTTTAGAGCATTTACATTAATTTGGTACTGACTCCAGGATACTAAACTGCATGTATTAACCAGGTGGTCAAAAGTTTCAGGAAAATCCTAACATTACAAACTCTAATTACAAAAATTGTTACAGGAACAGGGCATAATACAGTCAACCTTGGAAGGTGCTTTTAAACAACTGTGCCAGGTCTTTTAAGTTAAAAAATTGGCCCCATTTCATCTTACCAGTTAATATAAAGAGGAACATTATTAACGGTATTGATTTATTACACAATAAGAGCTACGTACATCTGTCTATTACAATCCGTACGATGTTATTTGGTAATCTCGGCCAGTTTCGGCACATCACTTCATTCATAATTATGTTTGATGTGCTTCCATAATTTCTGTAAATAATAATAAAACAAGGTTAAGAGTGAATTATAGATAATTCCTTTTCCTATCATTTGAAACGCATGCCACAGCAATCTTACCCCACGATTGATTGAGTCAAAAATGTACTCCGACGTTACATCAAAAGTACGCTCGAAACAAAATGCCCCCAACATTATTGTTGCTGCAAAAGTTGATGTTCTTCTGAAAAGAGCATTATACACTTTCTGCGCTACTCCAGCCATTTTTACCACCACCACGAATGAGAACCGGAAGAAGCAGCAGCATGGATATGAAAGCCACAAATTATTTTCATTAATATTTGTCCGTAATCAGTGATTCTTTTTAACTAAAATATTAGACTATTATTTGAGTTTCTGTTCCATATAACTACAATGCATACAATATTATTGAGTACAATATTCAATAGGTTACGTAGTGAGATTGACTTCCAAGATGGACGGCATGTGTCGTGTGTATGTTATGACAAATATGTGTCATCTCAAATAGTTCATTTTTGTTCAAAGATTGACGTGACCTGTATTATTAACAATGGGAGCGAAAGATTCCAAACCATGTTGTATAACATACGAAGAGGCTGTCAGAAGGGGTTGGTATATGAAAACTTATTTGAACAAACCGTCTGCTAGGACCATGAAATTGGCTAGACTTTGCACATAAACTAAAGCAGTTCTGAAATTCCGATACACTGTGGCATGACTTGCTTTATTACAGTTACTGATGCAGAGCTTAAACGACTTAAGGAGGCGTTTAAAAGAGTTTCCACTCTTAATGGTTGCATAACTAAGCAGTCGTTTATAAAAGATGTTTTGGGTGAAGGAGTGCCCACGCCAGTGGCTGAGGTTTGAACTTTGCTTTTCTTATGTATTCGTTCCTTTAGTAGGAACGTCAAGGTGTGTTTAAATATGATAACAAAACCAACAAATGCATATAAGTGACTAAAAGTATATTATACACACCGTATACCTCCCACATGTTTCGGCCACTCATGTGGCCAACTTCAGTGAGGTGCATTACAAAGGACAGATACATCGAAATATTAAAGAAGTATTAGAACCAATGCTCAGATATAAAATATTAAATTTTTTATGTTTGATAGCAATTAAATATTAATTATAATTGTAATATATATATTATACAACATATATAATATTAATATATAATATTACTATATATTTATACTATTAATTATAATATAATATTTAATTTTTAATATTAATATTAATGTAATATATTTGATATATATATACAATATTACATATAATAATAGTAATATATATATTAATATACATTATAATATTAATTATAATATAATATTTAATTTTTTAATATTAATTTGATATTCATTTAATATTAAATTGCAAAAACAATAATGTATTGTTTTTAAAATTTAATATTTTACATCTGTGCATGGGTTCTAACATGTCTGTAATATTTCAATGTCTCTATTCTTTGTAATGCACCTCCCTGAAGATGGCCACATGAGTGGCCAAAACATGTAGGATGTATACAGTGTGTATAATATAGTATGTCACATATGTGCATTTGTTGGTTTTGTTATTATATCTAATTGCTTAATGCATGGTTATGGATCATTTATAATTAAAGTTGTGTTACAAGATTATATTTCATCTTATTAATTCTACAGTCTGATCCAACACTTCATTTTTAAAAAATAAGTTTTTTTGTCTACTAGTTTCAGCTCGTAAGAGCCATCATCAGGCCATAATAGAAGCTATAAGCTTGAAAACTCCATATGTCTTATTAGTAGAAGATTTCCCCTTTTAGGATAGTAAGTACATTACAAATGTGTATTACAATGTTGTATATATATTGTCTAAGTAAAGTATAAAAATGTTATCAATGTTGCTTAAAATGGAAAGTGATATTTGAGAAATAATTAAAAAGTAAAAGTTTGAAAAAGTGAGACATGGAGTCAACCATAAAGGTATAAATATATGAAGCAGTACTAGTTTGAAAAACCTGGCGTCAATTCAATATATTCCATGCGGTCTCCGTGCAATAACTAGACTGGTCTTGAAGATGGAACATATGTATATATTTTATCAACATAAAATACATCAATTCTAATGACAATTTTGGTTACAGTACATCTTTAGTGCTTGTGGAGGAACACAGAAAGGGATCGCTCTTAAAGACTTACTTTGTGGTCTTGTGCTTCTGACCAGAGGGCGAGAGGAAGAAAAGTTAAAGTGTAAGTACGTGAATTATAGTAGAAATGAAAGTATTTGTTATACATTTTTATAAAATAACATTTGTCTTTCTGCATATTTCAGTTCTCTTTGGGCTTTATTCTAATGAAAGCGGAAGTTACGTTGTTCGTGATGAACTTCAGCGTATGCTTCAAGCTTGTGAGAATGGTTATGTTCCTGATTCCATTGCTAGTCTTTTCTCAGAGGTGAGTAAAATAAGAAACTGCTTGTTCATGTTGTGGATTAGTGGTAATATCTGGCGTGTGATAGTACCCGTAACAATATACAATGTAATGTTGCATGGGAAAGTAGGCTACATTCTACTTAATTTTCATGGATGGCAGATGGTTGCTTGAGACTTGCATGACAACTGATTTTAAATGTGAAAAAGAAGTACTTTGAAATGTTGTTTTAATAATTTAGTGTTTGTTGTTGGAAGTGCTGTTTACATTACTTGTGAACCTTGAAAGATGGAAGCACACAACCCAACTTTTAAGTGCCCATGGTTACCTTGGATTAAAATATTTTAACCTGTCGTGCACTAATTCACAGCCTCACAAAGAGTATAAGGCAACATATTTCATATTTACTAAGTGAAACATTTATGTTTTAGTATGTAAACAGAACAGAGTTTCTGGATTTTTTACAATCATTAGGTGATTGGAGCCAGTTTGTGATGACAGTTGTTGGTTACCCACTTCTGAACGTTAACAGTAGCATACTGTTTCACAAAATCTACATTGCAATTGTAACTTTGTCTGAGGATTCGTGTCTTCTGGGATGTTACGCTGTGTTGACGGTACATAGTTCCCCATGTTTTGAGGATGATAGTGCCTTTATCTTTGGGGTTAAGCAGTCCAAAAAGAGTGCTCTTCTCAGACTGCTTGACCCTGAAGATGGAGGCCATGTGGTACTTGAGAACATTGGGAGATATTAGCATAACATTCCATAAGACTTTGACTCTTCAGCAACACTGTTATGAGAACCTTAAGTTTTGCACATAAATTTTATCTGTTGTTTTATATGTTTATGGAACTTGTTGTCTTACTCTGAAGGAAGGATGTGGATTGAGATTGTTTGAAAACCGAGTGTTAAGGAGAATATTTTGATGTACAAGAGAGGAGGTAACAGAGTGGAGGAAGTGCCAGCTAAATTGAAAATACAAGAATATTCACATTGTCACGTTTTGAGAGGGCGCTGTGTCGGTGGGTGAGTGGTTCCCGATGTTTTGAAGGATTATGCTGCCTTCATGTTCAAGGATCAAGCAGCCCAAGAAGAACAGCTGTTTTTCTTGGAGTGTTGACGCTGAAGACGAAGGCATCACAATCCTTCAAAACATCGGGAACCACTCACTCGCCCAGCGTCATAGCTGTATATCCTGGAACACCTCAGTCCTTAGCAGTGCCATTATGAGAACCTGAATCTCGCACTGTTACGTTTATATCACAATACACAGTCTTATACCAGAAGACAACAGTCTTCATAGTCATTTCGTTTCCTGGGGTGCAGTTTTGGGAGCATAAGTTAGGAACTGAGAAGTTGCTGATATCTCCCCAGGTATCTATTTCAGCCTTGCATTGTACAGTGCAGTGCAGTTTATGCTGTAACTTTCAGTCATAACCTTACAGATTAAGTGTTTCATCTTGTTCCCTTCACATATAACAAGCATGTCTAGTATTCACTGTTTATTTCTCGCTACTAGTTTCAGCAGGAAACTGTCATCTGCTGGTAATAACATCATAAACATCAGTACCAAACGTTGTTACAAATACAGTGTTCTTAGGAATGGTATAGTGATGAATTGTAGTGAACTGGAATAGGTGGGGATCTCACTTCATGGTTTTGTGCCTTTTTTTTTTCTTTTTGCATAGGAGTTAAAGATAAGATAACGCAGAGGTGCCGCACAAACATTCTATTTGGAACAATAATCACGATTAATTTTTAGTATTTACATTAATGGTGTCACCTGAAGATGCCACTTTCCTGCTGAAGAACTTTGCAAGCCAGTCTGTCTGAGACACTGTGTGCAGTAGTGTGACATACAAATACACATTTCCTTGCCATACGGTATTGTATCTGATGTAAAATTGGAAAGGGACAGTTGAGTTTCAGAAAATTAGAATTAGAAGGGACTGAATTAGAAGTTAAATTTTTAGAGAAGATTTGGAATTCTGAATTTGTTAATAAAGTTGGAAGAAAAATTATTAATGGTTTGGCTGTGTAAAGGAGTGGGTAAACTTAGGATACTGAGAGGGGAATTAGGATTAAAATTTTAAGGAAGGGGACATATAAGATGATGCAGAAAAATTGTTTAGCCATGTACTGGAAGACGGGGAAAGCTGGCAAGAAATTGAAAGGGAAAGACTGGGGGAAAGTAGAAGAGATAGAAGACTTCTCATCCACCAACCTTTATAAAAACAGGAATGATATTAGGGAGAGGAGTTAGAACGTATGCTTCTGCAAATGGAGATACTTCAAAACAGCTTGTAACCTGAATAACCAAAACTGGGCTAATTAGCACTTTCAAACTTCATAGCTCTTCAGTGATCCACGAATTCAGTTTACACTGAGAACATGTTTTTGTTGCTGATATTCTTTATGTTAATGTCTGTGTTTTGTGACATTGTGGTTTCTGCAGAGGTGTTATTGAAGATACAGGTCTGCCCGGCTGTGATGGCATGTCACTCGGTTAGTGTTTACCAACATTTCAAAGAAACATAGTGCCTTTTTGACTCCTCAAGCTTTGAAGAAGAGGGCACTGCAATCCTTCAAAAAGTTGGGAAAGCCTAACCCAGTAACATAGCGTCACATCCTAGAACACGAGAACCTCAGTGTCTGTACTTGCAAGAGTGTCTGAAATATATATATATATATATATATATATATATTTATATTATATATTTATGTTATTTATATATATAATTTAGTGTTTTGTTTTATAAAATTAGAGGTTTAGAAAAGTGAAATACTTGTTATTTTGTAGCGAGACCGTGCAACGTATGAAGAGTTTCGTGACTGGCTGACAGCCCACCCTGATGCAACATCTCTGAGTCGATGGTTGCTCTCAGAGCCATGTACTGTTACACTGAGCAATGAATTGGAGACACCCACATTCTACCAGACCCTGGCAGGGGTCACCCACTGTGAGTGATGTGTGAAGCCTGCAAGGAATTTATGTATTTTAACAAACTGTAGTTTAAACGTATGATGTCTTTCTTGTTCACAGGGACCTGACAACAGGGATGTTAAGTTCCTGCTGTTGCAGTTTAATGTCATTTTTGCATCTTTTTAATATGATATTTGAACATGCAGAATGCCTGTGGGCATGACATTGTCTGTCGTTTAACTGCTGAGCTTTTTCACGTATTAATGTAACTGCATACTGACGTTTAATGCTCATGTGAACTGGATTTTCTCACAGTTAGGGTTGGAATTTGCTTCAGAGTTAATGCAGTGTTAATTTCCCATATTAAATACAAACATAATGAAAAATGTTCCATCCAAGAGTTACAGACCTAATGAAATGGACTTCTTTATGAAAAATTTTTTAAACAAGGTACCATACTTAAGAAGTGTACAAAATAATAGTTTATTCCAACATGTCCATGCTTGGAGGAGTGGGATATGAAGATGATGAAATTGTGTCATAAAGAGCAAACAAACACAGAAATTTATTGCTGTAATTTAAATCACATTTTATTTCACATCCACATTCAAATAAATAAGATGGGAGGATAAATTGTATTTCCTTTAATATTTGTGTTCAACTTTCTTATTCTGAGGAAAAACAGAAATTTTTGATATAATTGGAAAAGTAGTCTGCAAAGAATATTTTTGATTAAAAAAGATGAACGACTGTAGAGTAAAATAAGTAAATTTGTCCTGTGCATACAGGAAGGCATACAGGGAGAGGATACAGCTGCATCATTGTTAGTGTCTGCACTAGATGCAGATGAGCGGTCAGCTTCATGTGCAGCGACTTTACGCCAAGTGATAAGACCCTCAGTATCCATGAATTGGACTGGGAGGGCTCAGAGCCTCCATTACAAACCATAACATATGTGAAAAGTTGTCTCTTTTAGAAAGCAACTTTGAACAATGTAAATCTGCTGTATCATTGTTGTATTTCATATTTGAGACAATGTTCCATCTCAATTACTACTTTGAGAAAGGGCTCTGTATTCCAATTTAAGTATATTTATGGCACCATTTCAACATAATAATAATATTGAGTCGTGATTTCCTTAATTAATTTATGACATGTTTAGATATTCATATTGAGTCGTGATTTTCATTTAATTTTGAAGGTTTTAGATCATTTGAAATCCCCACTGGCAGTACACAATCCCAAAATTTCACAGTGCCAAAAAACTCTACCAAGTCTGCAGCTACCCACCCACTTTTTAACATTACGTGTAGCTTGACCTTCGTTCCTGACTGCCAGCCTGTGCCGCAATGTCCCAACTGTACACCCATCCTAGCTCATACACCAGGTTCTCACCCAGTGCATATCACTGCCATCCACTGTCCTTTCACTGGTCACAGCGCCAGTATCTGTATAATGTACCGTTTCAAGCACCACTACTCTGCTTGGACTGCTGGACGCAGAAGATGAAGGCACTGTGGTACTTCAAAATGTTGGGAACTACCTGCAATGACACAGCGTAACATCCCAATAAGACTTCAATCTTGTGACAAATAGTTAAATATGGCCAACATAATTTTATTTTCTTTTAATTGAATTTAATTACATGTGTAACCGTGCAAAATGTTTGTTCTTATCTAGTGGAGGAGACTGATATCATGGAGCTGGAGAAACGTTACTGGCTGTTGAAGGGACAGTCACGCACTGGAAAGCTGGACTTGGAGACACTGGTACCACTCATCAGTCCCCCAGTTCCATTGTCGGTTTGTCCAGGAGTTTTTGGAGCTTTTGATGAGAACCGGGATAGCCATATTGACTTCAAGGAAATGGCATGTGGAATATCAGCTGCTTGCAGAGGACCTCTGACAGAGAGACAGAAGTGTATGTTTTGTTATTGTAATCTTATTGAATTTGTTACTTAAAATCTTCTGGGTTGTTACCTGGCGTTGTTTTTTGGTGTATGACCAACGTTTCGGGATCACCTGTTTGTCCCATCTTCAGGGTCTCAAGAAAAAAGGATGGCAGGAGGTAAGAAACATATGTTTATATAGGAGTAGGGTCCAATGGGGAGTATTGAATGGATGAGCCAATCAGGAAGAAGGGGGAGGTGTGGTGTGTTATGATAGATGATTTTACATATTTGCATTAACGCTTTCTTATAAGTGTAGTACTTTGTTGTCTTTCTTTCTGTAACTGTATTATTACATTTATATGTAAGACCAAGATGCCACAAGTATTAGTCATTGACACTAGCTCACCTTTCCTCTTTCTGTTCTCTGTGTGACTGTATGATAATCTTCATTACCAACATCTGTTGTTATGTGCCATGCCTACTGTGTTTTTATTTTCCCCCGTTACATCTGTAAATAGTTACACACTGTTACTTTCTGTTAATGTTCATTTTATACCGAATCATGCTTTTTACTGTCACTCTTGCTATCTAGGTTTATTTTAATTTTAAATTCATTATTATCCTGAACTAACTCCATAGAGCAGAATCCTTCTTAAGAAGCTAATAATTTCTCAGCTGGTAAAGATCCTTTTTACCTAAGACCCTGAAGATGGGACAAACGTTGGTTATACACCAAAAATTGACGCCAGGCTACAACCCAAAAACTTTTTAGCAACATTACGACCACGGCGGAAGCCTTCAATTACATACTATTATGCCTTGTTTGTTTGCATGATGTGTGTAAAAGGAATGCGTACAGGGTACTGTGTCTGTTGAGGGAGCCTTTGTTTATTGGGTAATATCGCAGTGCTGTGTGCAAATGAGTTGGTGTGACCATTCATTGTAGAATTCATACTAAATTTGTCTCCTTTTTCTTCACCAGTTTGCTTCAAGGTGTTTGACATTGATAGGGATGGAGTTCTGTCAGAAGAAGAACAGCAACACATGGTTGATGTTTTGCTGTTTGTCTGTCATGAAAACAAGTCTCCAGAGGAACTGGCAAGTGATCCTTATGGGCAGGCTGGTGAGTCATGTGATAATGCATTATTTGTGCAGTAGAGTCTTGAAGTTCATAAACCTCAATGATTGGGCTTTTGACCTTTTGTCATCACACATTTTAATACCATTCTTTTGACCATTTGTGACTGGTTTTGACATATCAGGATGAGACCATGTGGCTGACGAGTTGCACTTTACACTTCCTTGCTGTTGCACAGATCACTGTCAGCTCAGTCAAGCCCCACTGCCCTTTGCTGTTGCACAGATCACTGTCAGCTCAGTCAAGCCCCACTGTCCTGCTGTTGCACAGATCACTGTCAGCTCAGTCAAGCCCACTGTCCTGCTGTTGCACAGATCACTGTCAGCTCAGTCAAGCCCACTGTCCTGCTGTTGCACAGATCACTTCAGCTCAGTCAAGCTCTGTATTTCACGAAGTGAGGTTAATTGCTTTTATGCTTTATGGAATGACTCCTTCAGTCATTTGTATTTTATTAAAAATAAACTTTCATGCTTTGTATTCTTTTTGAAACTATTTTGTATGTTATTAATTGTATTTCATACAGTCTGAGAACCAAACAGGCATTTTACAATGAAAATGGATTCTGGTGGTCATGGTGGTTTTATTGGGCTTGATTAATCACGAACCTCAAGACTGTACTGTACAAGGTGCTGGGTGGAGTGACCATCTTTGTTTTGTTGGTTGTGCATTTATTTGTGCAGTTTGGTTTGTGTGTATGTGCTTGTCTAATTTATATGTAATGGCTGGAAACAAAATGTTTTGCTGAATCATATATTTATTTTCTCTGCATGTCTGTAGATATGAAATTGTTCAGTAATTGAATGAAAGTCCTGGTTCCAGGTTTTCAGTACATCTGAATCACATTACAGCATTTAATTAACTGATTATATGCAGCAGGGTTCTTCTTGAGAAGGGTAACACTCATTTAGCTAGTGAAAAAATTTGCCACCTTTATATGTGTGTGTGTGTGCGTGTATATATATATATATATATATATACGCACACACCCAAGTACATTGTCATGTTCACAAGAATTTGCCATTGAATTTTATTCTGAGCTAGATGAACCAACACTACATCCTGAAAACATATTTCTTTTAAATCAATTTTAATATTGTCCTCACATCTAAGTCAAAGTCGCACTAATAGTCTAGTCCCTTCTTGTTTTGATTGCAGTATTTGAAAACTACACAGTCCGACAATTATATAATGAGACTGATTTTATTTTGACCAAGATAGAAGTGCCATCTATGAAGCAATGCATGCCATCCAAGTGCCCAACCTTCATCTGTAATCTGGCAACACCGCAACGTCCCACGCTGAGCATGACGGGAAATACGGCGCCATGTTGTGTAGGTAGTGAGAGGACGCGGTCACAGTAGCAGCATGGAGCAGAGAGCGAACATTAAATTCTGTGTTAAACTTGGGAAAACTGCAGCTGAGACTGTGAAATTGATGAGACAAGTGTATGGGGATAATTCTTTATCTCGTGCACAGATATTCAGGTGGTATGCACGATTCAAAAGTGGTGTGGAAACGATTGAAGATGAAGCCAGGCCTGGGCGTCCATTTTCTGTTCGTAACGAGGGACTCATTGTGAAAGTGAGAGAACGAATACAAGAAGAACGTTGTGTGACTGTGAGAATGATGGCTGATGAGTTTGGTGTTAACAGGGAGACGATTCGTCAAATCTTAGTGGAAGACCTGGGCAAGAGAAAGGTCGCTTCCCGGTTTGTGCCGCATTCATTGAATGATGATCAAAGACACGAGCGTGTTCAGTATGCAAAAGACATCATTAAAACTGCTCATAGAAATAAAACTTTCTTGAATTCGATTGTAGCAGAGGATGAAACTTGGTGTTTTCGCTATGATCCCACAACTAAACGCCAAAGTGCTGAATGGAAGTCACCAGCATCACCAAAAGGCAAAAAAGTTCGTTTTCAAAAGTCAAAAGTGAAGACAATGCTTGTGTGTTTCTACGACAGCAAGGGAATTATTCACCACGAGTTTGTCCCTCAGGGACAAACTGTCACTGGAAGTTTTTATTTGAGTGTTCTGGAACGCCTATGGAAGAGGATTCGCCGTGTCCGGCCCGAGTACTCAGCACCAGGCAGTTGGTTTCTTCTTCACGACAATGCACCGGTTCACCGGGCAGTTGCTGTACAAGAATTTTTAGCCCAAAAACAATTGTGCGTGCTCAATCATCCGCCTTACTCCCCTGATTTATCCCCCTGTGATTATTTTCTGTTCCCCAAACTGAAGTTACCATTGAAAGGGCGCCTCTTTGAAGATGTTCAAGACATCCAAGGAGCTGTGACATCGAGTCTTCGGGCCATACCACAAGAAGACGTGCAGAGGTCGTTCCAGTCTTTGCTAGATCGTGCCACTCGCTGTATCGATGCAGAAGGGATGTACTTTGAATAAAATACAGATAGTACTCAAGTCTTTTGTTCCAGTTTTATTCTATAACCTCAGTCTCATTATATAATTGTCGGACTGTGTAGAAACTAATCATTGCAGCCAGCATATGCATTTGTGTTTATTATCTCTAACAGACACATCAGCAGTCTTGGCAGACATCCGGACGTATGCTAGTGGTGATGGACTGACGACTGAGGAGTACCTTATGTGGACGGTCAATAACCCTTTGCCAGTGGACTTTCTGAATCTCTTATTTCAAGTAAGTCTATGCAGTAACTGACTCCATGGAGCAGAGTCCTTCTTGAGAAGCTGATACTTGCTCAGCCAGTCAGGAACTTTCCTGTATGTTATGGAACCAGAAGGTTTATTACTATGTTCATAAGTGCCTGCTACTTCTCCCTATCCTGAGCCAGATTAATCTAGTCCACACCATCCCATACTGTTTATTTAAGATCCATATTAATATTATCCTCCAATCTACACCTGTGTCTTCTAAGTGGTCTTCTTGGACTGCTTAACCTTTGGGGATGAAGGCACCGTGATCCTTTGAAACAATGGGAAACACCTGAGACAGTGTCACATCCCAGAAGATCCGAATCCTCAAATGTAAGATGGTAAATACAAAGACATGAGACCAATGCCACGTTCATTCATGTGGAGTTTGTGGCGGACAGGGTTGTACTGGGACAGGTCATCCCTAGCAGTTATCATTCACCCAACATATGATACACATTTATGAACTAGGTCTGGTACAACAGGTCGCAGTACAAAGGGCCTCAATCTGATGTCACTCCTATGAAAAGAAGGTAAAGATGGTACATGAGCACTGTATCCTGTTACAGGTTTGTCACATTGTTCTTGGTCTGCGACCGGTATCTCGAGAGGAGGAGGGAGACATTGTAAAAGGATGGCTGGAACGCGAAGAACGTCGTGGTTACAGAGTTGGTCAGTTCTGGTATCTGATTGCTATGGACTGGTGGAGGGCCTGGACAGACTATGTAACCTACAGGGTGAGTATGATTCATTGCTTAAATTATTGTTTCCCAAACTTTTGACATGAAGAATAGTGTGAAAGGTGATATTAAACAGAACTGGGTGTCTCTGGACAAACACAGAAGCTTTAGTAGTCGCTAGTAAGGAGATTGGTCTAGAAGTAAATGCTGAGAAAACTAAGTACATGGTCATGTCTGGAGATCGGAATGCAGGACAAAATGACAACATAAACTAGATAATAAACCCTTTGAAAGGGTGGGCTAGTTCAAATATTTGGGAATAACCGTAAAAAATCAAAATTCCATTCATGAAGAAATGAAAAGCAGATTGAAGTCACTTAATGCTTGTTATCATTCGGTGCAGATCTTGTGTCCTACAGTTTGCTGTCTAAATATACAAATATTAAATATACAGAACTGTAATTTTGTTGTTGTTTTGTATGGGTGTGAAACTTGGTCTGTCACACTGAGGGAGGAACATAGGCTGAGGGTGTTCGAGAATAGGGTGCTGAGGGGGATATTTGGGCTTAAGAGGGACGGGGTAACAGGGGACTGGAGAAGACTACGTAACGAGGAACTTTATGATCTGTACTCACTAAATATTTGGGTGATCAAATCAAGAAGAATGAGATGGGCAGGACATGTGGCATGTATGAGGGACAGGTGAGGTGGTTACAGGGTTTTGGTGGGGACATATGATGGAAAGAGACCACTTGGAAGTCCTAGGCATAGATGGGACGATAATATTAAAGTGGATCTTCAAGAAGTGGGATGGGGAGGCATGGACTGGATTGATCTGGCTCAGGTTAGGGACAGGTGGCGGGCTCTTGTGAGTGCGGTAATGAACCTTCCGGTTCCATAAAATGCGGGGCATGGTACTTAACTAGTTGTGTAGGAATGTGTGGTGAGACTTATGACAGGTAATGTCTGTCATTTGTCTTACCCATAACAGGTACTAATTATGTGTGGTGTGTTACTGTCATTTGTCATTCAGAGGTGGCCATGCGATGGCCTTGCTGTATCATGTGGCTAGCTTTGTACAGTTGTTTACTGTCTACGTATAATTATTAGTTTTTTTTTTTAAAAATAGGAAATTGAATTTGACTTGCATCTTCATAAAGGTGCATGTTTAAATGGTCATTTTGTGCATGGTATTAGGCCGAGGTGAATTGTTGCCAAAGGAACGACTTTTTCCTTGCGTTTTAAAAATTCTTATATAGGAGAGTTGCATTACAAAAAAAAAAAATCTTTTAGAGTCTGAAAATGAGAAATGAACTAAGTCTGAGAGTTTGGTATGGTCTTGCGACTTGATCCATTCAGAATGAGGTAGAACTCTTACGCTGAGTACTGGTGCGCAGGTTGGCAGTGAGAGTCCGCTGAGCAACTTAACAAATGGAAGCAGTACCGGTAGCTTGAAGTGCGCGGGCCGTCTTTCAGCAAAACGAATGCAGCAGCAGCAGCAGTCTCTTGCAGAGGACTGTGTTGCCTTAGACAACAATAGTTCTGTGGTGGTAACAGGCATAAATCCACTTGACAGTGCAGTGCCCTGGGATGCACTTGGTTGGCAACAGCGTACTCTGGGGTCAAGTCCTAAGAAAGCCAGTTCCAGCTCACTGAGTCTTCTGGGTTCCCAAGATTGTTCAAGGTAATGTCAGTTGAAAGGTTCGTTTATATCTAACAGTGGGTTAGTGGTGAGCAGCTTGTTATCTTATTTATGAGTAAGTCTTAAGAACCACAAGGTTGTTTGCCAAATAAGTGACATACGCCGAAGCTGAGAACTGTATTTTGACCTCAGTGTATTTATGGCACATGTGCAGCACATGGTACACATCAAACCTCAGTTCTGTCACCATTGACATTTAAGCATTTGACTCAACATGGCTGCAAGGGTTATATCCCAGCATAGAAGCAGTTTGTGTTTAAGTGTTTGTAGTCAGGAGGTGATAGCTTGCTTCACGTCAGTTTCTGTTGCAAATCGCCAGCCAGGTGCTTCTTAAAGGGTGTGAAGAGATGGAAATTGCTGGGCCCCATTCTGTCAACTGGACTCATCACTTATGGTGCTACAGCTTGGAGGTTATGGACCACTGTTCCTGGAGTATCAATCTTGTACCTAGTAATTTCCATGTTTTTGGCCTGTTAAGAAGCTGCTGGTTGGCAAGTGGTTTGCAGCAGATGCTGACATAAAGGAAGCCATCAACTCCTGGCCACAGAAACTTGACACAGATCTTTTCCATGCCAGGATGCAACCCTAAGTGTCTTGGTGCAGCAAATGTCAATGGTGACTACATGGAAGTCTGATGTCTGCCATCTACTACCCATGTTCCATATATATACATCAAAATCAGAATAAGCGTCTTGGCATTAAATGTATAGAAGACATCCAACATTTTAGAAGGAAGCTGAAATTGTTTTCACTGCAGCAGTCCTTTTATTCAGTAGAAGAATATTGTTTGTGTAAAAGTAGGTGATATAGATTTGACACACTGTTGACACCGTGCATCTTCGTCATATTAAATTAAGTTATAGACCAACTGATGCACACTAAAACCACTTTTTAAGTAGCTTTATTATTAAAATTGTTAAAATTGTACCCCTACACGTGTTTCGATCCTAGGATCATCGTCAGGGGTTTTTTTGCTAAAAGCTACAGTCACTTCAAACACATGATTTTAAATATTCTATCGGCACTTTAAAACTTATATATTATAAGTTAAAATCTTGTAAAAAGACTCGTTAAAAGTTGTAAAATTATAAAAGTTTTATAATTTTACAACAATTATAAAAGTTTTATAATTTTACAACAATTATAAAAGTTTTATAATTTTACAACAATTATAAAAGTTTTATAATTTTACAACAATTATAAAAGTTTTATAATTTTACAACAATTATAAAAGTTTTATAATTTTACAACTTTTAACGAGTCTTTTTACAAGATTTTAACTTATAATATATAAGTTTTAAAGTGCCGATAGAATATTTAAAATCATGTGTTTGAAGTGACTGTAGCTTTTAGCAAAAAAACCCCTGACGATGATCCTAGGATCGAAACACGTGTAGGGGTACAATTTTAACAATTTTAATAATAAAGCTACTTAAAAAGTGGTTTTAGTGTGCATCAGTTGGTCTATAACTTAGTTTAATAGATGTGACAGATTGGATAAGCTTTTTGTAAAATAACTGTAAAAATCCTAAAATGGTTTACAGTTTTATATATGTATATGTAAGAGTAAATACATTTTATATAAGCCACATGTGGGAATTCACATATAGATTTTAGAATAAAATAGAAATATTGATGTATCCTATACAAGCTGTTGTCAAAGGGATGAAATAAAATTGAATTGAATTACCTTATTTTTCAAAACTCCTTTGTATATTTTGTCTTAGTGAGTTGAAAGGGATGGTAACAAAAATATTAAAGGCACAAAATGCAGTGCTCACATCTGGCTTTCTGTTTCAGGTCCCCTAGTGTCTCATCAAGTCCCAGCCATTCCCCACGGCAGCCAAGGAAGGCCATGCCAAGTTCTGCAATGGGGCCTCCCCCTGCACCAGGTCCCATAGATAATACAGTTCTGGTTGCAGTCCCTACATGTAAAGTGGTGACCCTGACAGGCGAGGGAGGCAAACTGAAGCGAAACCTGATGCTAGTGCGGTGGCGAGACTTTGAGTTGGTGCCTGACTCACTCTGGAAGGCTCTGTTCCAGTGGTATGGAGGTGCTCCTGCCCTGCCTAGGCAGGTGTGTGTGTGTGTTCATGAAGGTTTGTTTGTGAACTTTAAAGTGACTGAAGACATTTTGCTTAGGTATAATTCAGTCCCAATGTTTGTGATTAATTGGAACTGCCAACATAGGGATCACCAACATAGGGATCACCAACATCAGAATCCATTTTCACTGTAAAACGCCTATTCTTGTGATTCATAAATAAGCCCATGGAGCAGAATCCGTCTAATATTCTTCAGCTACTCAAGAAATTTTCTTCATTTTATAGAACCCTGAGGTTCATTAATGTGTTTGCAAGAGTCTGTCACTTGTCCCTATCCTGAACCAGATGAATCCAGTCCACACTCTGCCAATACCAATTTTAATATTATTCTCCCATCTACACCTTTTTTTCCAGTGACGCAACAGTCCCTGGGGGATTTGAACCCACAATCCCAGCATGTGAATGGCCACAGACCCACACCGTAGACCTTGCGGCCACTGGGATCAGCATCTAGGTCTTCCAAATAGTGTATTTTTTAGGTTTCCCACACCAAAATCCTGTATGTATTTATCGTTTCCCCTGTGTGTGCCACATGCCCTGCCAATCTGCTCCTTGATTTCATCACCTGAATAATATTTAGTGAGGATTAGGTCCTGAAGCTCCTCATTGTGCAAATTTGTGTAGTATCGTATTACTTCCTCGGCCTTAGGCCCAAATATCTCTCTCAGCACCCTTTTCTGCTCATCAGCAGACAAATGTTTTTGATCGTGATGTTATATTGCAGGTTATACTTCCCAAGGACAGTGAGCAAGTGGAGCTAGAGTTATATCCATTGAATCTTCGTTTGCTTCGGCACCAAGCTCAGCCAGCCCGTGCTCCACAGACAACGTGGTCTGGAATGGTAGGAGGGTACGGAGCAGCTGCACTCAGTAAGCCAAAATCTGATATGTACAGTTCTGTGGGAACATAGACAGTCAGAAATTTACAACTTTATCCTCACTGCAGACTTGAACAGTTGGGGGTTTAGGGGATAACAAGTATAATTTGAAAGGAAATCTTCGTGTATTTATGAGGGACTCCAGTTTCTAGCTCACAGGCTTGTGGCAACACGTGTGCATGTGTGTTGGCAAATGATCATGAGGTATAGAGCATGGTAAGTGGTGTAGTTTGCTGTAAGTTTGCAGGGAAATTCTGGAGCATTATTTTATTGGTCATACTGTGAAATTCAGCTGTTTTATTCCTTATCATCATTACACTGTTTATTCCAGGCACAACAGGCTATGCATATGTATCCAACTTGCCAACGCCACCAAAACGTTACTTAGCATATGTGGCTGCATTCAGTCGAATGGCAACGGTTAAGCAGGTGTATGATTTCTTATGTTCTCGTCTGAGGATTCGTCCAGAAGACATGAGACTGTGGCATTACCGAGATGAGGTCTGTTCAGTAAATTAACAAACACAGTGTTCATATTCACAACCTTCTTTCTGTATAAATTAATTTTGTAGTTGTGCATGCTGTCTTGTTAGTTGCAATATGCTTGTTGAAGTTTCAAGTCACTGGGATGTGACACAGGGTCACTCAACATTTCAAAGGATTGTAGTGCCTTTGTCTTCAGGGTCAAGATGAAGGCACAGTGGTGACTATCTGCCCAGTGATAAAGTGTCACATCCAATAAGACTTGAATCTTCAACATCACTTCTGTGAGAACCTCAAATCTGGCAACGTGCCTAATGTAGGCTGCCATAGCCAAGGCAGTTAGTGACTGGCTTTTACCATGGGGACCCAGCTTCAGTCTCAAGGAAGTCTGTGAAGGGTTTGTGGTAGACAAAGACTCACAGAGGCAGATTTTTCTCCAAGTATGAGGGTTATCCAGAAAGTAAAAATAAAAAAACAATAAAGTTTTTTAAAAATATTTATTAACAAAATCGAGCGAAAAAACTTAACACATAACTTTAGCTATTTTTCAACATAATCACCACCTTTGTCAAGGCATTTGTTTAGCCTGGGTACGAGTTTTTGTATTCCGATATCATAGAACTCCGCCGCCTGTGCACGCAACCACGTATAGTGACTTCGTTTTTCACCTCTTCGTGTTCGTGAAACTTCTGGCCAGCCAGATGTTTCTTTAAATGCAAAAACAAATGGAAATCGCTGGGAGCGAGGTCTGGACTGTGAGCGGGATGGTCTGCGGTGATTTCCCTTCCCTTCCCACCCGTATTGTATCTTTACTTTCTGGATAACCCTCGTACTTTGGTTTTTCCACGTGAACTGTCATTCTACAAGTGCTGTATACTCAACCGCAGCTCATGCAACAGGCCTGTTTGAGGTACAGGCTATGTTCTGAATGTCCAAGGGATTGTAGTTTGATTTTCAGCAGAGCTTGTAGAATTGTCTCTTTTCCAAAACATTCCCTATCATTTCTAGGGCCCACCCAGCCTCCTGCTTGGTGGGTACTGGGGGCTCTTTCCCTGGAAATAAAGCAGCCAGAGCATGCGGGTGGTCACTCACCCCTATCTAGTGCTAAGTTTAAGAATGAGTGGAGCCATATCTCTACTCTCCCATACGCCTTCATGACAGGCACAGGGACAGCTTTACTTTATCTTTACAAAGGGACTCCATCTCATCCCCTTATAAAATAAAGGTAAAATGTGTAAGATTTGAGGTTCTGTCAGCCGTGTTGCTGAAGGATCAAGCCTTCTGGGATGTGACCATGTGTCACTGGGTGAGTAGTTTCTGATGTTTTACAAGGGTCGTAGTTCTTTCTTCTTGAGCCTGCAATGAAGGCACTGTGATCCTTCAAACACCGGTTACTGCTCACCCGACACAACACCACATCTGAGAAGATTCAGAATCTTCATAGAAAATATGCTGATTATATGAGACTTGTTACGTAATTTTGAATGGAGCATAACAATAAATCTGAATCATTATATCCAGTTATCCAGTTAAAAATCAAGTGATTACATTATTCCTGATACTTATGTTCATATCAGTGGGCATACAGAGACAGAAATTAATGATAATCATAATTGATGTCTGTAGAGCAACATGCTGCTGATAGAAGATGAAGAACCAACACTGGAGGACCTTGGTGTGTTAGACGAAGATCAGCTGCTCATAGAGATTCGAAATAAAGATCTCACTTGGCCAGAGGAGATGGGCTCACTTGCCATACCAATGCAGGAGAAACGCAAGCAGGGTAAGTAGATGGTGAGAATATTGATGATTTAAGGTTGTTGTGGTTCGATGATGATGATGATGATAATGATGATGATGATGATGATGACGACGACGATTATGCTTACAGGTGTTAACACTGTGCAGATGTAGGCTGTCGCTAGTGTTTCAGATGAACCTGCTGCTTCCATCTTCAGGATAGAATAGTCCTTGATATAGGAAAAGGACTAGTTCCCAAACAGCCCTACCCTTTTACCTTGAAGATGGAGGCAGCAAGTTCTACCAAAACATTGGCAACATATGCCACCATGCTGAGTGTGTGCATTTTATGGTACTTTAAATTTAAAATGCCTCTTGTCCCAGGCAGCAGTTGGAATTGAAACCCCAGCATCTTTGAAGAGTTAAGTGTAATTCATGTGGTCTCATTTTTCATTATGCAGTTCCCACATACTTCAGACATAGCATTTTATAGTTTAGAAAATGCAGCAGCTACAAATATTGTTGCTAAATCCTGAAAGGGGATTAGCAGCAGGTGTAATTTGTGAACATAGTGGAAAGATCTGACATTTGAGGCTCACACAATGATCTTGCTGAGGACTTAAGACCTCTGGGATGAGACATTGGTTTTGGGTGAGTGGTGCCTGACATTTAGAAAGATCATGGTACCTTCATCTTCAAAAGCCTGGCAGTCCAAGACAGCTTGGCCTTTGAAGGTGAAGACATTACATTCCTTCAAAATGTTGCGAACCACTCACCTGACAATACAGCATTACATCCCAGAAGACTTAAAACCTCTGAGCAGGAGGACGTGTTCACTGTGGTGCAACAGGAATCATTCTGTAGTTGCTGGTATGTCATATGATATGCGTCATACCGTGGCTGCCTTGTAGGGTCATGAGCAAACGTGGCTGGCATGCTGTGAATGTGGAGGTAATAAACGTGTGAAGAATCTGAATAAAGCAAGGAATTTCATGCAGAACTCAGAAAACCTGTGAGTTGGGATAGCTGATTCACTGTAGTGACTAGCTGCTGACTAGATGTCCAACGAAATATATAGTTTGATTCTTATCAGGGATAAGAGATTTCATTCTTCGGAAAAGTATTCAGCCTTCTGGGTTGTGATGCTATGTTGTTGGCCAAGTATTTTGTAGTGTTTTGAAGGAATGTAGTGCCTTCATTTTCTGGGTCTAGCAGTTGCAGGAGTACAGCTGTGTGGAAAGGTAGGGTGTGTTGTGTAGGTGTGGGCAGGGAAAGGACTGAGTGGGTGGCAAGCCATTTGGTGTGGTAGTGATATGCACTGGGTGGGTCTTGGTGTAACAGCTGGGATGGGTGTACAGTTAAGCTACGTGTAGGGCGGAGCACATAGAAGCGGCAGTGGAAGGAGAGAAGATGAAGGCACTACATCTCTTTGAAATGTTGGGAAATGCTTGTCCAGCGACAGAGTGTCATGCCGCTGTAGATTTGAGCCATCAACAGCACCACTGTGAGAACCCCATATCTCACAATTTGTAAATCTTGTTAGGTTCTGTATAAAGTACACTTTATAAGTTCTTGCCAGAACTTCATATACAGCAAAATTCGTTTAATCAGTCGTCTGTTAATCTGGAAATCCTGATAATCTGGCATTTGAGGAGAGTAGTCCCAAGACCAGAAGTTTTGCTTTTAACTGGAAGAAAGCTTCATCAATGAAACAGGCAAATCTCAGGGACATGTTCAAAAGGCCTCCAACGGTGTCTGTACATCAACTGCTGTGGTATCTCCTGACCCCTTGTCTCCTGCTCCAACTTCTTAAGCTATAAAGATTCCAGACAACACAGAAGAGGACCCTGATGACCCTGGACCAGCAGATGAAGAACATAAACTAATGGAATACACCAGACCCTTGTTTTACGCCTTCATGCTTTAATGCCTCTTGCTAATTTCATTCCTTCATTCCGCAGTCTGTCTTACGACAGGTCCGTAGCCTCTTCCAAAGCGAGATCTCCACAAGGTGCGATCTAGTGCTTCCTCTTTCAATTTCGAGTATCTTCTCTTTTCCTTAAGGTCATCCAGTAGCTGCTTACGTCTTCTCCGTCGTCTTCCCGTCATTTCTATCCTTCCTTCTAACTTTCCTTCAATCACCTGTTTCAGAAGGCAGTTTCTACGCAAGATGTGACCAATCCAGTTAGCCTTTCTTCTTTTTGTTGTATGTACGATATTCCTCTCCTCCTCGACTCTGTGTAATACTTCTTCATTTCTCACGAGATCAGTCCAACTGATCTTCTCCACTGGAAGAGACTATCCAGGAAAAGTAATAATGTGGCAGTTTTTCCATTTGCTTTCCACATCGCAGTACAGCAGTCATTCAGACCGCTCTGGTCACGCCTGTTGCTACACGATCATGAACCATCTCGAGCATCATTTGCTCTGTGCTTCAAGTCGCTACTGATGTCGCTGCTTCCGGCATCAGGGGAGTTTTTATTGGACTTCCCATCTCCTAGGCATCTCTCTTCGTCTGGTTCCTACCCTCTTGATCTGTCCGGCTTGGGAGACCCTAATGGTAGCAATGCTACCGCCGGCTTAGCTCACAGGGTCACTGGAACTCACAAGCCCCTCTACCATGCAAGGTGGAGATACCAACACCTCTTTTTAATTTGCACTCATTTTTGGTTTAATGCCCTTTGACTGATTTATTAGCCTTTATTTACGTCCATTATTTCGTATGGGAATATCACCTTTGATTGACTCCTTTTGACTTACGCCCACTTTTTCAGGAATGTGACTAGAGTGTAAAACAAGGACTGCGTGTGATATATAATTTAAGGCTTTCACGTTGACTAAATTCAATAAAATATTCACGGGCTAGCAACTGCATCATGTGGTTGCTAGCCCGTGTGGGTGTACTCCTGATTACTTGTGTAGCCCAAGTATGGGACAGTGACAAAAAATTACCTGTAAGAGCTTAGGTCAATATAAGCACTGTCTGATAATTCAGCACGTGTCTGGTCCTGTGGGTGTCAGATTAAGGGAATTTTACTCTAATAATATTAAACTGTTGGCTTGTAACCGGTGCCATTTGTTTGCAGTGCCTACAGACAAGGGGGCTACTGGCCTCAACAATTTGGGCAATACATGCTTCATGAATGCAGCTCTGCAGTGTGTTAGCAACACATGTGCTCTGACACAATACTTTACAGGCAACATGCACCTTTATGAACTGAATCGGAATAACCCACTAGGAATGAAAGGACATATTGCTAAACGGTATGGTGATCTCATACAAGATATATGGAGTGGCACTGCCAAGACTATAGCCCCATTAAAACTGAGGGTAAGAGACAGTTGTTATTGCTGTGAGCTACATGGTTACATAATTGTGTGTGATTCAGAAGAATGCCATGTACATACTAATCATTACTTTTGAACAGTGAAACCCCTGTTTAAGGTCTCTGTGGAGAGCAGTGAATTTGAACACTGAACTGAAGGAAGTCTTTAACAGAGGAAATTTAATTTGGTGGTGGAATACATTTGGGTGTCTGCCATTTGAGGTCAGAAGGCATGAGTTTGTTGTCAGGTAACATATATTGAACAGAACAGTTTATACATTTCACATTTATATTTTTAAATAATTAAAAATGTTACAGTATAAACCTGAAATTTGTAATGTCATCCCAGTATGGCATTTAAGATATACAACATGAATCATGTACCGGTACAGTGTCCAGCCTACAAGATAGAAAATCGTTTTTTATTTTGGTTTTATCCGACAAATGTACTCTTTTATTTTCTATTATTCAATACATATATATCATTGAAGATGGTCCAACATGTTTCGAAACTTATATGAGGTTCATCTTCAGTGACGTTTGTTTTAAATTACAGCAGCCCTTCTTCAAAGGTGCATGTTAGGTTGTACACTTTAAAATGTACAACAAATACAACACTTTAAAGTGTATAACCTAACGTGTACCTTCGAAGAAGGGCTGGTGTAATTTAAAACAGACATCCCTGAAGATGAACCTCATATAAGGGTCGAAACATGTTGGACCATCTTAAATGAAATATATGTATTGAATAATAGGAAATAAAAGTGTACATTTGTCTGATAGAACCAAAATAATCAAAATATGTACGGTATGAATAACATAAAAAAAATAGAAAATCATGGCATACCGGTGTGGCATTTGGAGGGTCACATGTGAACAAAGTAATGTATGTGTATGTCACTTGGCACCGAAATATGTAAAACAATTCTAATGTGAACGGCTGTTGACGGTACTGGTTGCAGCAGAAATTGTACTGGTATGGCACATGGCTGTGAACAGCACCTATGACAAATCTCCCAGAAGCACTGGGGTTTCCATTCTGTCCTCGTGTTGTTGGTTTATATTTGAGGATGGTTCGCACAGTATCATTCATGTCGTGTTGTCAGCCTAGTGGTAAAGTAGCAGTTTAAAGCAAAAGAGGTTTTCTGTGTGCTTGTTGCAGTGGACAATAGGAAAGTATGCTCCTAGATTCAATGGTTTCCAGCAGCATGATTCACAAGAGCTTCTTGCTTTTCTTTTGGATGGTTTACATGAGGACTTGAACAGAGTTCATGACAAACCGTACGTTGAACTGAAGGACAGTGATGGTCGCCCCGATGTCATTGTTGCGCAGGAGGTGAGTGCCTAATCCTCAAATCTTCTGAGTTTTATAAGTAATTATGAACAAAAGTCTGCTTAAATGTTTGGGAGGGAAACAAGTACCTGAACGCACAGGAACTGTTGTCATCATGCACAACACATACCTGAACACACAGGAACTGTTGTCATCATGCACAACACATACCTCAACACACAGGAACTGTTGTCATCATGCACAACACATACCTGAACACACAGGAACTGTTGTCATCATGCACAACACATACCTCAACACACAGGAACTGTTGTCATCATGCACAACACATACCTGAACACACAGGAACTGTTGTCATCATGCACAACACATACCTGAACGCACAGGAACTGTTGTCATCATGCACAACACATACCTGAACGCACAGGAACTGTTGTCATCATGCACAACACATACCTCAACACACAGGAACTGTTGTCATCATGCACAACACATACCTGAACACACAGGAACTGTTGTCATCATGCACAACACATACCTCAACACACAGGAACTGTTGTCATCATGCACAACACATACCTGAACACACAGGAACTGTTGTCATCATGCACAACACATACCTGAACGCACAGGAACTGTTGTCATCATGCACAACACATACCTGAACGCACAGGAACTGTTGTCATCATGCACAACACATACCTGAACACACAGGAACTGTTGTCATCATGCACAACACATACCTGAACACACAGGAACTGTTGTCATCATGCACAACACATACCTGAACACACAGGAACTGTTGTCATCATGCACAACACATACCTGAACGCACAGGAACTGTTGTCATCATGCACAACACATACCTGAACGCACAGGAACTGTTGTCATCATGCACAACACATACCTGAACACACAGGAACTGTTGTCATCATGCACAACACATACCTGAACACACAGGAACTGTTGTCATCATGCACAACACATACCTGAACGCACAGGAACTGTTGTCATCATGCACAACACATACCTGAACGCACAGGAACTGTTGTCATCATGCACAACACATACCTGAACACACAGGAACTGTTGTCATCATGCACAACACATACCTGAACGCACAGGAACTGTTGTCATCATGCACAACACATACCTGAACACACAGGAACTGTTGTCATCATGCACAACACATACCTGAACGCACAGGAACTGTTGTCATCATGCACAACACATATCTGATACTGTATCATTTATTGTTTGTGACTAGTTTCAGCTGCAACTGCTATCAGCGAAGATATCTCTAAGTTTAAAAAAATATTTTAATAGCAATGTGTTTCTCTTCATTAAAATGCAGTTTAAAACACTGTATGATAGTAAAGGTGCTGAATAACTAAGTGGATGAGAACTGTCATTTTGTTGAATTTTTGTGTCTTTTGTTCTCTTAGGTATTGATCATTAGTTATTATATCAAAGTGAAGAAGTTTTTACGTTTGCATTGTTGAACTGTTATTGAGTCTTATGGCATTGTTTTGTTTAGCATTGTTGTTATTTCAGACCTTGATGCACAGCACACACTGATGGTTTGGTTATGTATTATGCTGCGGAAAGATGTAATATTTTGTGCTCATATGTTTAATGTACTGTAAGTGTTTCTGTACTCAGTGTTAACACTAATTGTGAAAAATAGGTGTTGTAGTACCAGCTATGCATTTTATTACCTGAGAACGTATATTAAAATAATTTGACATTTCAGAGCACGGTGCAGAAGTGTAATGTACAGAAATTAGGTTTTGAGTTTCTGTTCTGATAGTTTTTGACTTCATACCATCTTCCAGCTTTTTTTTAAATGTTTCACATTGTTCATTATTTAGGCATGGGAGAATCATATTCTTCGCAACAAATCCGTCATAGTGGATCTGTTTCATGGTCAGCTGAAGTCCAAAGTGACATGCAAAGTGTGTGGACATGAAAGTGTCCGCTTTGATCCATTCAACTACTTGTCTTTACCACTGCCTATGGAGAGTTATGTCCCTGTGCAGGTTGTAGGTATGGTAGCTTTTCAGTTTCTTTACATTGTCTTTTTAAGTGTGTTACTTAACCTTTTGGCACCTAATATCAGGTATACCCATCATGCAGTGTGATGCTCAAAATGCTGAATGAAGGGTGTAGCCGATGGCTTGTCATGGCCTTTATTATGCAGCCCCCATTTAAATTTCGGTGTGCTGCATGTCACACCAGGCATTTAATTCTGGTGCCAGAGGATGAACACTGGCAGTTGCTAAGGCTGCCTAGCGTCAGTAATAGATGAATGAGTGTGGACCATTGGTGGAATGATACCAACAGGTGAAAACCAAAGTACTGTTGCCACTGTGTCCAGTACAAATTTGGTCTGGGGAGGAACCCGGACCTCTGAGGTGAGAGGTTATCTGTTAACCACCTGTTTTTACAATATGACAGTGGAGCTTTACATTATGACAGAGGAAGTTTTATATGGTTATTGGATGGGTTAACTGGTGATTTTCCTTCACCAAGTCTGAGTAAATTTTGTGCAAAATGCCCAACTAATATATCACCATGCAAGTGCACCCACATATTGGTTGTGAGTTTTTTGTGTAGACTTCCGACCACTGTAGTGATGACAGAGCCCTCGATACTGGTGCTGTACCCTCTCCTGATCTCTGGTGGGAAAGGCATGAACAACCAACTGAGCAAACAGCCAACAAACCAAAAAACCATACTTATTTCTATAGAGCCAGAGATTTATGTGTATTTATACTATGCAACAGCACAGTTGCATTTAAATAATGTTTCCTGACAGTTATCAGGTTGGATGGGTCAGTTCCTGTAAAGTATGGCCTGAGGCTTAATATGGATGAGAAATACAGCAGTGTGAAGAACGCACTATCTGGTCTGTGTGGCATTGCAGCCCATCTTCTTAGACTAGCTGAGGTCTCAGCAGCCCAAATCAAGGTACGTCTCTCGTGAAGTAGAGTCTACGTGTTTGTGGACCTGATTGTTTGGGGTTTTGACCTTGGTGACGGTGTCCAACGGATCAGGATGAGACCATGTGACTGGCGAGTCGTCTTCCCCCACTGTCCTGCTATTGGTCAGATGAGACCATGTGACTGGCGAGTCGTCTTCCCCCACTGTCCTGCTATTGGTCAGATCACTCTTGGCTTTCATGCTTTGTGCATGATACTCTGTTTCAATCACTTAGTCTGTTTTATGCTTCCTAAAATTGTTTGTATGTTATTAAAAACTTTAAGATAAACTTTTATGCTTTGTATGTTTTTGAGGTTATTTTATGTTTTTATTACTGATATTTTATAAGTTCTTGGAACCAGTTAATGTCAAATGCTCGTGACTGAAAATTGGGCTTCGAATTGTGCTGTTTCAAATGTATTGTTATATTGTTTTAGATTGGCGGTAGATGGCTGAGAGACTTCTGTTGTTGCGTTGTGATAGGGAGCAAGTACATAAGATATAACTCTGTGAGGAAAATCTTGGTTTGTTACAGAATGTTCCTCCAGATGAGCAGAAGATAAAGACGTTGGTTAGCAGTTCATTGTATGCATACGAACTGCCCGAGAGTGTGAGCTCGGGCTCCGTGTCAGGCGGAGAGGAGGAGCGACTGTCATTGTGTTCGCTCAGATCACAGAGAGAGGCTCAGACTTTTACGGCAATTCAACGCTCCATTCAGCCTAGGCAGCAGTCTGCAGGTGAACTGTCTTGTGGAGGAATATAGTTATGACAGCTCTCACACTTCTGTTGCTGGGGATGTGGGTGTTCTGGAATGTGACACTGTGTTGCTGGATGAGAAGGTCTCGTTCGAAGGCTGTGTGACCCTTTGGTCGTCAGTAACCATTCACCCAATGACACAATATGGCATCCCTGAAGCCTTCAATCCTCCGCAATGCCACTGTGAAAACGTCAGATCTTGCAGATGGTACAGAACTTATTTCTGAACGGAAATGTTGTCTTGTGTTTGAATGTGTAGATGCCATTTTAGCAGAGTATATGCAAACTCCACATAATGGATAATTGAAGAACATACTATTACTCTGAATTCTTATGTACTGGCATGGGCAGGGTGTGTAACGTACATGGGGGAGAGGAGAAATTCATGCAGACTTTTGTTGGGGAATCCTGAAGCAAAGAGATTGTTTGGAAGACTAGGTACAGATTGGAGGATAATATTAAAATGTATCTTACAGAAATAGGATGGAGGGTATGGACTGGGTTCATCTGGCTCAGGATAGGGACAAGTGGCAGGCTGTTGTGAACACGGTAATGAACCTTCTGGTTTCATAAAATGTGGGGTATTTCTTGGTTAGCTTGGGAACTTATAGCTTCTGAAGAAGGACCCTCCTCTGTAGAGTTAATCTTGTGTACTGGCTGAAAGTTGGCTCCTCATATAAAAATAATTTTTGTAGAAGCAGTAATGTTTTGATAATTTTAGAATGTCAGGAGACAAAGTTTTGAATGATAATGAGACTGGCGTTTGTATGCATGTTTTATAGTGTTCATGATTTTGTAACTTTGTACCATTGTCTTGAACATGATTTTGGCAGGAATGACCAAAATGGGCAACAATGTTGGAGATATTGACTGTTTACAACAGCAGCCTCTTAACAGTAAAAGTGTAATTGAAGAGTCCTCTCTCCTGTCATCAACAAGTCCCCCTCCAGTGCCGGCCGCTCCCACTGTGGAGGTAAGGTGGCACAACAGTTTCTGCATGCCTGCTGCATTCTCATGCTTCAAGGTATAGTGTTCATTACTCTACTGATTGGTTTGCAGCCTGTAATCAGGGCTGTTTCTCCTGCCCCAGTATCTCATCTTCCTTGCTTTTTGCCATTTTAATCTCATCTCTCCATAATGCTATGTCCATATCTTTCATTTCCATGACTAGGTAGAAAGCTGAAGCCAGATTTGGGGCGGTGAGAGCGGTGTTTCTGAGGATGCAAGTCTAGTGGCATGTGATGCAGTGTTGTTAGGCGAGTGGTTCCTGACATTTCAGACTGCCTTCATCTTCAGGGTCAGGCTGATCTATGAACATGAAGGCGCCGTGATTCCTCGAAACGCCAGGAGAAACTTGCCAGTTGATACGGCATCGCATGCGAGAGGGCTTTCATCTTAATTATGTTCTGTTATTTCCCATTTTAGCCTTATTATTTATGTGCTGTTTTTATTAGATTTGAAGCCATCTTATGTTTAAGTAAATGTGGTAGATGCTTTAAGTTGTTACGAGTCAAGCGCATGAGAAGACTCGTGCATCGGACTCATTTCAATAGTGAGTGCCCACAGGTGATGGTATAGAAATGAGTCATTATTGATACAAAGTGGGGAAGTAAGGAAATCACATTTGGTTTGTCAGTGAGTTAATGAAATGCAAGCGGTTTGTATTTTAGTTGTTTATAGACAAAAAGGTGAGTTTGTTGTTATTTACACTGTTATTTGCATGTTGTTTTATTTGTTAACAGTGAATTGGGAGGAGGTGTTTCATGAATGCTGTCAGTTCTGGTGTTATGGTGTTATTCTTACTTGCCTTAGTTGTTTTAATTTGTTTGCTGCAGTATGCTGCTATCCACAGTTTCAGGTGCTGCATGGTTGCTGGCATATTTTATGTACATAAAAGCTAATGTTGTAGTTGCAAGTTGTACGTGATTGTTTCACAAGTGTGTATATTTAGTGCGCAGTTCACAGGCTTATAGTGTTAGCAAATCTGTAGTGTTGCTGAACTGTCCGTGTTCAGAAGTTGAAGGTTAGTCTGAATGTGATCCAAGTTCTACAGTTCTTGTTTGTAACCTTTTGCTGTATGTTGGCTGAGGGTGCTCAAGAACAGGGTACTGAGGGTGCTCAAGAACAGGGTACTGAGGGTGTTCAAGAACAGGGTACTGAGGGTGCTCAAGAACAGGGTACTTAGGGTGCTCAAGAACAGGGTACTGAGGGTGCTCAAGAACAGGGTACTTAGGGTGCTCAAGAACAGGGTACTGAGGGTGTTCAAGAACAGGGTACTGAGGAAGATATTTGGGCCTAAGAGGGAGAAAGTAACAGGAGAGTGGAGAAAATTGTATAATAAGCAATGTCATGACTTGTACTGCTGACCAATGTTATTTGGGTGATCAAATCATGGAGGGTAAGATGGGCAGGGCTTGTGGCACATGTGTGGGAGAAGAGAGAGACATATAGTGTTTTTATGGGGAAACCTGAAAGAAAGAGACCACTTTGAAGACCTAGACATAGGTGGGAGGATATTATGAAAATGGATCTTGAAACAGTAGGATTGGAGGTTGTACACTGAACTCATCTGGTTCGGGATAAGGACAGGTGGTGGGGTGGGCTGTTGTGAATATGGTGATAAACCTTTGGGTTTCACAAAATTCAGGGAATTTGTGATCGATTGAGGAAGTGTTAGCTTTTGAAGACGGAATCTTGCTGCATAGAGTTAAAGTTAATGTTTCAGTTTTATTGCAGTGTGTGATCGATGTCAGTGCAGCACACTGTGACACAGTTGACTTATCTCACAATACAGCAATGAGTGTTATTCAGAAGGTGTGTGTGTGCACATGCACATGCAATTGTGTGTGTAGGCTGTGTTCACATGAATGGTGTATCTTCATAAGTAGTTAGAGCAGGAACATTATTTCATTTAATTTAACACATAATTGACGGACAGTGAAGTGCTGCATCTCATCTGTGTCAGGTGGGAAGCTTTTGAAATATTTTGCAGTTTTTTATAATGTTAAGAATTTAACACAGAACATGCAGATGCACTTTTTTGGACTTGTGATGAATAAGAAGATTGAAATGTCTGTCTGGTGTTTGGAGTCATGGTTACGTGGCTACATGGCTACATGGCTACGTGGCTACATGGCTACGTGGCTACATGGCTACGTGGCTACATGTGCGAAAGAGTCAAGTTGGCTTACTGCAGATACAGCGAAACTCCCATTTAAAACTTCTTAGGGGAGCAGTGGATTTGAAAATTAACCTGCAGGAAATCTAAAGTGGAGGAAATTTAATGCGACGTTGTATGTTCCCACATTAGTGCTACTGAAGGTTCCAGCCTTCCAGGATGATGTGCTGTCTTGATTGTTGCATAGTTACTGGCATTTCAGGGGAGCATAAAGCCTTAATCTTCGACATTTTCTTGGAGTACTTGACCATTGAAGATGAAGGTTCCATGATCCTTTGCAATGTTAGGAACTGCTCACCCAGTGACACAGTGTCACATCCCAGAATACTGAAATCTGGAGGAAATTTAATGTTGAGGTTTTTGACTTGGGACTATCAAAATTTAACCTTAAATAAGGAAAGGCATTAACTAAAGGGACATTAAAGGGAGGGTTTTTTGGTACCTGATTTTCATTTTTGAAGATGCTGTGAACAAGCCAGGTATTTAATTGTGATGTATTGAACCCCTAGTGCGAGTTCCATGAGCAAGAGAGTTATGGAAGTGGAGATGCTCTGTCATATGGGAATTTAATTCTGTCATTCTTCTTTCCTGTCATACCACAGACTGTCTTCATGGCAAGACTTACCACTGGCCTGGCACTACTGCTCAGTGGTTTGTGTCAAAAACAGCAAATGTGATACTGGATTTTGTGCTTGATTTGTGATTTTAAGTAGGTGCGTGTTGCTATGTTGCTGTTGTAGTCATCGTCATCGAGCCCTGTGCCAGCACCACTGGCGCCGAGTGCCAGCGTCGGAATGGTGGATGAGTTGTCACCAGGGTCACAGCTTCGACAGTCAAGTGGCAATAGCTCAGCAAGCTCAGGCAGTTTGGCTGGATTAAGTGACACAGACACGGTGAACACTTTGCCTGGCCCTGCACAGGGATTTATTATTGCTTTGCATCGAAAAATGGTGAGTTACTTTTGTGTGATGTTACTGTTGGTTTCAGTTTACACAGGCCTGTTTCTGCCAGATTTCAGGTTCTCACATGGCATTACTGAAGATTCAAGTCTTCTGAGATGTGACATTGTGTTTTTGGGTGAGTGGTTCCTGGCATTCTGAACGATTGTACTGCCTCAGCTTTAGAGTCTTGCAGTCAAGAAATGGCACTTGGCTTTGAAGATGAAGCCTGTATGATCGTTGAAACGTCAGGAACCACTAACCTAGTGACCCAGCATCACATCACAGACAATTTGAATATTCAGACTTCTGTCTCCCTCAGTAGACCCAGTACATCTGTTCCATATCCCAACAGACCTGTACAACTGTTTGCATCATTCAGTCCTTCTGTTTTTTTTTTCAGCCTTTGATTTCCTTGATGGTTCAAATATTATTTAGGTCACCTGTTATATCATGAGGCATATTGTGGTTTTTTATACAAGCCATCACTCTTGGTTGACTGTGTGGTCACTCCTGTTTAAGTATTATACAAAATGAACATAATGTCCCTTGGAAATTGAAAGGAAAGTTTTCAGGCTTGTTGTATGAAGGTATTGTTATTCTTTGCAATTTTAATACATTTTCAAAATCACTGTGTTGTTGCATGTGATGCCATGTAGTCTGTCTGCAAGGTATCTGATGGCAGCAGGTTCGACTGAAACGTCTGTACATATGAGATTTGAGATTCTTACAGCAGTGTTCCTGAAGATCAAAGTCTCCTAAGGTGTGAAGGAGCATAGTGCTTGCATCTTAAGGTTGAAGACACTGGATCTTTGAAATATCATGAGCTACACTTCCAGTAATACATCGTCACGTACTAGAAGACTTGAGTGTTTAGACTTCATATATACAGTAAAACCCCTATTTAATGAATTGCTGGGGGATTAGAATATATTTCACTAAATCAATGTTTTCATTAAATGGAGGTTTATGGTTTGTATGGAGCTGTTGTCGGGACATGAAAAAATCATCACTAAATCTGGGATTTCACTAAATGCGGGAACATTAAATCGGGGTTTTGCTGTATCAGCTACCTTTAAAATGTTGCTGAAAGCATACGTTTTTATAAAGATTATATGTTTGCAACTGTTCACAGATCCGACAGGATGTTTACTTCATGTCATCACAGAAGACCAAGCCGAGCCTATTTGGGTTGCCTCTCATTGTTCCTTGCTCTGAATCAACCACTCACCAGGATCTGTACCAAGCTGTATGGGTCCAGGTGGCTCGCCTTGTATCTCCTCTGCCTCCTTCTGAGACTGCAGCCCCTAATCATGCCCAGGACTGGTGAGTTAATTGATTTCTGTTTTATCATGTGCATTTAGTGTTTCATACTGGTAGACATTTACCAAATTTTTAGAGGAGGCTGCTGCTGCCATCTTCAGGGCAGAGGAGTGGTCACTGTCATGAGAATCTTCAATTTTTCATGGAAGGGAATAGATCATGTGGGCAACATGGGCGCATATATGGGCAAATAATATGAAAATTGTACTTCAAGAAATAAAATGAGAGGGTATGACCTGGGCCCAGGTGGCTCAGATGTATGAGTGTTTGTTCCATCTTGGCACATATTTCAAAACTCCCTTGTAGAAGAAATTGGGCTTTTGTATTTGCATCCATACATGAACAGCAATTTCCACTTCTTATTATTGTAGAATTGGTGACCTTGAATTGTGGCTTTTCAGTTTTCCAAACTTAGTTTCTCCACGTGTGCTATACTCATATCTGTCATGATAGGCTGGGCTGACCAGTGCGATCATCATTATGGATGTCCAAGTGACCATTTTCAAACTCTGCGCTATTTTCTGACATGCTGCACTCTCATGCCATCACCTATATCAGTTGGCGGTGAATTTTGTTGGGGGAAATGTGTTTTGCCCACAGAAACTGAATCACAGCTACGAACTTCTACGCGGTATCAAGTTTCCAGTGTCTTTGCCATTGCACATCAGGTTTTTCTCCGTTACAGCACCTGACTGACTGACTGACTGACTGACTCTTGCACCATCTGTTGCATGTTACCCTCCTACAAATGCTGCCTCGTACCCAAAAATAAATGCCTTATTCACACAGAAATTGCTGCCTGGGGAACCTTACTTATTGAACATGTTCCATATTTGGGAGGTACTGACTCCAGTTGGGAGGTACTGACTCCAGTTGGGAGGTACTGACTCCAGTTGGGAGGTACTGACTCCAGTTGGGAGGTACTGACTCCAGTTGGGAGGTACTGACTCCAGTTTGAAGGCCCACAGCAGTTCACTAATTTATTCAAATATTATGTCTTAACAGTGATGACAGTCTGGGCTACGAGTTCCCGTTTGTGCTGAAGGCAGTGCAGAAGGACGGTTCACAGTGTGCGTGGTGTCCGTGGTACAGGTTCTGTCGTGGCTGTCGGATACAGTGCTGTGATGCAGAATTCAATTTCGGTAGCAGTCATCTTGCCATAGACTGGGACCCAACAGCACTTCATCTTCGTTACCAAACATCGCAGGAACGGGTGAGAAAGTGCTCTAGTTGGAGTGAACGTAGAGCAACTTGATGGACACCATCATGTTGTGCTTGCAACGATCAGCAAATAGTGAAGTCACCGTCTAACACGGCTGTGTATTTGTGTACTGTAAGCAGGCTACATCTTCCGGTCTCTCTGGACCGTCATCAGGTACACATAAAAGTAACAGTAAAAGTGTAAACTTACATACATACCCATTTTTGTGACGTCTCACATGACATGTTTTTATTATGGTTTTTGTTAATTGTAAAGTGCCTTCATAGTAGCTTAATCCGTACATGTTGTGTTCTTATTGTATGTTTTAAAATGTATACAACTTACACACACGTCAAAACGTAGAACTGCTTAACTTTTAACTTAAAAAGCTATGTAATCATTTTGGACTTTAGTGTACTGGATAAAAATTTGGTTTCAGTTGTTGATATTTTTAAAAGATGTAACAAACACATGTTTTATTGATTAAGCTGCTGTGAAGGCATTTTACAATTAACAAAAATTGTAATAAAACATGTAATGTGAGATCTCACAAAGATAGGTATTGTATTGTATTGTATTGTATTGTATTGTATTGTATTGTATGTATGTAAGATTACACTTTTACCTTTAATTCAGGTTTTTATGTACAAGCCTGATGACGGTCTGCAGGGACTGCAACATGTAGCTTGCTTACAGCACACAGATATACAGTTGTGTTATGTGGTGACTTAAGTGATTACATGTTGGTAAGTGTAGGGACCTATAGTAAAAGTGGGGTCATAGGAAACTGCTTTTTTTTTTTTGAAGTGCTGCTGGAACTTTGCAACAAAGGTAACGTTCCTGTGCACAACGTGAAGGCAGATGGGGAAATAGAGGTAAATCTCCACTTATTCTTCACCTGGGTACTAGATGGAGGTCAGTGGTTAGTGTCATGCTCTTGGCACTGTACCTCGAGGGAAAAAACCCCAGTACCCATTGAATAGGTTTGTTCCTGTCAGTATCATTCCACCAATGCTCCAGCCTCATTGCTCTGTCTCTGACACCATATAAGTTTAGCAACTGACCGCACCATTAAATAGCAGGCTTAAAAATTCAGGCACATTACATTAAAAAAACAGCATAAGATGTGTCCTGTGCATAAATAGCTTGAAATGAAGACAGAGATTTGAGACAATGTTTGTCAGGCACCTGAATGTTTCACTGCTAGATCACCGAATGGATTTCGATTAAATTCAGTATTGGAGGGGGGAGGGGAAGCCAGGGTCTACACTAAAAGATTTGGAAAACTTAATTTCACTTTTATTGTCTTGGTATAGTTCAGATGTCGTGTGAAGCCATTTTATTTTGTGCGTTGTTAATGTTGTCACACAGCAGCATTGTTATGTTGCAGGTCTATCTTGAACATGAGAGCGTGGCTGTCACACGGCAGCAGCAGTCGGAACCCATTGATCTGGACTACTGCCTTGAAGCATTCACCAAGGAGGAGCACCTTGGTGAGGACGAGAAATATTATTGCTCAAAATGTAGAGAGCACCAGCTTGCCAGCAAGAAGCTGCAGATATGGAGGCTGCCTCCAATTCTTGTGAGTATTAGATATGCTAAGACAAGACTGCAGGAAACAGTAACACCTGCTGAAGTGCAGGCCGATAGGCACACAGTTGATTCTTACTTGCACAGAACTGGAGAAGCATTATATGGCAGAAACAGACATAGAAAATAAAGAAAATGCATCACTCTCTCAGCATTGTGCGTTAGAGAGGAAGGAAAAATTTCAGGAGTATAACAGCTGACTGACTTACTTCATGCATATACAGTAGAACCCGCATAAGAAGTCCCCGCATAAGAAGTTTTCCCCCTGTAAGAAGTCTGATTTTTAAAGTCCCAAAATCATATTGCTTTTAATAAGCTTCTCTCTTAATAAGTCTTCCCGCTTAAGAAGTCCCTAATCCTCTGGTCCCTTGAAAGACTTCTTAACAGGGTTCTACTGTATATAGGTTTTAAAACCTTCGCGGCGACATGATTTAATGTAGTCTTCTCGGGCCATCAGCCGCATCAAATGGTTTAAAAAATACAATGTTTTGGTGACTGGCTGCATCCCCATCCTCAGGCAGAACCAATATAACCCAGCGCTCGTCTGTGTTTATATACCTGCTGAGTCGGGGAGTATCAGAATGGCTCGGAGTGCACCGACCAATTAGAATCAGTGGGCGGGTTGTTTATATTGTTGTGTTCTCAATCCTTGCTGCGAAGTCCCTATCTGACGTAATATGGGTTGCCAGGCTCGGCTCAGTATGTAACCGCCATCCCTGTTGATGTTGACCGGATGTCATTTTATTTCAGTCGCTTCCTTTATTGTGCGGTCCATGTATCCCTTTGTCCCGGCTAGTCTGCAGGTGTTGTTGAATTCTAACTTGTGCAGCAGAGTCCTTGAGAAGCTGGTCAAAAAATTCTCTGCATTAATGGAACACGAAGGTTCATTACCATGTTCACAAGAGCCCGCCACTTGTCCCTGTCCTGAGCCAGATGAATCCAGTCCATGTCCTTCCATCCTGTTTCTACATTCATTTTGATGTCATACAGGTGGTCTCTTTCATTCAGGTTTCCACACCAAAACCCTGTATGCATTTCTCTTCTTCCCATGCATGCCACATACTCCACCCATCTCCTCCTCCTTGTTTTGATTATCTTAATGTTTGGTGAGCAGTGTGTACCTTGAAGCTGCCCGTTATGCATTGTACTTCAGAGGACTGAAAGAGGGACTGAGTAGAAGGAATAATGTGGTACTGTGGAAGAGAAGAGTCACATGATTGGAACAGGACTGTGATGAGAGCTTAAGTCTGGGTGCTTGAGACTGTTTGGTATTATTCATTAACATACTTAGTGCACACTGAGGATGTCCAACACTGAGACATAAAATAAACTAAATGCTATGTGACTTTCTTTGCAGATTGTTCACTTAAAAAGGTTCCAGTTTGTGAATGGGAAGTGGGTGAAGTCTCAGAAGGTGGTGAACTTCCCTTTCAAAGACTTTGATCCAACAGCTTACCTGGCGTCTGTACCAAAACATACGGTGGTGAGGCACAGTGAGCTGCAAAGGCTGAGGTTAGAGGAACGTGACGGAGGCTTCGTTTATTCACCGGCACCTCTTAATGGTGGACAGGAAGCAATAGTAGTGCCAGATAGCAGTTCAGACGTAGACAAGGACAGGAATGAACTGATAGAAGGAGATGTTTCTAGTTCAAGTAAGTATTTATGGTTGTAACATGTTTGTCAGAACATTGTGACTGTAGTGCAGGAACTTGTGATTTGGGGCAGGTATTTAAACTTTAGCGCATGGTTTACAAAAATCGCATTATTTGAACTTAAAAATGCAGTAAATCTCCTTGTTGCCTAAATGTATAAAATGCATTTCTAGGGGTGTTCTATGTGCATTCGTATTTGGCAGTGCAGGTATATAAAAGGTTAAATTTGCCTCTGCTAAGTCCTTATGTGCAAAATATCTCATGTGGTGCTGTAAAGGTAAAGTAAAGTTATGCCTCTGCACGCCATGAATCCATGAAGGGGGAGTGACCTTGGCACTAGATGGTTGTGAGTGGTCAGCGTCATGCCCTGGCTGGTTTATCCCCAGGGAAAGAGCCCGCAATACCAATTGAATAGGAGGCTGGGTGCACACAGCACCAGCCCAGACATTTTGGAGAAGATAAAGTTGACCCTGCCAGTAACTGAACCCAGATGTGTCAGAATAGGGTATTGGGAGAGTTAAGGCAACGTGTAGAAGAACCCTCGGTGGAATATTCATATTTGAATTGAGACTCAAGAATGTGGAAACATGGTTTCAAAAATGTAATTGTGGGATTAATGACAATTGGCACAGTGAAAAACCATACTTTATGTAGGGGTGTAAATTAATTTCTGCCCATACTGTCCACATTTATTGTCCAGTGTGGGTGAAATGTGGTGTAAGAGATCTGCACTTAATGCTGTTGAGCGTTTCTGAGTTTTGTAAAAATTGGCACAGCGAAGGCTGTACTTTTGTTATGGTCATAAATGAAATTATGTTTACGCGTGTGTCATGAAACCGTATGGCATTTTGAAAGTGAAGAATGCCTTGGTAAAGTCTGTCTACTTCATTATGGGGCATAGGCATAACTTGACTAATAACACTGGGGGGGGGGGGGGGGCAAATTCGACTGTGGTTATTAGGAATTTTAATTTACAAAGCAGTCAGATGCAGGGTTTTTTATTTTTTTTTCCCTGTCTTTACACCACCCAAATAATCGTTATAAAATATTTATATGTTTTTATTTCCCCTCTTCAACTCAGTAGCCAAAAAAATATTCTTAGGTAGACAAAATACTGGAGGGGCCTTTGCCCCCTGTTGCACCCCCCAATTAATGCTTATGTTGTGGAGTACTGCACTGTTCCAGACCCTTATTCTTGTGTACAGTGAAGGCCACATCTTCGCTCATTGCCCATAGTTGTAGCTTTGTAGTATAAATGTTGCTGCTGGACCATGCAGTTTGTCGTTTAACTCTCGTAGCTACATCTAATATAACATATGAATTTTTATCATGAACTGATGTCATAGGCAGTTCAAACTTGCATTAAAGAAGTGCAAGAAATAATTAGCTTGAATTTCAAGAGGTGCAGGGAAGTTCATTGTCACTGCAGATACAGACACTACAAGTTCATTGTCACTGCAGATACAGATGCTACAAGTTCATTGTCACTGCAGATACAGACACTACAAGTTCATTGTCACTGCAGATACAGACACTACAAGTTCATTGTCACTGCAGATACAGACGCTACAAGTTCATTGTCACTGCAGATACAGACGCTACAAGTTCATTGTCACTGCAGATACAGACGCTACAAGTTCATTGTCACTGCAGATACAGACGCTACAAGTTCATTGTCACTGCAGATACAGACGCTACAAGTTCATTGTCACTGCAGATACAGACGCTACAAGTTCATTGTCACTGCAGATACAGACGCTACAAGTTCATTGTCACTGCAGATACAGACGCTACAAGTTCATTGTCACTGAAGATACAGACGCTACAAGTTCATTGTCACTGCAGATACAGACGCTACAAGTTCATTGTCACTGCAGATACAGACGCTACAAGTTCATTGTCACTGAAGATACAGACGCTACAAGTTTGACATGTTGCCGTTTCTTAAAGAGATGTCTTGTCTGTAGCTGCAAGCAGTTAAAGAAGAATATGAGCTGTTGCTGAGTCACAGTTGATATGCAGTACGGTCAGTTGTGCATACAGTTAAGCCAAAGTCTTAGTAGTTCCCATATTTTCTGCTAAGAATTTTGTTATTTTATGACTCCCAGATTACGTGAATGGTCACATTTTTTACAGCTGCTTTTATGGTTGTGAAAACTGAAGACTAATATTTAAAGCCCCTTTCCCCACCACAAAATAGTAATATTAACATAGTCATATTTTGCTTTTGTGCAGAGAGAGTCTTGGTTAATGGTGATGTCCCAAACCTTCGCCTGTCTGTTCTGGCAAGAGAACGGTTAGAATCTACGTCCTTGGTTCGAACTCCAGTTACAGATAGCGCTCTTCAGGATTTCCATCAACACCGGTTAAACCATGGTACTGATCCATTTAACCTCAAGTACCATCTCTATGCTATTGTTGTGAGTATAATTCACATACTGTCTTTGGTAACACTCTGCTTCATATGTTAATTATCAGTGTCTTCTCAACTGATGAAATTGTTTAAGGACAATTGAGATAATATCTCGTTATTGTGGGGTAAGCTTGAAATGGTTGGGGGGGAAGTGGTTGTGTTCTATTTGGAGATACCGTTGTGGCATTAGTGGTGATGACCTGAGGAAATTAGGTTGTTAGTGACATGGCAGTTCTCTCTTCTGGGGTATTATGCTGTGTAGGTTGGTACCAATTTGTGCTGTGCATACTGTGTGGTTTTAGTAATTAAATTTATTTATTATCAAATATCAACAACCGTTATCACAGTGTGTGTTACAAGTAATGTTATGATGCACATTTCAATGCCTGTTCTAGCATTATCATTGTCAGCTGTGCTAACTTAGGTGTTTACATACGTTAGGTGACTCTTATCATCAAGGTGTTACGTTTTTAGCAAGTCAGAACACTTCAAAGAAATTGACGGTCATTGAAGAAGTAGAGAAACATCTGAGAAGTGGATTGACATAGCCTAACGCCTTGGATTAGCACCATCCACTCCAAACTCCACTGTTGTGAAGAAAAGGGAAATACGAGAAAAAATTCACAAGTGCAGCAAGTTGTAAGAAAGGGAAGACAGTAAGAGAATCTACTTTTTGCAAGCTTGAGAACATCTTGTTGGCATTACCAGCATCAACGAGTGGTGCGATGATGGTATGGGTGGGGGGAGCAGTGGAGAAGCTGAAGAGGGAAACCTAGCCTTTAACCAGTGCAAAGTTCTGCTGAAAAACATGCAGCGTATGAGACATTTAAATTGCTTTTTATGTGCACATTAGGGAGCATGAACAGAATGTTTTGAACTGGGAATTGGCGCTGTTTTGCCTGCAGCATAAGGCTTAAAATAATAGCTGCCAAATACAGATTTCTTGGGGGAAAAAAGTGATTTACATATGGCTAATAATGTAACTTTGTACATGTTTATTACTTTGTTGGCATAATTGGGAGATTTGTAGTTCTGCATTTTTGTTGTTTTTCTTATCTTTCTGGCACATTTTAATGCTTTCTCACAACCATTGCCCTCACTGTACCACTTAAACTCAGTTGCTTAGTGGTGTGCCCTGAACTAAGTGCCCAGTGTACTCTGCAAGAGACCAGGACTTAAATGGCCCACCCATTACTGTGCATGTTACTGGCTGACAACTATAGTCATCGTTCATCTCTCAGCATTACACTGCACAATGACTATAGTCATTCTTCAGCACTAGGGGTTTAATGATGCATCTTGTCTTCAGCCAGGAAGACTGTTTGACCTTTGAAGATGAATGCAGTACATTCATTTGATGTCAGCAGTCAATGACCCTGCTACTCAGCATAACCCAGGAGAACTGAATCTTAAAGTGGGCCTTTATTAGAATGGATCTTGCCTAGTTTAATGTTATATATTTGCTAGACTGTTTCAGTATAACGTTTTGTGGTATAAATGGTTTCTAGGAATGTCAAGGTAATGGAAGTTACGAGCACTTAACTACTTAGTGCAGTTACTTCTGATCCAGTGGTTAATTAGAGATTAAGTGTGAGTAAACATGAGTGCAGTGGATACTATAACAATGTAAGTGCAGTGGACACTAGGACAATGAAAGTGCAGTGGACACTACAGCAGTGTAAGTGCAGTGGACACTAGAGTAGTCTACAGAATCTGGGATATGAACACAATCTTAGCATAGCTAATTGCCTGAGAAAACTTCACTGAATTTGGGTAACCTTTGTGCTGTTTTTTAAGTCACCATTTTAAATGTTATGTTAGCACAGGGTCTGTGGAACTGTAATTGTCAGAGTGAAGTCTGGAAGCAGAAAGTAATGATATGATTCCTGTTGACAGTCCCATTCTGGTATACTGGGAGGTGGTCATTATGTCAGCTATGCCTGCAACCCAAATGGCAAGTGGTATTGCTACAATGACAGCAGCTGCAAGGTGAGCTCTCATTGTATTAAAGTATTTTTTAGAGGTTCAATATTAAATTAACATGTTAATATATATGTCACTTTAAATTGAAATATATTTATAGTTCACTGTGTTCCAGATAATTAACGTTATTAAAACAAGCAACTTTACATGTATGCATACAGCTTTCAGCAAGAATAAATACAGTATTTTTTAATCCTGTGTGGTTACAATTGATGGTATTTGTTTATAATATTGTCAGTTCGAGTGTTTAAATTACTTGGAAGAACAGCAGTAGAATTTTCACATAATGCTTGTCCTCATTTAGTGCTCACTCTCTCTTACTTGGTCTGAACCTTATTATTAAATTTCAGGCGTGATTGTTCAAACTATTGCCCTCACATTGATTATTTATGTAAGGACATTAGTTGTATGATGCAGTAAATCTTAAGAGGGCAGGCAAGAGTATTTTTTGTTGTAAGTAAAGTGAAATCCCCTACTGAGTTCCCAGTCTACCACAGAGAGAATCAACACATTAGTATAAATATGTAAACCATAAAGAGGTTCAAACATGACTAAAAACCACCATGGCAAGATTGCATTGCCTTTGCTTTCCCCTTCTATGTCAACCCTTACACAAGCTGGAGCAGGTATCAGTGCTTTTCATCCCTCATAAACCTTCTCTGTACTTAGAACTTCCATTATAAATCACAAGAAGTGTGGCTTTTATGGTAGATGAATGGTCCAGTTCATCACAGTTTGTTTATGTAACACGTTCTGTCGACATGTTCATATCCTACTTCACAGCCCCTGCTAGCAGTGACCAGATCACAGCTGCATGCAAGAGATACATTATTCTGATGGTACAGTCAATGGAAGAGATACATTATTCTGGTGGTACAGTCAATGGAAAAAAAGCCACTTGATTTATTCATTCATTTATACATAAGTACTGCTTGACACAGTTTTGTAACACTGACAGAACTCCTTCCTGAAAAGCCAGTAACTGTTCAGCCTTTCAGCAAATCCCAGACATTTTACGGACCGTGAAGTGTCCTTACTATGTTCAGCAAGAACTGCACTGAGACAGTAGCGTCTGGTCTACCAACACTATTCGTGACATATTGTAATGTGATTTTATTATATTATTATGGTAAGGTGTTGTTAGCCTCTGCCCAACTCCAAGCTGCAAGCCAAGGACTTGCCATGCCATGCGAACATGAAGTCCACTTAACATGAATTCTAAAAGGTTCTGACGATGGTATATAACAGCGGTTCCCAAACTTTTTCGGTCCACCGCTCCTTTGGTTCCATATACACACCCACAGCGCCCCCCTACCTTTTTTAAAAAACAAGTGTGCTTTTGTTTCCACTTTTATTTTGTATTTAAAAAATCGTTTAAATAAAATTATAAGAGTTAAACTCAATGTTGTATGTTAATTAATAGATTAAAACTTATTGTATTTTTTATGATTAACAATAATTCATCTAGCAGTAGTTATTAAAAAAAAAATATGTGCTTGAATAAGATTCATAAATTAAAATACTAAGAAATTTAGTTCATTCTTTTATTTTTAACACAAAAATTACTTTATTTGAATTTTATTATAAAAATAAATGCACTGCTTGTCTAAGAGCGCTCCCCTGTGATAATAACAGCGCTCTCTTCCACCTCTCATACCTATTAGCACCCACCTCGGTAATCCCACCGCCCCCCAGGGGGCGGTACCGCCCACTTTGGGAACCACTGGTATATAACATTGAGAACTAATTGTCTTCTGGACTTTGTCCATCGTCTGGATAAATCATAAAAATATTGTGATTGAGATTAGCTTGGTCCAAGGGACCTATCTGAGTAGGTGTCTCCCTCCCCTTCACCTGAAGACGGAAGAAGAACCAGCTTCCGAAACGTCATGATTTTATATTTTTATAATTTATCCGGACAATGGACAAAGTCCAGAAGACAATTAGTTCTCCATTTAACATGTTTTATTTCATAACACATATACACCAATAATGGGAGAGTTAGTGCATGCAATTTTACCTCTACCTCCCAATATACTTTCATGGTGTAGTGCTTACATAAGCAGAGGGACAGCTTTACCATTTCCTTGCTGTATATAATACTGCATGTGAGTCACACACTGGTTACCATTGTCACTGTTTTCTCTGTGAGGTATGTGCTGAGGCAGAAGAAGCAGTTGACTATTGAGCATGGTTACCATTTGTTACAGTAGTCTCCCATTATACTGGCAAGTACAGTAGTTTATTTAGGTTGTCAGGAAAGGCGTATATGCACTCAGAATCTGATACATAAGCATCATATCAGACTGCTGAAACACTGTGTATAACCCAGGTAACGGACAGCATGCAGTATACATGGCCAAACAACAAAGCGCTGGGACAGATGCTGTCGTGCAATGTAGTTTAGCAGCTGGTTTATGTTAGCTCATGTTATGGCTGCCATGGATGAATGAAAAGAAAGTTGTAGTGCCATCAGTTTATCCATAGCAGCTGTGTATGCCTAAGCTGTTTGTACCCATGTTGTCAAGCAGCATGCAGATACCAAGTTTTGTTTGCTATTTGCGGGGAGCAGCTGTACAGAAACATATGAAATGCTCAAAACTGTTTATGCTAGTGAAGCTCTGTCCGATACATGCATCATAGAATGGCTTAATAGATTCAGAGTGGGACGTGAGGACCTTGAAGATTATGCAGTCTGTGTTTTTGATACAGTAAACTACTTCTGCATTAATTAGGGCACTTTGTCTTTGTTCTGCAGGAGATCAGTGAGAGTCAGATGGATACAAGTTCTGCATACATGCTGTTCTATGAACGAGAAGGTTTGTGTCAACAGCAATACATGCCCAGTATTGCTGGTAAGACACCCGACACACGAGACCTTGACGATGACTTTGACTCTGATCTGAAGAAACTGTGCTGTGTAATGTGAACAGTTCTGTCTGGTGTTAGTTGTCGTTGGACTTCATCTCTTGTTCTAAGGTATGGAACTGCGTTCGTCTGTTGCTTATTCAGTAGGGCCCACGCCTACCGACTGATCACCGACAGGAAATAAATTGAGACTATTTAGTTTTCTCTGCAGGTGATGCAGTTTTGACACTCCGCAGTTATAACAGTCCTTGCAGAGGGCCACACCGTGCGTCTTGTTACAGAGTTCTGGTAGGGCTGTTGTTACCTGTGTCGATGGTCTACCTGTTCTGCTGTGTATCACCTCCACTCTCTTCCCATAACAATGTGCTGATCCATGAATGTATCTTCATACATTACAGCAAATAATTCTTCTAAAATGTCGTGCAATATTAGTAGTACATGGATATGTTTTGAGCAAATTTGTTATATATCTATAAACATAAAAATTTCATGCATTTTGTTTATATGTTGCACTTCCTTGCATATTGTACATGAGAAAATTATTTTCTGAACTACGTGTATTATTTTTGTTCTTAACAAAGTTGCTAGTTTTGTTACTATAAGTAAAATTGTCCACAGCGGCAAATAAATTGTGCGATCATGTGATGAGGAAAAGTATGTCTTGCGTTATGTGGCTAAGAGCTGACACATGTTTCTCCAGTGTAGACTTGATACAGTGCAGCACATACTGCACGAACTGTGGCTAGCGTAGGATATCAGGAAGACTTGAGCATACAGTTTCAGAATTCTCCATATAAGTGTAGTTCTGTACTGTAAGGCATGCAGCAGCTCACATCTTCCTGCTTTTGCACATGAAATTGTTATGAACATTGAAAATTCAATGGATAGTAATGAAAGAGTTTCAGAATGCATGCAGTAAGAGCTTAAATGTAAGCTCCAAGAATTTGAGGTTTTCTTTAATACCATAAGAGCCATTCTTCACCATGGTATGGTTTCTTCTGTATTTAAATTAAAAATTCTGCATTTTTAAATAGACATGTCCTGTGTAGCTTTGGTATCCGTGTTGTGGCACGTCTTCATACTTTTCTGTCTTCCCCAAAAGTAATTAATGTGTTGCTGTGTTAATGAACACTGTCATATTTTTCCAGAAGTAAGTAATGTGTTTCTGTTTTAATTAACACTGACATATTTTCCCAGTAAAGTTACTTTCACAGTTTTCCCCACAAGTGTTCTCACGTTTCAGTCCAAACAGCAATTTGAATATGTGTTTTTGTGTCGCAGAAAGTAACGTCTTAGAAAATGGCTGTTACCATTAGTATTTGAGCTCAGATGATGGAACTGGGTCAGTTTCGATATTATGCTGTCAGTAAGGACACTACCAACAGTTTACTGGTACTGGGTCTAGGAATATTTGTGTAGGTATTTATATACTTAACAACAACAAACTACTGCTGCTGCTGCTTACTACTACTACTACCACCACACCACCACCACCACCACCACCACCACCACCACCACCACCACCACCACCACCACCATTAATAATAGTAATAATAATCATCATCATCATTCTGTACTGTTGAAAGCACAGTACATTTCTGGAAATCCAGATTTGTGGTGCTTATATGGCCAGGGTGATGGTTACTTGGTATATTTAAAGTGGCATAGTACTGTGAACTTAACAGAGAGTTTGTATGAACATTTTTGTGGCTTGTAATGTGTTGTATTTCCATAACCCTGCAAGGTGTTGTGTCGCACATTAAATTCAAAGGAAGCATCTGGAAAATTATTCTGTACTGAGAGTACCACACAGTGTTGAAATTTCAGCAGCTAGTCCTGCAGGGAGAACAGTGACTTAATCACTGATGTAATTCCCCATACATCTCTGAAAAGGATGGCTGCGTTAACATCACCAGTCACTGGTTCAAGCATAATACATTGTGCTAGGGGTCACTTCTGTGAGGATGTAGTGAACACTTTAAGAATTTTATGTGCGAAATGTACATAAAATGGGGTTCATTGAGCCAAAGATATTCTGGCACTCATTAATTACAACGTACAGTTTCCACATGAAATTTATGCAGAGCTTTGTGTCATATGCTTTCACCCAACTGGGTGCTAGATTACTGCAATTGATGTTGAATGTAATCATTCTTGGCACACAGGAGAGTGATGTCTGTGCTGTTACATTGAGGGTTTTGTTGGTAAACAGGTTAGTATGGCCAGTAAATGACGTACGTTACATTGAAGACTGAAATAAAGAGCACAACTTGTCACAGTTATATTTCAGGAGTTCTTACAGTATTTGTGTTAGATGAAAAGTAACTGACAGTTGTAAGCCAAGTAGCATCATTTGTGTATTAAGATGAGAAATTTTCTGTTCTGGAATTCATACAGTTTGACTGTTTTGGGGTTGATGGTTCAAATCTTCTGGGGAGTGATACTGTGTCATTGGGTGAGAAGTTCCTGATGTTTTGAAGGATCATAGTGCCATCATCTTCAGGAGAAAAACAGTCCAGGTCCAGGTTCTTCTTGGACTGCTGGATGCTGAAAGTGAAGGCATTACGAGCCTGTGCAGTGTGGGGACTGCTGACCCAATGACACAGCGCCACATCGCAGAAAACTTGGATTGTCAGCAATGACACCGTGAGAACATAAAATCTCGTATTGTGGGGTTGTCTGAGCTCACATATGTAAAGAGGTGTGGGGGGCATTTATTGCATTCATGTGCCACCTTTCTGTCTTTCCCTGATGTAGTAACATCAAGCATACAGCATCTTGACCTCTGCAAAATGTAGGCTCAGTTGCTGCCATTCCAACCACCACGTCATTTTTTAGTCAAGGCTGTGCAACACAGCAAGACTTTTAGGAATAAGTTTCCATTGTCTGGTGAAGGTAGATTGCAGAGTAATTTGAGAATGTGGGGAACTTCATAACTGAAGTTGTGGCTTACAAAATTGGACCGTTAGAGGCCCTGTAATGTTTTTGGAGTATCAAATATATACAGTTGCTGTCTGTGCCAGGATAAAACGCGTGAAATCTGACAAGTGTGTGACGTGGAATTGGTCAGTTATTCGCGACACGCAGTGACCACGCATGTAAAGGCAAGTTACTTTGACCGAAGTTAAACTGTTGGCAAGCTAATGCCCAGTCAATTAATGTCAGTAGTGAGGAGCAGAGTATTTTTTGAGATATTTTATGAACAATTTAATTTGCCTGGTTAATTTTATATTAATGAAATTAGTTGAATAACCGTTTCATATCTGATATATACATACGATACAATGAAATGATGATTTATCAATATTGTTATACTTCCATGCATCTTACTAAGAAGTGGAAATATTATATTTTATACATAAGCCCATTTTTAATTTTTTAAAAAACCAAAGATATGTCCTTATGTAGTTAATTTCAGTTATTACTGCATAGAAATGTAGAACCGAGTGCCATTCTATATCATTACTGTTACAAGGACGTCACAGAAACTGTGTATTTCAGTACCTAATCATCCCAGACGTTTATGTTTTGGTTATGCTGCACAACGACATTCTTTTGTCTTCTTTTTCTTCTGTATATCTGTTTACGAATTAAGTTTTTTTCTACTAGCTGGTGAAAGAGTTAAGTAATGTCATTGTCATGTACCTGTGTATTTCCTTATATTTATGTATAGTCATCATTTTAAATACTCATGTTATGTATTTCCAGACTAGACCACTTTTCACTATTGCTATGAGCACTCATTTTTTTTATTGGTGAATGAGTCTTGTCTGTTTGTTTAAAATTTGTACATTTTTTAATTGGTCATTTTCCCAGCATGCAGATGAAATGTTCAAATGTTAATAGGATCAAGTGATATGAATGAATGTTGAAAAAGCGTTACTCATTCGTCCAGAAAACAGTAAATTATGTCACTGGGATGATATCAGTAATTCATGTATAAAAACGATTTGTGACTGGGCATTTGTATCGTAGTATTGTCAGCAGAGCTTTACTAGTGATGAAAAATGATGCCTTATTTGTTGAGTCAATAGATTATCCAGTGGCTACATGAAATTATACAGTGCAGATATATGACGAGATACTGGAGCTACATTCTGATACATTCCTGTCACTCTGCTAGTATTTTGTTTTCTTCACATTATGTTACATGTATGTATGTGTGTTTTATGTTACTTGATTCAGCTGAACTCTTTGTAGTTGTTCACAATTGTATTTAAATATAGATAGTAACTGTTTGTGAAAAAGATTGCCCCACAGTGATATTCAGTAGGTGATGATCAGTAACTATTGATTTCAATTTCCCTTTATCTTACTGTATTGTGCACATCATAAGACAGATTTTTTTCCCATAAAACATGGTATAAAATTGTCCTGTATCTTATGGTCCAAAGGTGCTTTGGATGTGAATAAAATATTTTTTTCCCAAAATTTGCCGTCTACAGTCTTGGTGTGTCTTATGGTCTGAGAAATACAGTTTTGTCTACATAGAATTACAATTATCATAATTTTCCTAATTTTATGATATTATATAAAGGAATTCAGATGGATATAGCTGCCTGATTTCTCAGTGATTGTGATATGGTAATCAGTCATTGCATATTTCTCAACACTCTTTCCCTGTTAAGTTTTTGCTAGTCCATAAACTGCCTCTAGTTTAAAATGAAACTGTAATATCCACGCAGTGTTTCCTAGTTATTTGCAGGCAGTGTGTATTATATGTACATTAAACTATTTTCAGTTCCATTCATTAGTTGGTAAAAAGTAGTCGTCTTATTCACAAATGTTGTACGTAAAATGCAGTGGTAGTGTATAGTTTGATTGAAGCAATGTAATTTGTATATAATGTATTATTTTCATATGATATATATATATAAAACTATACATAATATATTGGCTGAAGAGTTTGTAATTGTAAAATTTATTGTATTTTTCATAGTTATTGTGTATGGATTCTTTCACTCTTACCATCCGGTCTTACTTGATGCTCATGCTGTCATATCCCAGGTGGTCTGTTCTTGTAGGCAAGGCGGCTGGTGACACGGCGGCTCATAACGTCCTTCGTCCGTCCACCCAGCAACTTCATAAAGTACTATTACGTCATAATGACATCCAAAGGTGAGTGTACTGTTCTTTCATAATAAATTAAGTACAAGGGTACAGATACTATTTTATCTGACAACTATCACTAGTCACGTCTATCGGATCGTGTAACTTTTAAAGCTACAGTGTACAGTGAATGTGTTTGTTAGATGTGACACACGTCTGGCAAGCCGAGGGAAAACATGTCCAGCACCTTCTTTAAATATGGCGAGTAAAAACGTAATATTAACTGCAATACACTGAACTAAAATGTGTGGATTCCAACTCATGCCGAAGTGGAATAACAGTGAGCAATGCACAGTGACCTGAGTGAAGGGTGACGTGATTTGTCAGATAAAATTATGTCCCTGTATAATCCGTTCAGTTCAATTCAGGAATCCCTTACTGCACAAAGGTAATGTTGCCTTTATGCATAACCAAACCGCCATGCAAGCATACAGTAATATGAAGATAAAGCTCCGTGCATTCTGCTCCGTTGGTTATAGATGCAGGCGAGTGGTTAGCCTTACACTGAGCAGTAATGACAGGTTGTGCAGCCTGTGGCCATTTATTTTACTGTTCCAGCTTATTTCCTTATTACATTCATGAGTAAAATATGCAAACACAAGTAGACTTTTTATTCAGTAATGTAAAGCAGTCTGAAAACAGGCAAATGACATATCAGTCAGCAAACGGACACCACTTCTATTTCCGTGATTATCTAGTGTAGTTATCTACTGGTATCTTGTCTCACCACTCCTTACTAGGAACAGTTCATTAACAAGGGTTGACCATTTTTTTTACACGACTCACTCACTTGCCAACACACAAATTTTCTTGTCCTCCATTTCTTCTGTTGAAAAAATATTTCTTTTAATGAAGATTCAAGTCTTCTAGGATGTGACACTCTGCCATTGGGCAAGTAGTTTGCGACATCCATCGGAACATTTGGAACTATTCACCCACTGACACATTGTCACTCCCCCCCAAGACCTGAAATCTCCTTTGTTCTGTAGTCACCACAAACTCAGCTCATGACTAATGTTAACTATTCCTTTACACCCCAAGTCCTTAACATCCATCAGATAAATGACACTTGTCACTTCAAAAGTCTATTAAATTGTATCGGCTGTCACTGTGTGAAGCAGCAGTAGACTGACAACCCGGTCTTCTGGGATGAGATAGTGGGTCACTGCGGTAGTGTTTTCTGGTGTTTCAAAACCAAATGTCTTCATTTTCAGGATCAAGGGCTCCAAGAAGAATTCTTTCTGTATTACCCTTGATTTCAGGCTTCCGCCACGATGTTGATGAGATCCGCGCTCTTCTGGGATATTAAGTGACGTCGTGTGGTAACTGTTTACAGACATTTCGGGACAACATATCGGTCCCATCTTTACAGGTCAATAGAAGATGGGACTGATATGTTGTCCCGAAACGTCGGTAAACAGTTACCACACGACGCCGCGTAAATATCCCAGAAGAGCGCAGATCTTCTTTCATTATGTCTCAACCCAGTGAGTTAAATCAAGGACTGAGGATTTACAGGAACCTAGACATAAATGCCAGAAATTAATGACACAGTGATGATGTGGGCAAATTTATTTGTGAAGGAAATTCTGTGCAGATATCAACAGGGAAAAAAATTCCGAATCCTATCAAATTAGAAAAGATGGACCTTACAACAATGCAAAACAAGAAATTACAGAGTATATTTTAACTGATACCATTATCTAATGCTGAGATCCTTATAAAGACAACAAATCAATGATGGCAAAAATAAGAAGGTATATAATTAGAAAATAAGTTGTTGGGAAGTTGGAATTAAAAGAACTTGTTAATTGAAAGAAAACGACAGTGGGTTTGTTATGCAAGAAGGACAACAAAAATATGAAGAAGGGCATTAGAACTGAATTCAGACAGTTCAGCCAGGAACAGGGAAAAGCGGCAAGAAATAAAAAAGGATAAAGCTTGAAATGATGCTTTAAGAAAGCAATATGTGAGTATTAAATGTTGAAAGCCTTGCTGGATAATGGATATCTCCATTTTCTTGTGTCTGGAGGGAAAGAGAGAGAAAAAGGGACATGTATATATAAGTGAAGAGATTCAGTGGAAATTGAAAGGTACAGCCTTTAATGGTAAGATGCATCGTCCATACAACATATTTTCTTACAGCTGGTCACATACTATTGTGTAGTTCATTACTTACAATATGAGGTAAAATTAAATGGAGTGTTATACCTGTAGTGCACAGAAATCAGAGTGCAACAAGAAGGAAAATAAAATTTGACAGCCAAAGGGTACATTTAAAAACTGTCACTTGAGGAGTAAACTGCACACAGCCAACACTGTAACAATCAGAAATGTTGGCATGTATAAGAATATAAGCTCCTGCTTTTGTTTGCTAGGTTTTTTGATTGCAGTTTGTTCCTCCGCATTAAATGACTGAGTGATCATGTTAAGGCACAAGTTTGGATTCTGTTTTTCTCCTCCACACAAATGTCCCTCGTCAAAATGTAGCATGTGCATAAATATATCAAGAGGGGCAGATAAAGAAGCTCACGACAGTGCGAGATTCATCACGTTTATATGCATAGAGACTTCGTGGTCCTCTAAACCAATGCCATTCTAAAACTGGATTATTTTCTGTTTGTGCCAAAACATTATCATTAGTGTTCAATCAGTAATTTGTCTGAAATGTAATATTATGCAACTGCCACACAAGTGTTCTCTTGTTTTCAAACAACAGTAATAAATCATAGCTGCTAGTAGCTCTCAATTTCTAGAGCTTGTTCAGCTAACATGGATCTTATGTGATCTACTCAAAACACTTTTCAACAAGTAACACAAATGTCCTAACAACAGTTCATATTATCCAGAGTTACGGAATGCATTAGCAACTAACAGAGTTTCTGCATGAAGTTCATCGAAGAGAAATAAAATCCATTGAAACCCTGGCTGATCGAACTACAGTGGGTTCAAATGCCTCAAGTCTAGCAAGGATATTCGTGTCTGCTTATTAAATTGCATCTACAGCGCTGATCAGATGGAGAAGAGGGCTCACAACACGAGGACAAAGAAGTTTGTAATCGTACAACAAAATGTTTTTGTAATGTACAGACATGTGGAGTTTGGACAACTAATCTACAGTTTGAATGCTCAAACACAACTACAGATATTAAGAATATATTGCAACAAAACAAGTTATGTATTTCTATGCTTAAACATGTCCCATGCTTTTCTTTGGTTTAGTCAGAACACTGTTACACCACACTCTCTGGTCCTCAGGCTTGACTCCGTTTTCACTGCTACAACAGCTGAATACACTCGCATGGCTGAATTTGTTAAATATACAGCAGGCCCTCGATTTAACGGACAAAAAATTTCTGTCCTAAAGGAAAAATTTAGAAACTTTTTTTTAAATTCGTGAATAGAAAAAAAAGTGGTGGCAACACTGCATTAGTTACATTGTACAGTGGCAACACTGCACTAGTTACATTGTACAGTGGCAACACTGCACTAGTTACATTGTACAGTTTTTGACGTGTTTAATTAAAATAAAGTTTGGTTCCTGTAATAAATTTATTTTCATATTTTTAACAGATGTTTTAGTGCCATGTATAAATTACTGAATGTACATTATAATAATATTTTATTGATACATATACATTATAACAACATTTTGATACACCCTGTACATTGTAAGTTCGTTATTAATATATGTTTTTAAAATACATTCGATTTAACGGACTTTCGGCAATAGCGGACACCCCTTCCCCCAATTAGTTCGTTAAATCGAGGGCCTACTGTATTTCACACTTTGGGAAATGCTTGTCAAAATATGACGCTAAATTTGAGTGACTTACCTTGTGGTAAGGTGACATGTCACAGGGCACCTGACTTGGGAGCCACTTAAGCCTCCTGCCCTATGGGTATTGTGTTTGTTCCCCAGGCCTAAGGACAACCAGAGCATGAATCTGATCTTGCGCAGTCTCGCGTGCATTTCTGTCTAGGTTGTATTTAGAGATGTAATCCTCCGAAATGTCTTGCACATCAAAAATATTTCCTTAACAAAATTTATGTCATGGTGACTAAAGGATAAACACTGACATATACAACAAAACATGCCAGACGAGGTATTTCTGTTGCTTCATTTTCAAACTCTTCTCAAATTTAAATCCTTCAAGTCCTCGCTGCCTACTGCACACCTTCAACATAACGTACAGTCAAGGTCTGACAGCAACTGCTGCTTCTAACTGAAGTATCACTGTGTAAAGTCTTAACACTCTCTCACTATGACTACTGGGACTTCCCGGAAAGCATCTTATGAATTATTCCTCCACATGCCTTAAATAAACCTTGCAATGGACAAAGTTCCTTATCCTCACACAGTACAACTGAAACACTGTGACACTACAACATGATAGCATGAAGCCAAAGTAAAGCCCGCTTTGCTTTAGCTTATGCTTTTCCTAATTTAATATCTAAGGAACGTATCAACTTGTGGCAGGTATAGCGCCACTTTCATTAGAGAATTTAACATAATTTAATGAAACTTCTTTAGTTTAATTCTGTTCACATCAATGTACTGTCCTTGACTGACCACAAGAGCTTTGAACTTGACAGCAAGTGTAGGGTCCCTCCATCTCCAGGCTAACCTTGCAGAGAAAATGTATCGGTTCTGTCCAAAACATAAGTCTCTATCGGTCCTGTCCAAAACATAAGTCTCTATCGGTCCTGTCCAAAACATAAGTCTCTATCGGTCCTGTCCAAAACATAAGTCTCTATCGGTCCTGTACAAAACATAAGTCTCTATCGGTCCTGTACAAAACATAAGTCTCTATCGGTCCTGTCCAAAACATAAGTCTCTATCGGTCCTGTCCAAAACATAAGTCTCTATCGGTCCTGTCCAAAACATAAGTCTCTATCGGTCCTGTACAAAACATAAGTCTCTATCAGTCCTGTACAAAACATAAGTCTCTATCGGTCCTGTACAAAACATAAGTCTCTATCGGTCCTGTCCAAAACATAAGTCTCTATCGGTCCTGTACAAAACATAAGTCTCTATCGGTCCTGTACAAAACATAAGTCTCTATCGGTCCTGTCCAAAACATAAGTCTCTATCGGTCCTGTACAAAACATAAGTCTCTATCGGTCCTGTACAAAACATAAGTCTCTATCGGTCCTGTCCAAAACATAAGTCTCTATCAGTCCTGTCCAAAACATAAGTCTCTATCACTGCATCAGTCACTTCTCCTGGTTGCCATTTGTTAGGTGTTCAGTTTCATTCATTCATTCTGCAGTCCGTCTTACAACAGGTCAATAGCCTCTTCCAAAGCAAGTTCTCCACAGAGTGCAATCTAGTGCTTCCTCTTTCAATTTTCAGTACCCTCTAGTTTGTTTAAGATCATCCAGTAGCTGCTTACGTCTTCTCCCTCGTCTTCCCGTCATTTCTATCCTTCCCTCTAACTTTCCTTCAATCACATGTTTCAGAAGGCAGTTTCTACGCAAGATGTGACCAATCCAGTTAGCGTTTCTTCTTTTTATTGTATGTACGATATTCCTCTCCTCCTTCATTCTATGTACAGTTTATGAGACGAAATTTATGTGCTGCTCTAACCAGACAGAACACAACAGAAAACAACAGTATGAACTCACATACACAAGACAACTGAATTTCAGCCAAATGTACTTTTAATCGAAATATACGTCTACTAGTCATAAGCATTGTAACAGTCTGGCTTTCCCGTGCTATCACTGTCAATGTCACAGCTCTTATCATGAGTCAGCAGCAGCATCTATAGCACATCTAAATTGATAAATTGAAAGCTCAGTTATTTGTTACGTCAGCTCTTGCTGACAAATGATAGCTCGTCTCTCTCAGCTGAACAAAGCAAGCACTATGCAAGCACTGCACGACTCCTGCATAGAACACGTCATATTGCTTGACAGGCTGATGGGAACAGCTAACAATCACATTAAGTACCGCAAATTAAAACTCATTTAATGGATGCCATTCATGCAGTATAGGGCTGATATTGAAGTATATTCCTGGTGTCTACAACAACAGAACACACAATTATTTTACATATTTCCCTGAAACTTGACCCATGTACTTTCAAATTAAAACATTTCATCCTAAAACGAGTGTTAAAGACCAGGGTCACCAACATACCGGCATTTTATACACATCCACTCCTTACACTCCATACAGCTTCTTCACCTTAATAAATGTCTCTTTCCTCACAAATAGCAAGAAACTGACCACCTGCATTGTTTTTAAATTATTATTCGAGCATATGCTATACATCGACCCAGCAGGACTTCAACCTCTCAGAACATACATGTTGACAGACGGACCTATCAGAGCAACATGTCTGGGTTACCAGCTCTTCCGACTTGAAATGATGCCTCCTTCTGTATATAAAAGCGACGCCTAAACAAAAATGGAATGATTGAACCACAATGGTGCTTATACAAATAAAATAATAAATAATGTGGAATGTGATTAAAAAGGGTGGGGCTCAAATGAGCAATGGAGGGAGAAAACTGTGATGTCTGTACAGCAAATCACTGCTGAAGTCCGCCATCGTATGCATAGTCTGCCTTATTGTGCATGATGAGGCGATCGTCTACAAAATAGAAGCTGTCCGAACGCGTCTCAAATGGTTGTGAAATCATCTCCTTGACTGCAAACAACAAACACATCAACTAGGTGAAAAGGCACACTCCAATATAGAATATATCTTTGTGAGTTTCGAGGTTAACTGAGGATTCTGCTGTTCTGGGATCCTAAGGTCTTTGTGACTTGTTCATGTATTGTGGATACACAGTTAGTCATTATATTGCATTTACTATATTTAGACAAAGGTAAAGGTAAAGTTCACACTAGAACACGCCATGTAGGTACAGAGGGGGGTAGACGTATACCTCTACTCTTTCTTTAAACTCGGCGCTAGATGAGGGTGGGTGGTCAACTCCACGCCCCGGCTGCTTTACCCCGGGAATGACCCGGTACCCATTGTACAGGAGGCTGGGTAGGCCCAAGGGCTGGTCTGGATGGGTGCAGAAAATCTCATCCCTACCGGGATTCGATCCCCGGACCATCGAACCCGTAGCGAGTCGCTATACCGACTGAGCTATCCCGGCCCACTATGGCCATGTACTATACAGATAGGCAAGACCACACTTAAACATATGTAGTTTATGCAAAGAACACATAAAAATGGTGAAGAAGTTTGTCTAGTGTAATGAATGTTACTGTCAAAAGTACAAACTGATTGGTTTAACAGTTAAGATTCTGCAAACGCAGCAGTTTTCTGAGTTTCATGTATCATCATCTTCGTCACCATCATCACCATTTGGCATAGTTAACAAGAGTTCTAATGGACTAGAAAATTGCTTTCCATTTTTGATTATTGATGTCTCTAAAGACTCCCGTCGTCTGATGGTCTACAGTAACTGTTATCCATTCTCAAAGACCTCAAAACTCACTCACCTAGCTCAGGTGCAAGAGTGGGGAACTCATATATATGTTCACATGTGTTCTTGCTGTTTGGAATGCAGAATCCAAATTCAAAGTCAAAACTTTTGAGCAACTTGTCCCTGAAGAAATGACGTTCAATCATACGAAACTTACTCACTGCTTTATTGCCCACTGTGAACTCCACTCTGCAACAAGAAACACCTTTGTCTGGACTGTGACAACTGTGATAAGAAAGCATCGTTAATGGTGCTAAATAGACTTCCTATAAATATTTAATTTTTATCTGTTCATTAATATAATACGTACGTAGCTCCTACAGTCTTCAATTTAAGAAATTGTGGTGTGAACTGATATCTGACGAAGCGACCAGCATTGGGATCCAATTCCTCTTGCTCTGGTTCTGGATCAGCCTCTTCAGAATCTTCAAGTAGTGAAAGTAGAGAAACACCAATCTTGAAAAGTCCCAGCAATAATAGCAATTCAACATATATATATATATAGTGCATGCACCTGATACAGCAATACTACTATACCTGTAGGAGGAGGCTTTGCAATTTCAAATAGCACTGTACCACTCTCCAAATCACGAATTTTGAAACGTGTGAAGTCAATATCATACACATTAGCTTCAGGAGAACACAGATAATCTGAAATATATACAAAATATCAAAGTGTCAACCAGAAGGCACTGTCACTATAAACTAGTGATAGTCTCTTTGATTATTATCCTACACCCAGGCGACTACTATTTGAGTAATACCTGCTATGAAAGCCTGAAAACTTGTATCACTACAAACTACTTCAGAGATAAAATTATAATACTAACTTTCTGTTATTCTTGGAAGCCGTAACACATCCTCCGGCGAGACAAATCCCTTGTTTGACAGTGACTCTTCCGTAACGATATCTGTAAAAGGAGTATACTTAAATGAATGGTTAACATTTCACCATTGAAAATATGTATTTCCGCTGGTCAGAAATTTGAAATCTGTAAATGCATACAACACATCATAAGGCCTAGCAACAACATGATCTGCACAATCACCTCCATCTAAAATTATGGTGTCTTTACGTGCTTTGGCTTGTCTGACTCCGACATTTGTAACCACACTCTTTTTGTGTGGAGCATTACTCATAACACTCATTTATGCGTTCTTTTAACCACCTGTACCGTGTATTATGAAGGACTGACTATTGTTATGACTACCCACAATTTCTCATATACGCATAAAACATTACATAAATAAATATAAAAATATAAACAACAGTAACTTTTTTGTATTACTAAATCAATCAACAATCAGCTTCAGCTTTCCGAACGTTAATTCAAATTAATACCGAAAGATGACGCCTTAGCAAGGTTGTTCAACTTTTTATGTTCCGACTTTGTCATTCCATCGAAAGGTGGCTCTCTGAAGCACGATCAACTACATTCTCTGACCTATCATATCGCTCCATGTCAAAGATGCAAACATGTCCACCATCAAATTTCTACATACGGGCAAAACGTCAACACAGACGCAGGAGAGAGCAATGAGTTACAGTCGTTATTCGGATGATCCTTTTTATCTTTAAAAAGGTACGGAATGTGACATCGTGAAATCTGGCGGAAAGGTACCTTGGTTATGGAAGCAGCACGATCGTCCGAAGTGTTTAGTTTAGATTATTACTAATCCATTTCAGTCACATATCTGCCATAAGATACGTCAGTGTCAATTACAGTTTAACGTTTATTGTTACAATTTAAATTGCATAAATACGCTTACGTCATAACATACGATACATCATAATCTTGGCATCCTCCTACCAAACCACACAAGTTTACGTCCCAGAAGATCGGAATCTTTGAAAACAAAGTTTCACGTGGTTCAGTGTACAGAAATAGGTCAACTGTAATAGAGTGGTAGACGAATAGCACATGTCTTCTGCAAATGTAGATGATTACCAAATTAATGAGGTTGATCATATTCACAATTGAAGCTATCTTCAGCCACACCGTGTCCTGTTAACGACGCAGACGCCAATTTACCGTCACTTTATCGCACCATTTCATGTTATAAAACCTTCCTCCACGCAATTTTTTTTTGCCCCAGATAGATTACGCTTCTTTTTTTCCCGAAATTATAGAAATATCCTTGCTATTTCAGTGTCCTGCAAGCTGTCGTTAGCATAACAGTACTTGTGCTAAGTGACTAGTAATTCAAGCTTTCACATAAATGGGTGTAGATCCTTTGTATAAAAGAGATGTTCGCCTCTGTAAACTGAAGGCAACCAATAAGAATGTCTTTGACTGATATCACAAACAAAAACGTCTGCTCTGTGATCCCCCAGTAAATAACACAATGTATTATTCCTTACTTGTAGTTATATTGCTGTCACACATACATGCGTTATTGAATTGTAAGTAAATTAACACAGAATAATTTGAATTCTAAAAGGTTTTGACGATGGTACACGACATTGTGAACCGCTTTTTTGTTGGACTTTGTGTATCGTCTTTATTGTGAGTAAAATGTATAATATAAGTATATAAAATCTACGTTTCGGAAGATGGCTCTTCTTCCGTCTTCAGGCCTGAAGACAACAGAATAATTTGTTTAAACTCTTATACTTTGTTGTCCGGTACGATTTGAACGTAGGACATATACAGTCAACACAACTATTTGAACGTAGGACATATACAGTCAACACAACTATTTGAACGTAGGACATATACAGTCAACACAACTATTTGAACGTAGGACATATACAGTCAACACAACTATTTGAACGTAGGACATATACAGTCAACATAACTATTTGAACGTAGGACATATACAATCAACACAACTATTTGAACGTAGGACATATACAGTCAACACAACTATTTGAACGTAGGACATATACAATCAACACAACTATTTGAACGTAGGACATATACAGTCAACACAACTATTTGAACGTAGGACATATACAGTCAACACAACTATTTGAACGTAGGACATATACAGTCAACACAACTATTTGAACGTAGGACATATACAGTCAACACAACTATTTGAACGTAGGACATATACAGTCAACACAACTATTTGAACGTAGGACATATACAATCAACACAACTATTTGAACGTAGGACATATACAGTCAACACAACTATTTGAACGTAGGACATATACAGTCAACACAACTATTTGAACGTAGGACATATACAGTCAACACAACTATTTGAACGTAGGACATATACAGTCAACACAACTATTTGAACGTAGGACATATACAATCAACACAACTATTTGAACGTAGGACATATACAGTCAACACAACTATTTGAACGTAGGACATATACAGTCAACACAACTATTTGAACGTAGGACATATACAGTCAACACAACTATTTGAACGTAGGACATATACAGTCAACACAACTATTTGAACGTAGGACATATACAGTCAACACAACTATTTGAACGTAGGACATATACAGTCAACACAACTATTTGAACGTAGGACATATACAATCAACACAACTATTTGAACGTAGGACATATACAGTCAACACAACTATTTGAACGTAGGACATATACAGTCAACACAACTATTTGCACGTAGGACATATACAATCAACACAACTATTTGAACGTAGGACATATACAATCAACACAACTATTTGAACGTAGGACATATACAGTCGACACAACTATTTGAACGTAGGACATATACAATCAACACAACTATTTGAACGTAGGACATATACAGTCAACACAACTATTTGAACGTAGGACATGTACAGTCAACACAACTATTTGAACGTAGGACATATACAGTCAACACAACTATTTGAACGTAGGACATATACAATCAACACAACTATTTGAACGTAGGACATATACAATCAACACAACTATTTGAACGTAGGACATATACAGTCAACACAACTATTTGAACGTAGGACATATACAGTCAACACAACTATTTGAACGTAGGACATATACGGTCAACACAACTATTAGAACGTAGGACATATACAGTCAACACAACTATTTCCGATTCAGTTTTAATTATGTCTGCGGCTACATGTTTCGACTGATTACTATACCTGTGTACAGCAGTCATAAAGAGGATACAGCATATATTTTGTTCCTCCGTGACCGTTGTACACAGGTCTGATGATGACTGGACATTAGCGTTGAATATAGTCGTGTTGGTTGTACTTCATATATACCACGGGTGACCAAACCGCGGCTCGCGAGCCACATGCGGCTCTTTGACATATAATGTGCGGCTCGCGGAAATATGTAGGCTGAGCTCCTTTTTGCATTACAATTCATATAAAAGGTAAATAAAAAATTTTCAAGCTTTATAATTATTTACCGGTATAAACTGAGAGTCCGCTGGATTAAAACGTAAGTTTAATGTTCATGGTGAGTAAATATATTTAAGGATTTTTGTAACAAAATGTGCGTGTAACAATAAAAACGTTTGTGTAATATTTGTTCATGTCTTGTGGCTCTGAAACGTCTGAAGTTTATCGTATGTGGCTCTTACGTTAAGCAAGTTTGGCCACCCCTGATATATAATATGATTATACATAACTCAACGCGATGTTATATTACAAATATGATATTAACTTTTTAAAGGAGGCAGTAACTATATTTAGGCCCTATAGTCTCTTTCAACGTCCAGAAATCTTGTATTTGGCTTACAGAATACATTTAAGGATTTCTTAGGATCCTCAGCCGGGTAGTTTGTACAATGGTGATGCAGTGTGTTGTCTATGATGCGTACAGTGGTGATGCAGTGTGTTGTCTATGATGCGTACAGTGGTGATGCAGTGTGTTGTCAATGATGCGTACAATGGTGATGCAGTGTATTGTCTATGAAGCGTACAATGGTGGTGCAGTGTGTTGTCTATGAAGCGTACAATGGTGATGCAGTGTGTTGTCTATGAAGCGTACAATGGTGATGCAGTGTATTGTCTATGAAGCGTACAATGGTGATGCAGTGTGTTGTCTATGAAGAGTACAATGGTGATGCAGTGTGTTGTCTATGAAGCGTAAAATGGTGATGCAGTGTGTTGTCTATGAAGCGTACAATGGTGATGCAGTGTGTGTCTATGAAGCGTACAATGGTGATGAAGTGTGTTGTCTATGAAGCGTACAATGGTGATGCAGTGTGTTGTCTATGAAGCGTACAATGGTGATGCAGTGTGTTGTCTATGAAGAGTACAATGGTGATGCAGTGTGTTGTCTATGAAGCGTACAATGGTGATGCAGTGTGTTGTCTATTAAGCGTACAATGGTGATGCAGTGTGTTGTCTATGAAGCGTACAATGGTGATGCAGTGTGTTGTCTATGAAGAGTACAATGGTGATGCAGTGTGTTGTCTATGAAGCGTACAATGGTGACGCAGTGTGTTGTCTATGAAGCGTACAATGGTAATGCTGTGTGTTGTCTATGAATCGTACAATGGTGATGCAGTGTGTTGTCTATGAAGCATACAATGGTGATGCAGTGTGTTGTCTATGAAGCGTACAATGGTGATGCAGTGTGTTGTCTATGAAGAGTACAATGGTGATGCAGTGTGTTGTCTATGAAGCGTACAATGGTGATGCAGTGTGTTGTCTATGAAGCGTACAATGGTGATGCAATGTGTTGTCTATGAAGAGTAGGCCTATTATATTAGTATGTCATACTGTCGCACTTTATATAAAGTTGACCCTGTGTTTCAGCACCACTTTGTAAACTCGTCCATAATTGGAAGTAAAGCTCTATGCATTCTTGTTATTTCTAACTGATTTTTTATAGCGAAACCGATTGCTAAGATTATGTAGCGTCGGTGATAGATGAATGAATGAGTATAGAGCACTGGTAGAATGATATTGGCAGGGGAAAATCGAAGCACTCGGAGTGAAACCTGTCACAGTTCCACTTCATCCACCACAAATCCCACTTTGACTGGTCTGGGATTCAACCCAAATGTTTAACTTTGCCGTATTTTCGAAGGATTTATTAGTTATCTTGATACTATGATTTGTCCTGCATTCTGTTGACGAGATGTGAACATATACTTAGTTTTGTCGTCATTTACTTACACGGCTTCACGAGATGTGAACATATACTTAGTTTTGTCGTCATTTACTTACACGGCTTCACGAGATGTGAACATATACTTAGTTTTGTCGTCATTTACTTACACGGCTTGACGAAAGAAGTTGGTCTTTTTTACAGCGAAATTTGAAGTGTTGCATTTGATTGTTTAGTTTTGTAATACCCGGAAGTATCTGACAAGTTGCGATGTGTGGGACCTGAGGGCGAATACGATTGTTTTTAAAAGGAAACCTCCCTCTCAACGCCGCAGGTGGCATTGTGATCGTGCTGACATCTTCAGTGTTTCTCTGCAGCTTGGGGAGTGCGGCGTGAGGAAAGTACTGTGTGGACTGAAATCCGTGTTTGAAAGTGATTAGTTCTGTTTAGAAGCTGGCGTGTTTGAAGGTAAGCGAAAAAGGGTTGATATTTTAAACTTAGCGTATGTTAATACTAACATGTTAACATTACCATGTAGGCAGACATACCGTGTAGAACCGCAGTTTTACAATCGTTATGAAGGTTATATGGTACTCAGATATTCTGCCGCCAAATCAATTAGTAGCAGCCGGCCAGTGATACTAACCGTTGTTATTATGGCAGTGAGCAATGTCTGGTTGAAGAGAGCCATTTTATAAACTGTTTTTACAAATTCGTGTTTGCTACATGTGGGGGCATTAGAAGGATATTTCTTGTAACAGTTTTAAAGACGAAAAAATACAATCAATACAGAAGTCTGAAACCGCGAAGTATATCATTAACCTTTGAAGACAGAAATCAATGTATATTGCATACACAAAGGTTAGTTCGTACAACGCAGAGAACACAGCATGCTTCCATGAGTAAGACCAATTTCTGAATGCTGTATTAGGAAGTAGTTGCTGTTTATTTTGCGAGTAACATCAAAAAATAGAAACAACCAACACAAATTTAAATAAAGATAACAATTTATTTTATACACATATTTGAACTTGTCGGCAGTTCAGTTTCTCTCGACGTCCGCACTGTTGTACAAATACAGAGAGAGCTCACGTGCCATTTTCTTATCCACCTTTTCTTCTGCAACTAGAAACATAATGTGACATGTTACTTTTCTGATTCTTCAATTTGAGGTGTTGAAAAAGTAATATTAACTTACCTGCTCAATGGTGTGATTCGGCTTCTTAAACTCTAGTTCAGTTCTCTTACCTGTTAGGTAACTTCGGATTTGCGGCATTTCAGGTTATCTCAGCGGTGTTGCTAAAGGTTTCAGGTGTTCTGGGATGTTACGCTCTGTCGCTGGGTGCGTAGTTACCGACGTTTCGAACGTTCCTAATGCCTTCATTTTTGGGATCAAGCACTTTTTGGACCCTGAAGATAGAGACACTACAACTGTTTGAAACGTTAGGCACTGCACACTCAGCGACAGAGCTTTACATCCCAGGATACTTCAATATTGAATCAAGGTTTGAACTCAGTTCCTTAGGCATTTATCACGTCAGTTTTAATCTGATCGCAAGCCTTGTTTATTTCCTGCAGGGACAGCCTTCCTTTCTGGTAATCCGAATTTTAAACTCGACTAATTACTGCACTTGGCATGTGTTGTTGAGACCCAAACCTCAGAACATATATCCAGATTGTCAGAAAATATCGTACTCACTGCAGTATGGTGGCGACGTGTATGTAGCTATGTCAAAGGAACCTCTGGCAGGAAAGTCGATGGTTTTTAGTCCCAGTGGACTGCAGGTTGTAATTGAGCAATCCGAAAGATAATTTAAAATTCTGGAAAGCTGACCGAGGCTCAGTATGCTGCAGTAAAAATATAATAGGATTATATGATGTGTATAGGTTTGTGTGGTGTGTAATACATGGCATATAAGTGTAATACATGGCATATAAGTGTAATACATGGCATATAAGTGTAATACATGGCATATAAGTGTAATACATGGCATATAAGTGTAATACATGGCATATAAGTGTAATACATGGGATGTAACATACCGATATTATGTTCATGTAATTACAGAGCACTGCACCTCTGCAGACATACGTTTTGTCACCATTAACGCAATTTTGTTACCTTATGTGCTACACAGTGTTACGGCAACATGTTTCGGCCTTTGATGTTGGCCATCTTCAGGTCATTCACATTAAAGAATCATGCGGAAGAATTCAAGTTTTATGAAGTTATAGCAACATAACGGTATGTACTTACAGTTTTAATATATATATATATTTGTAACCGGGACTAGGCTACAGGCTGGAAGGTTTGGGGGTCCGAATCCCGGCGGGGGCAGGAGTATTTGTCTTTTCCAAAGCGTCCAGACCAACTCTGGAGTCCAGCTGCCCTTCCATTCAATTGTTACCCGGGGTATGTGTGTAGGGCGTGACATCGATGACTCACCTTCATCAAGTGCAAGGTTAAGAAGTGGAGCTGCACCTCAACTCCCCTACACGTCTTAATGGGCTAGACAGGGACAGCTGTACCTCTACCTCTCACTCTGTCTCTCTATGTATGACATATGTATACTATGCACGTATTTTCATGTGTATGTTTTTATGTTCTAAATATTGAATTCCTCTTTATGTTTCTTGCTTGCGAACGACGTGAAGATGGCAAACGTTATAGGCCGAAACACGTTGTCATAAAACTGTGTATTGAATACACTAATCAGGTTCTGTTAACAGTGATAGACCATACTTATACATCAGTGCAGTGATTTGCCAAACACAACGTGATGTACTCCTTAATACTCCATAACTATGCAGCACTTCCTAAAATAGTGCGTCGTGTTGCTTCGTAATTAAGTCCTATACCTGTTAGTAAATACACTAATTTTTATATCGTGCATCTGATCTCAACTATGGCACATCTGACCTCAACTATGGCACAACTGACCTCAACTATGGCACAACTGACCTCAACTATGGCACATCTGACCTCAACTATGGCACTCTCTAGACCTCAACTATGGCACATCTGACCTCAAACCATGGCACAACTGACCTCAACTATGGTACGTCTGACCTCAACTATGGCACATCTGACCTCAACTATGGCACGTCTGACCTCAACTATGGCACGTCTGACCTCAACTATGGCAGATCTGACCTCAACTATGGCACATCTGACCTCAACTATGGCACGTCTGACCTCAACTATGGCACATCTGACCTCAACTATGGCACGTCTGACCTCAACTATGGCAGATCTGACCTCAACTATGGCACATCTGACCTCAACTATGGCACATCTGACCTCAACTATGGCACGTCTGACCTCAACTATGGCAGATCTGACCTCAACTATGGCACATCTGACCTCAACTATGGCACGTCTGACCTCAAATATGGCAGGTCTGACCTCAACTATGGCACATCTGACCTCAACTATGGCACGTCTGACCTCAACTATGGCAGATCTGACCTCAACTATGGCACATCTGACCTCAACTATGGCAGATCTGACCTCAACTATGGCACATCTGACCTCAACTATGGCACATCTGACCTCAACTATGGCAGATCTGACCTCAACTATGGCACATCTGACCTCAACTATGGCACGTCTGACCTCAACTATGGCAGATCTGACCTCAACTATGGCACATCTGACCTCAACTATGGCAGATCTGACCTCAACTATGGCACATCTGACCTCAACTATGGCACGTCTGACCTCAACTATGGCAGATCTGACCTCAACTATGGCACATCTGACCTCAACTATGGCACATCTGACCTCAACTATGGCACATCTGCCGTCTCAATTCTTCTATCATGCTGAATTATTAAAGACCAATTGTCACGTCCCACGACAGCATCGGTGTCGCCATTGTTTTATGAAATTTAAACAGTGTTTTATTGTTACTATTTTTAAACGTGCGTCCAATTTTTTTTGCGTAGACATTCGAAGTTTTGTAACTTCTTTTCAAATGACACAGCAAGCAGCAGGGTGTGCAACTTGTGTTCGTACTTACTATACGTCACATACCTTACAGCAGACTTAATGAAGCCAGTCTTTCTGCCCCAGAATGTACAGTTGGGGTAAGCAATGGCTTCTATGTAATAGTCAATCGCTCGGTTGTGTGGACACACCACTGAGTCCACAATATCTGGGAGCAAACACAAACACAAACACAAGTCACATTATCTGTGTCTCAGTCGATAGACAGTTCATGCTGTAAAGCAAAGTGCTTGAGAATCTGACAACTGTTCAGATAAGCAATAAGTTTCCCCACTCGTGTATAACCAGATGTACTGTCGTGTTCACTACACACTTATCATGCTGCATGTCCGTTTTATCGCATCCTCTGTTATTTCATCGTACTCTTGTGAATAAGACACCTCACTATCTGGCCTTCATATTCTCGTGTTACTTCATTCCTTATAGGTCCAAATAGTCTTCTCAACAGCCTGTTATGTAACACCCCAAATACAACAATTTCCTTAGCCACAATAACAGCATTTTGCTCCCATATGAAACAAAATGGCAACACTATACAGGGTGTCCCTTTTATCTTATCCCCGAGCACCACATCTTTATGGCGTAGAAATCCTGCATCCTCCGGGATATTCCGTGATAGTTGCCGTGCTCAAGGGAAGGCTAAGGTAGACACTCCATATGTTAATATTTCTCTTTTCCGATGGGAGGAAGGCACCAGATCCTGAACTGAGTAGTAGCAGGCGTTTACCAAAGTCAGAGTTCTCTTAACTTATCCGTATTTGTAACTTTACAGTCACTGTTGCTTCCACATAAAAACATTTGAAGTTTGTAAGTTTTTGGAATGATTGGTTTGTGTGCAACATATTTTGTCTTGTATTATGGTGACAGCTTTAATAGCCTTGTGTTATTATTACGGTATATATTTATTAAGTTTTTCAATTTTTTGTTGGTTGTGGCACGGTTATTCCCTTTTCTGCTCTGGTCTTCCTAATGGCCGCTTTTCAGAAGTTTTCCTACATATTTCCCTCGTCATTTCCCATGTTCCGATCTCCCCCAATCTGTCTTGTAGAGTCTCCTACTTGGAGATCTCAGCTAGTAATGCATAGCTACGTCCAAAGCCTTGTCCATTGAAGCTATTCTACACATTGATTTGATGTTTTTTTTTCGATGGCTCGACAGCCCCTTGGGGGCCTAGGCCGCCTCATTTTTCGAGGCTTCACGATCACACTTTTTAGACACAACACACTCGGTAGGACTCCTCTGGACGAGGGATCAGCCCGTCGCAGAGACCTCTACCTGACAACACACAACACTCACAACAGACAGACATCCATGCCCCCGGTGGGATTCGAACCCACAATCCCAGTAAGCGAGCGGCCACAGACCCACGCCTTAGACCGCACGGCCACTGGGATCGGCTGATTTGATGGCTACAGAAGCAAATTACAAATATTCCATGTATGTTCAGTCAGCAATATTCCTGGTCTGTGTCTTTTGTATTAACTCAGCATATTATTATCATTATCTGGCCTTCATATTCTCGTGTCCTTCATCCCTCAAAGGTCCAAAAGTTCTTCTCAACACCCTGTCCGAAGCACTCCTAAACCAAAATCTTCCCTTACCCAGGGTAACCACAAAGTAGGCAGCACTGTGCGGGGTGTCTTTTTGTTCTTTTCTTTAGGAGGTAGCACTTGTAGTCGGGTAACGTGCAACAGATACTTTGTTTGGGCTCTAGGCATGGCGTGGGAGCTCTAGGCATGGCGTGGGAGCTGTAGGCATGGCGTGGGACTCTAGGCATGGCGTGGGAGCTCTAGGCATGGCGTGGGAGCTCTAGGCATGGCGTGGGAGCTGTAGGCATGGCGTGGGAGCTCTAGGCATGGCGTGGGAGCTCTAGGCATGGCGTGGGAGCTTTAGGCATGGCGTGGGAGCTCTAGGCATGGCGTGGGAGCTCTAGGCATGGCGTGGGAGCTGTAGGCATGGCGTGGGAGCTCTAGGCATGGCGTGGGAGCTCTAGGCATGGCGTGGGAGCTCTAGGCATGGCGTGGGAGCTCCCAAATTTTGCAGTAATCAGGAAGTGGAAATGACTGTTCGAGAACCATTGTGAATGCAAGGTCTGCTGTCTACCGGGACGGCATTTTTAAACTCGCGTGAAGATGACACAAAAACACAAATGTGCTCGGGGATTATCTTGAAAAATAATGATGCTTCAGTAAAACAAATGAGCCACACTTAACGCTGCAATTACTTCTCATTTGATTTGCATGAACTGTGGAGCCTTACTGAAGGCCTTGCGCGCAATCAGACAGTTCAACTGGCCCTCTGAGCTGTGTGTCACAGACGTACCTTCAACAGGGTTGAAAGAAATGCCTCTGGAAGCAATCTTCTGCAGGCTAATGACAGGAACTTGGCACCCTGGCTGACTCCAACCTCCGTTCACGTAGAAATCCACGTGTCCTGCAGCATATAATGCTGATAACAGAGATCTGAACCACGTGGTCCGAGTTTGACAGCATGAGGGGAATAGTGTCGTTATTGTCGGTACTAATTTCAAGAAACTTTGCTTTACATTTGCAAGCTTAATGCTTCAAGCAAGGGATGTGAAACTGGCGGCCTCTGGGCCAAATGTGGCCCGTTTGAATTCTTTTGGCGGCCAGTGGAGCTTTACAAACAAAGAATGAATAGGGCTATAACACAGCGATTAAATTCGTAAATATAAAAATTTGATGGGATAAGATCCTAAAAGATTTTATTAAATTTTGGATCGCAACTTTCTTGGCCACTGCTTATATTCGTGTCCTTAATATTTTCCAGTTCCTTTTCCAAAATTTACTCAATTTACTTACCAAAATACGCGATGTTTGGTAGCACATATTTGAATAGTTGCTTCTACTCAGGAACGAAAGAAGAGTTCCGAAATTTCACATATAAGAAACACATATTTTTTTTTGTCAAGAGTGAAAGTAGCAGAAATGCAAAATTTTAAACCTGGAATTAATAATCTAAACACAACTAAAACGCCGCAAGTGTCCGAAGAACTTCTGGTTGCAGGTGAGGCATCAGAACATGCCGGAATGCACTGTCTGCTTTATGTTGTATCTCAGATATCGATCTATATCGTATCTCAGATATAGATCGATATCGCGGTATTTTCATGGTATTTTATTTTTATATTCAATGTTACAAATTTTCGGCCTAACCTCAAACATCTTAGCTCACTGCTGCTTGAACACAACCGCGTTTCTGGGGACGTTGCATTACAAAAAGACGCACGCGAGGTGAATTTGACAAAGTTCTGAAATTTGGAGTTGCGGCATGTGGAGAACTAATGGGCACAAAGGGCTCAAGGTCCACGAGAGCTGTCCAGCAATTACACGAAATACAAAATAAAGCGAAGAGTCAATTTAACAGCAATAGGCACTGAGTTGCGTAAGGAATTGGAGCCTTTGTCTAACCAATGAAAGGCAATGTAATCACCTCTACCTGACGATTTACCTTACCAACTGCTCTTAGAACGCCCGCCCCCAAGAGTGGGACGGTAGGCTTAGCGTCTGTATGCATCACTTCTACGAACAAAGCATCGTCGGCGTCGAGCTGTATCTCCTTCTTGTGGCCCTCGAACAGCAGCTGCGCCGGGTCCAGACCTGCAAGACGGTTAGAAAGACTTAAGAATGCAGCAGACTGTGAGGACATGCTAGGGGCTACCTCAGTGTTTGTCACATGCTGGATATTCTGAGGCACAGAGTGCTGGGACTGGTGACGCAATAGTAACTTATAATAGGCCACGATCACTTTATTTCAAATCATCCCTCCCTTAATTCACAATAAATGCCACTTGTTGTTACGTAACCCAAGCAAATGTCTCAGCGTCAATAAGAAGGTATACAAGAGAATAAAATGACGATGTCTTTAGACAGATATTAGGACGACCGCAGTCATGTGTTCCAGCAGGCCTCACACATCCCAGTGCCTGCCACACATTCCAGTAGGCCTCACACATTCCAGTGCCTGCCACACATTCCAGTAGGCCTCACACATTCCAGTGCCTGCCACACATTCCAGTAGGCCTCACACATTCCAGTGCCTGGCACACATTCCAGTAGGCCTCACACATTCCAGTGCCTGCCACACATTCCAGTAGGCCTCACACATTCCAGTGCCTGGCACACATTCCAGTAGGCCTCACACATTCCAGTCTCTGTCACACATTCCAGTAGGCCTCACACATTCCAGTGCCTGCCACACATTCCAGTAGGCCTCACACATTCCAGTGTATGTCACACATTCCAGTAGGCTTCACACATTCCAGTGCCTGCCACACATTCCAGTAGGCCTCACACATTCCAGTGTCTGTCACACATTCCAGTAGGCCTCACACATTCCAGTGCCTGTCACACATTCCAGTAGGCCTCACAACATTCCAGTAGGCCTCACACATTCCAGTAGGCCTCAGAAATTCCAGTAGGCCTCACACATTCCAGTGCCTGTCACACATTCCAGTAGGCCTCACACATTCCAGTGCCTGCCACACATTCCAGTAGGCCTCTCACATTCCACTGTCTGTCACACATTCCAGTAGGCCTCACACATTCCAGTGCCTGTCACACATTCCAGTAGGCCTCACACATTCCAGTGCCTGTCACACATTCCAGTAGGCCTCACACATTCCAGTAGGCCTCAGACTCGTACTACAGTATGCGTAAGTAATTAGTGCATTTTGCCATGCAGAAACCGAAAGGTCACAAAGTTTCAGAGGAATTTGATGTAGCTTTCAGTCAAATGATACCCTCTGTAGCAGCTTCGTCGGAAATCCGGGTATTTATGACCTGAAGTTGACCTATTCTGATATCTGACGTCGTGTATTCTGGTGTGTATGTACTGAAGTTTCAGAAGAATCTGCTGATTCCATCGTCAGGGAGATCCTGTAGGCAGTGCTTTCGTACGAAAAGTTGGCACGTACGTGCCAGACCACGCACGTACGTGCCAGACCACGCACGTCACACCCTGGCAGGCTGTTGTATTTATGGTCACCGCCAGAGAGACTAGGTCTGGCACAGAGGGCAGGTCTAAGAGCAGAGGGCGCTGGGAATGTGAGTGACGTGACGGGAGTGCCTGAGGATCTCAACAATTTGCACTGTAGGCCTCCATCAAAAGGAAAGGCTGATGGGAGGAGCTGGACTTACAGCAGTTATGGAATAGGTGAGAAATGTGTGCAGAATTTTGGTCGGAAATCCTGAACGGAAGAGACAACGTGGAAATAAAGACCAGCGACGGGATGTGAACACAGAAACGATCCTTAGATTTGAACAGATAACAATTTGTTGGCAATTTGAGCAACTATCAGCTTCTCAGGGAGGATTGTTCTCCGTGAAGTCACAGTGTCATTTCTTTAGTTCAGAGCACTCCAGTTCGTGTAAGGCGTAGCGCCTGCAGTACGTCAGTCACTCAATCACTCAATCACTCACCTGTTATCCGTCCAATGCCCGGTATGCTTTTCGCCACGTAAGCTGCAGTGTGCGCTCCAAGGCTGTGTCCAATCATGTGAAACCTGACTGGCGATGCCCTTTCTCTGTCTATTAAATGCTTGCTCAACCTGCATTCATTAAATACGCTCATTATTACACGGTCGAACTGTTCTAAATTTACGATTTAATTAAATTAACAACAGTTTCAAAATTAAAGCTGGTATAGCGTCACGAAATATTTGAGATATGACGCTCTCAACAATGTCTTGTGACATTATATTGATATATACATACCGACGTTTCGGCGGAGCTTGTCTCTATTTTGAGCGTAGTACAACAAGGTTTTCTTCTTGGAAGACTTTCCTCTCGTTAACTACCCTGAAGACAGAAACAGCAAACACCTCCGATCGTCACTAAGTATAACAATCTGCATGGCGTCATATGCCAGAGGACTTAAATCTTAATTGTGTTGATGGATCTTGAGTCGGTTAGCGACACGACACACCACAAACAGCAATTGCTACTTAGCCTTTATGGTGTGACCTTGACATAACAGAAATAAGCAATCTGCCGCAGTCGGTTAGCGACACGACACACCACAAACAGCAATTGCTACTTAGCCTTTATGGTGTGACCTTGACATAACAGAAATAAGCAATCTGCCGCAGTCGGTTAGCGACACGACACACCACAAACAGCAATTGCTACTTAGCCTTTATGGTGTGACCTTGACATAACAGAAATAAGCAATCTGCCGCAGTCGGTTAGCGACACGACACACCGCAAACAGCTATTGCTACTTAGCCTTTATGGTGTGACCTTGACATAACAGAAATAAGCAATCTGCCGCAGTCGGTTAGCGACACGACACACCACAAACAGCAATTGCTACTTAGCCTTTATAGTGTGACCTTGACATAACAGAAATAAGCAATCTGCCGCAGTTTAAAGGTTTTACTGAAAAACCAGCAACACTAACGCTCCGTACCGTACTGGAGGTGGCACAGTTTCGGCATGGGCGGGGCATGTAGCACGTATGGGTGAGGGGAGAGGTGCATACAGGATTTTGGTGGGGAGACCTGAGGGAAGGAGACCACTTGTAAGACCGAGGCGTAGATGGATAATATTAAAATGGATCTTCAAGAAGTGGGATGGGGGGCATGGACTGGATTGATATGGCTCAGGATAGGGACAGGTGGCGGGCTGTTGTGAGTGCGGTAATGAACCTTCGGGTTCCATAAAACGCGGGGAATTTCTTGACTAGCTGAGGACCTGTTGGCTTCTCAAGAAGGACTGTGCTACATCGAGTTAGTTAGTTAGTTAGTCTTTGCACTTTACATAAATGTCTGCAATTCCTTACTAGGCCTGTGGTTACCATCATTACCATGGTTATTATTATTGATAAGTGCAGCATGGTTACCACCTGTAGTGTGGCTCGCAGCCTTCAGTGTCCTGTGTCCCTGAGATTGTCGTTAGGCGTTCTGTACGAAGAGAAAAAGGAAGGCCTTACGTGGCGACGCCGTCCGTCCGTCTGTCCTGCACGTGACCTAGTATCGGCGAGTTTGTCGGCTTTTCGTGAAATTTGGAGCAGAATTTCTTTACAAGAAGTAGTCAAGAAAGCACGAGTTTCGTGAAGTATTCGCAGTGCCAATCACACATCACTTATGGCGTAAACGACTGCCTGCCGCACTTAACATCCGTCTTGGCCGAGTTTGTTAACATTCGGCGCAAAATGTCTCCATGTACAACGTCGAGCAGTTGCGAGTTTCGTACAATCGGCGCACAGACAGCCGTGCTCTCGTTATGGACGTAAAATTACATTTGCGAGTGTAACGTGACGTCATACGACATTTTGAATGTAAAGAATGCCTTGTACTGCGTCACGGAGTGCACCACTTGCTGTCTGTCATCGACAGAAGTAAATTAAAGAGTGTAAATGTTGGGCGACCTTTAGTGTGACGTGACGTCATAAGCACGTAGTGGTTCCAGTGTGACATGACGTCATAAGCACGTAGTGGTTCCAGTGTGACGTGACGTCATAAGCACGTAGTGGTTCCAGTGTGACGTGACGTCATAAGCACGTAGTGGTTCCAGTGTGACGTGACGTCATAAGCACGTAGTAGTTCCAGTGTGACGTGACGTCATAAGCACATAGTGGTTCTAGTGTGACGTAACGTCATAAGCACGTAGTGGTTCCAGTGTGACGTGACGTCATAAGCACGTAGTGGTTCCAGTGTGACGTGACGTCATAAGCACGTAGTGGTTCTGCGGTTCAGACTTGCAGTCGGACGGACCTATCCACAGCTACAGGCCTTGCACGGAGTGTCAAAGCAAGTATGTTAACGAAAAGGCGCTGTCCAGCCGTATTTAGAGCTAGGGTTAAGCCAGCCGGAGCAGCAGAAAGAACAGAAATCAGCAGCGCCTGTGGCATTTCAGTTTATTGCAGAAGACTTCGAGCCTTCTGTGGTATGGGGCCGTCTTGTTGTTAGACTGCTTGCACTTGAAAATGAATTCATCACGAACCTTCGAAACGTCGGGACCACACGCCCTACGACACAGCATCACATCCAAGAAGACTAGAATCCTAAGACACCGCGCTGTGAGATTTTCAAATCTAAAAAGTTTATTGTAAATCACGGAGCTTACGTGGAAAAACAAGCTGTAGATATGTACGTAGCGTGTTAACAAGCTGTAGATATGTACGTAGCGTGTTAACAAGCTGTAGATATGTACGTAGCGTGTTAACAAGCTGTAGATATGTACGTAGCGTGTTAACAAGCTGTAGATATGTACGTAGCGTGTTAACAAGCGGTAGATATGTACGTAGCGTGTTAACAAGCTGTAGATATGTACGTAGCGTGTTAACAAGCGGTAGATATGTACGTAGCGTGTTAACAAGCTGTAGATATGTACGTAGCGTGTTAACAAGCTGTAGATATGCACGTAGCGTGTTAACAAGCTGTAGATATGTACGTAGCGTGTTAACAAGCTGTAGATATGTACGTAGCGTGTTAACAAGCTGTAGATATGTACGTAGCGTGTTAACAAGCTGTAGATATGTACGTAGCGTGTTAACAAGCGGTAGATATGTACGTAGCGTGTTAACAAGCTGTAGATATGTACGTAGCGTGTTAACAAGCTGTAGATATGTACGTAGCGTGTTAACAAGCTGTAGATATGTACGTAGCGTGTTAACAAGCTGTAGATATGTACGTAGCGTGTTAACAAGCTGTAGATATGTACGTAGCGTGTTAACAAGCTGTAGATATGTACGTAGCGTGTTAACAAGCTGTAGATATGTACGTAGCGTGTTAACAAGCTGTAGATATGTACGTAGCGTGTTAACAAGCTGTAGATATGTACGTAGCGTGTTAACAAGCTGTAGATATGTACGTAGCGTGTTAACAAGCTGTAGATATGTACGTAGCGTGTTAACAAGCTGTAGATATGTACGTAGCGTGTTAACAAGCTGTAGATATGTACGTAGCGTGTTAACAAGCTGCAGATATGTACGTAGCGTGTTAACAAGCTGTAGATATGTACGTAGCGTGTTAACAAGCTGTAGATATGTACGTAGCGTGTTAACAAGCTGTAGATATGTACGTAGCGTGTTAACAAGCTGTAGATATGTACGTAGCGTGTTAACAAGCTGTAGATATGTACGTAGCGTGTTCAGTGTTTGGCACACATCGTGACACTGGGTTATTTAAAATGATTCAACAACTACGTGTTTAAAACATGAAAACATCGCAATGTGCATCTAATCTGAAAACACAGAGATATGTGCACATAGTATTAACACTTCTGACAATAAGTACCACAGGGTGTGACCTCCTTTATCCTCTGTTCGAGCCACCAGTTTTGTCGTATAGACAGCCCACATCCGCTGGGATATCCCGTGACAACGATAAAGGAAACACTTTGTATGTAAGATGGTCACGTAGATCGGACGAACGAAGTATCAGATATGTAAAGGTAAAGGTAAAGGTAAAGGTCACCCTATAACAGTCCATGAAGGCCCAGAGGGGGAGTAGAGGTATAACTCTACTCTTTTTTTAACCTCGGAGCTAGATGGGGGTGGATGGTCAACGCCACGCCCCGGCCGCTTTACCCCCGGGAAAGAGACCCGGTACGCATTGTACAGGAGGCTGGGTAGGCCCCAGGGCCGGTCTGGACGGGTGCTGAAAATCTCGCCCCCACCGAATTCGATCCCCAGACCGTCCAGCTCGTAGCGATTCGCTATACCGACTGAGCAATACGGAAGAAATATGCATGGTGTGCTGTGTGTGCGCTTTAGCGGCAGCAAGCAGGTGTCACGTGCTGCACGGGACACTTGTCATGTAGAAAGTGTCCTTTTTATTGTGTCCCCGAGCACGGCAGCTTTATCGCATAGAAAGTCTCCATCCGCCGGGACATTGCCGTTACACCTGCCTTGCTGAGGACCACGATACAGCAGACAGCCTGCACTACACACATAGTTACCTGTGATCGCCTCACCTCACCTCACCTCACCTCACCTCACCTCACCTCACCTCACCTCACCTCGTAATCTCGGCTCCCACGACTCTAATATTGGCACACACTCTGTTATATTCCCCGTCTCTCGCTCCAATTCCCCAGTCCACCACGAAGACGTTGGCGTCAACCTACAGCAAACAGTAGCATTTTGCAATATTTTAGAGTCTTCTTCCACTGCTTGACCCCGAAGACAGAAGCACTAGGCTCCTCCGAAACGTCGGTAACTACGCGTCGACACTGCTTATTATCTCATAAGGCCTGAATGTGCAGTAGCACGTCGCTATATGTAGGTCTGTTTGTTGGTATGACGTCACAGTGCCAAAGGTCACCGCAGGCTGTACGTGTAAACTGCAGAGGATCGCGTGCAGTTGCCGGCTTTGATAGTTTGTTGAATTGTTGTAAACCAACTACCAAGTCTTAGTTACGAAATCATTGGAGCTTGTTCAAACGCAGGGTTTTTTTTTTTTGTGGCGAAACCTCAAGTACAGAGACTCGTTGGATGGCCTTGGCTTATAACAGAAGGTCATATTGACATGGACCTTGAACAGGAAGTGTGGCAGTGCGTGGGCTGCTTTAGTCTGTCTAAGGTTGGTACAATTGTCGGGCTGTTGTGAACACGGTCATGAACCATCGGGTTTACAAAATAAGGGGAATGTGAGAACTAATTGTCTTCTGGACTTTGTCCATCGTCCGGAAAATAATAAAATCACGACGTTTCGGAAGCTGGTTCTTCTTCCTCTTCAGTGATTGAGGTTAGCTCTATCTAAGGGACCCATCTGAGTAGGTGTCTCCCATCCCCCTTCACCTGAAGAAGGAAGAAGAACCAGCTTCCGAAACGTCGTGATTTTATTATTTCCCGGACGATGTACAAAGTCCAGAAGACAATTACTTCTCAATGTTATACACTGTCGTCAGAACCTTTTAGAATTTAAGGGGAATTTGTTGGCCAGCTATGGAACTGTTAGCTTGTCTGTACAACTCTGATCCATAGTAACTTTATTGTGTTCAAATGATGGGCCACAGGCTGAGGGAGATAATTGGGCCTCAGCGGGAGGCAGCAACAAGGAACTGGAGATGACTGCTTGGTGACGAGCTTCATGGTCTGCACTGACCGCACACAATTCAGAAGACCAGATCAAGGAGAGAGAGATGAGTGTGGCATGTAGCATGCATGAGGGAGAGGAGCAAGTCATACAGGGTTTTGGTGGGAAAACCTGAGGAAAAGAGAGAGCTTGGAAGACCTAGACGTGTCTGCGAGCATAATATTCAAATAGAACGTGAAATAATAAGATCGGAGGGCTTGGACTGGATTAATCTGGCTCGCGGTGGAAGAACTGGTGGTGTTGTTTGAACATTGTGATGAACCTTAATTTTTCACAAAATTCAGGTAACTTCTTGACCAGCTAAGGAACTGTCAGCTGTGTCCTGACTGCTGCACACTACGGAAATAATAATCTCGAACACAAGCAAGATTTGGGGCTGTAGCAACTATTATGATGAGCATTGTAGGTGTCGGTGTTGTGACGTCTTTTATATCGATATAGGTGCCAACGTTTAGCAGGAGCTTACTGCTTCCATCTTCAGGACGCTGTAGTCTTACTGACACTTTCGTAGGAAAGCGCCCAAAATAAAAGTCGGCTTTTTGTCAAACAAATGTTCAAGTCCCCAGAACGTGGAAGTACATACAGTGTGGTACAGTTATATACTGACTCCCGATTTGTGTGTACATGTATTTACTGTATGTATTGTTTTGTAATTGTATATAATTTGTTTTGTATTGTTACATTTATGTATGTTATATGTCCATTTGTATTGTGTGTACTAGTGTAAGGACTACTGCCACCGGGTGAAAACATTTGTATTGTGTGTACTAGTGTAAGGACTACTGCCACCGGGTGAAAAAATTTGTATTGTGTGTACTGTGTAAGGACTACTGCCACCGGGTGAAAATATTTGTATTGTGTGTACTAGTGTAAGGACTACTGCCACCGGGTGAAAACATTTGTATTGTGTGTACTAGTGTAAGGACTACTGCCACCGGGTGAAAACATTTGTATTGTGTGTACTAGTGTAAGGACTACTGCCACCGGGTGAAAACATTTGTATTGTGTGTACTAGTGTAAGGACTACTGCCACCGGGTGAAAACATTTGTATTGTGTGTACTAGTGTAAGGACTACTGCCACCGGGTGAAAACATTTGTATTGTGTGTACTAGTGTAAGGACTACTGCCACCGGGTGAAAACATTTGTATTGTGTGTACTAGTGTAAGGACTACTGCCACCGGGTGAAAATATTTGTATTGTGTGTACTAGTGTAAGGACTACTGCCACCGGGTGAAAACATTTGTATTGTGTGTACTAGTGTAAGGACTACTGCCACCGGGTGAAAACATTTGTATTGTGTGTACTAGTGTAAGGACTACTGCCACCGGGTGAAAACATTTGTATTGTGTGTACTAGTGTAAGGACTATTGCCACCGGGTGAAAAAATTTGTATTGTGTGTACTGTGTAAGGACTACTGCCACCGGGTGAAAATATTTGTATTGTGTGTACTAGTGTAAGGACTACTGCCACCGGGTGAAAACATTTGTATTGTGTGTACTAGTGTAAGGACTACTGCCACCGGGTGAAAACATTTGTATTGTGTGTACTAGTGTAAGGACTACTGCCACCGGGTGAAAACATTTGTATTGTGTGTACTAGTGTAAGGACTACTGCCACCGGGTGAAAACATTTGTATTGTGTGTACTAGTGTAAGGACTACTGCCACCGGGTGAAAACATTTGTATTGTGTGTACTGTGTAAGGACTACTGCCACCGGGTGAAAACATTTGTATTGTGTGTACTAGGGTAAGGACTACTGCCACCGGGTGAAAACATTTGTATTGTGTGTACTAGTGTAAGGACTACTGCCACCGGGTGAAAACATTTGTATTGTGTGTACTAGTGTAAGGACTACTGCCACCGGGTGAAAACATTTGTATTGTGTGTACTAGTGTAAGGACTACTGCCACCGGGTGAAAACATTTGTATTGTGTGTACTAGTGTAAGGACTACTGCCACCGGGTGAAAACATTTGTATTGTGTGTACTAGTGTAAGGACTACTGCCACCGGGTGAAAACATTTGTATTGTGTGTACTGTGTAAGGACTACTGCCACCGGGTGAAAACATTTGTATTGTGTGTACTAGGGTAAGGACTACTGCCACCGGGTGAAAACATTTGTATTGTGTGTACTAGTGTAAGGACTACTGCCACCGGTGAAAACATTTGTATTGTGTGTACAAGTTAAGGACTACTAGCCACCCGGTGAAAACATTTGTATTGTGTGTACTAGTGTAAGGACTACTGCCACCGGTGAAAACATATTGTATTGTGTGTACTAGTGTAAGGACTACTGCCACCGGTGAAAACATTTGTATTGTGTGTACTAGTGTAAGGACTACTGCCACCGGTGAAAACATTGTATGTGATGTACTAGTGTAAAGGACTACTGCCACCCGGGTGAAAACATTGTATTAGTGTGTACTAGTGTAAAGACTACTGCCACCGGGTGAAAACATTTGTATTGTGTGTACTAGTGTAAGGACTACTGCCACCGGTGAAAACATTTGTATTGTGTTACTAGTGTAAGGACTACTGCCACCGGGTGAAAACATTTGTATTGTGTGTACTAGTGTAAGGACTACTGCCACCGGGTGAAAACATTTGTATTGTGTGTACTAGTGTAAGGACTACTGCCACCGGTGAAAACATTTGTATTGTGTGTACTAGTGTAAGGACTACTGCCACCGGGTGAAAACATTTGTATTGTGTGTACTAGTGTAAGGACTACTGCCACCGGTGAAAACATTTGTATTGTGTGTACAAAGTGTAAGGACTACTGCCACCGGTGAAAACATTTGTATTGTGTGTACTAGTGTAAGGACTACTGCCACCGGGTGAAAACATTAGTATTGTGTGTACTATGTAAGGACTACTGCCACCGGGTGAAAACATTTGTATTGTGTGTACTAGTGAAGGACTACTGCCACCGGTGAAAACATTTGTATTGTGTGTACTAGTGTAAGGACTACTGCCACCGGGTGAAAACATTTGTATTGTGTGTACTAGTGTAAGGACTACTGCCACCGGGAAAAACATTTGTATATGTGTGTACTATGTAAGGACTACTGCCACCGGAGGTGAAAACATTTGTATATGTGAGTACTAGTGTAAGGACTACTGCCACCGGGTGAAAACATTTGTAATGTGTGTACTAGTGTAAGGACTACTGCCACCGGGTGAAAACATTTGTATTGTGTGTACTAGTGTAAGGACTACTGCCACCGGTGAAAACAATGTATTGTGTGTACTAGTGTAAGGACTACTGCCACCGGGTGAAAACATTGTATGTGTGTACTAGTGTAAGGACTACAGCCACCGGGTGAAAACATTTGTATTGTGTGTACTAGTGTAAGGACTACTGCCACCGGGTGAAAACATATGTATTGTGTACTAAGTGTAAGGACTACTCCCACCTGTGAAAACATTGTATGTGTGTACTAGGTAAGGACTACTGCCACCTGGTGAAAACATTTGAAATTGTGTGTACTAGTGTAAGGACTACTGCCACCGGTGAAAACATTTGTATTGTGTGTACTAGTGTAAAGGACTACTGCCACCGGTGAAAACATTTGTATTGTGAGTACTAGTGTAAGGACTACTCCCAACCGGGTGAAAACATTTGTATTGTGAGTACTAGTGTAAGGACTACTAGTGTAAGGACTACTGCCACCGGTGAAAACATTTGTATTGTGTGTACTAGTGTAAGGACTACTGCCAACAACGGGTGAAAACATTTGTATTGTGTGTACTAAGTGTAAGGACTACTGCACCGGTGAAAACATTTGTATTGTGTGTACTAGTGTAAGGACTACTGCCACCGGGTGAAAACATTTGTATTGTGTGTACTAGTAGTAAGGACTACTGCACCGGGTGAAAACATTTGTATTGTGTGTACTAGTGTAAGGACTACTGCCACCGGTGAAAACATTATGTATTGTGTGTACTAGTGTAAGGACTACTGCCACCGGGTGAAAACATTTGTATTGTGTGTACTAGTGTAAGACTACTGCCACCGGGTGAAAACATTTGTATATGTGTGTACTAGTGTAAGGACTACTGCCACCGGGTGAAAACATTTGTATTGTGTGTACTAGTGTAAGGACTACTGCCACCGGGTGAAAACATTTGTATTGTGTGTACTAGTGTAAGGACTACTGCCACCGGTGAAAACATTTGTATTGTGTGTACTAGTGTAAGGACTACTGCCACCGGGTGAAAACATTTGTATTGTGTGTACTAGTGTAAGGACTACTGCCACCAGGTGAAAACATTTGTAATTGTGTGTACTAGTGTAAGGACTACTGCCACCGGTGAAAACATTGTATTGTGTGTACTAGTGTAAGGACTACTGCCACCGGGTGAAAACATTTGTATTGTGTGTACTAGTGTAAGGACTACTGCCACCGGTGAAAACATTGTATTGTGTGTACTAGTGTAAGGACTACTGCCACCGGGTGAAAACATTTGTATTGTGTGTACTAGTGTAAGGACACTGCCACCGGTGAAAACATTTGTATTGTGTGTACTAGTGTAAGGACTACTGCCACCGGGTGAAAACATTGTAATGTGTGTACTATGTAAGGACTACTGCCACCGTGGTGAAAACATTTGTATTGTGTGTACTAGTGTAAGGACTACGCCACCGGGTGAAAACATTTGTATTGTGTGTACTAGGTAAAGTACTACTGCCAACCGGGTGAAAACATTTGTATTGTGTGTACTAGTGTAAGGACTACTGCCACCGGGTGAAAACATTATGTATTGTGTGTACTAGTGTAAGGACTACTGCCACCGGGTGAAAACATTTGTATTGTGTGTAAATAGTGTAAGGACTACTGCCACCGGGTGAAAACATTGTAATTTTGTGTACTAGTGTAAGGACTACTGCCACCGGTGAAAACATTTGTATTGTGTGTACTAGTGTAAGGACTACTGCCAACCGGTGAAAACATTTGTATTGTGTGTACTAGTGTAAGGACTACTGCCACCGGGTGAAAACATTTGTATTGTGTGTACTAGTGTAAGGACTACTGCCACCGGGTGAAAACATTTGTATTGTGTGTACTAGTGTAAGGACTACTGCCACTGGGTGAAAACATTTGTATTGTGTGTACTAGTGTAAGGACTACTGCCACCGGGTGAAAACATTTGTATTGTGTGTACTAGTGTAAGGACTACTGCCACCGGGTGAAAACATTTGTATTGTGTGTACTAGTGTAAGGACTACTGCCACTGGGTGAAAACATTTGTATTGTGTGTACTAGTGTAAGGACTACTGCCACCGGGTGAAAACATTTGTATTGTGTGTACTAGTGTAAGGACTACTGCCACCGGGTGAAAACATTTGTATTGTGTGTACTAGTGTAAGGACTACTGCCACCGGGTGAAAACATTTGTATTGTGTGTACTAGTGTAAGGACTACTGCCACCGGGTGAAAACATTTGTATTGTGTGTACTAGTGTAAGGACTACTGCCACCGGGTGAAAACATTTGTATTGTGTGTACTAGTGTAAGGACTACTGCCACCGGGTGAAAACCCAATTGCAGTAAATAATAATAATAATAATAATAGCCCAGGCGTTCGTGAGAACAGGAAGAGATATTTATTATTGTTGTTGTTGTTCTTCTTCTTATTATTATTTTTAGTAGTAGCCATTTAACGCATGGGCTCCAACTCTTTTATGGCAAAAGGGCCACACCCCTTATTGTGGGCTGTTTCGCGGTCCGCACGTGGAAAAATGAGAATAGTGATATACCGAAACGCCTAAATTATTTTGTGCATATGCGGTGATCATGTTGGATACACATTATTTAAAGACACTAGCACAACAATGGGAAAGTACTTTTCTTTTCGGTGTTTCCCTATAGCCGGTAGGGGGCACTGCTTTGTTTTAAGTTTCCCAGGTTTCGCCCGCTTTTCCTTCTGATAAAGTAGTATTAAGACGAAGATAAATATGGAGCATTGGTGGAATGATACTGACAGGGAAGACAGAAGTGCACGGAGAAAACCCTGTCCCAGTGCCACTTCGTGTCACACAGTCTGGCCCGGAATTGAAGCCGGGCATTCACAGTGAAAGCCGGTGGCTGATCGCTTGAGACAACACGGCCACTTAAGGACTGGCGTACATTTAAATCGTATATATAATAATTCAGTTTGTATCTCACAGAGAACCAATCCCTTCTCCGTTATAAATACCAGTTGGTTAGTAGTGCTTAGGTAAACTGATGGCCTTTAGTGTGACAGTCGTGTGAACACGTAAGCTGTGTGGGAAGGATGCAGAGTTTTGTGTTGCAGAAGGCGGTAAGTGTAGTTACTACTGGCCTTCAACTGGTCAGAAGTCCTCATCTTGAATCAACCTAAAAGCAGTACGAAACGAATGCCAAACCTGTTCCTAGCCTGTGTTTAACATGGCACGTTGCCACACGTAAGCAAGAATTACAAAACACTGCAATCGTGTAAAAGTGTCAGGTCTTGAGCACCAGAACAGAAAAGGTTTTCCACTGGCCGCGTTTATAAATGACATGAATTCGGAAATTAAAAAACAGACCCACATTTTTGAAAGTATGATGGATCCGCTGAACACACTCACACATATTATTTATTGTAAGTTTATTCACTTTTATCAGAAAGTTGGTTAGGTACTTGTCAATAACTTCAATATTAAAATTTAACCTGAATTATATATAAAGACTCAGTCCGTACCGCGCAGTAAACACACTCCGTCTCAGTTATACAAACCAGTCAGTTAATGTTGTACAGTGAAATAATCGCTGTTTGTTCTGAGATCCACACAAAACACATAAATACAGTCCGTACCGCGCAGTAAACACACTCCGTCTCAGTTATACAAACCAGTCAGTTAATGTTGTACAGTGAAATAATCGCTGTTTGTTCTGAGATCCACACAAAACACATAAATACAGTCCGTACCGCGCAGTAAACACACTCCGTCTCAGTTATACAAACCAGTCAGTTAATGCTGTACAGTGAAATAATCGCTGTTTGTTCTGAGATCCACACAAAACACATAAATACACTGTGTGGGCAGAACGTAGAATTTGTGAATGTTAAACCTGGTGGTACATATAGTAACCACTCGGCTTTACAGGGTTAAGACAGGCTAGTCACTTTTGAGTGTACTTTATGAACCAAATGTACTGATGTGTAATATCTGAGACTCTATGTGGTGACTATGAAGATAGCTTTCTTCTGAAATATGACGCCGTGTATCTTGAAAGACAGGCACCGACTTTTCGGAATAAGTGACGCCTTTATCTCTGTCGTGATCTTTGTGCTGGAGAGAGAAGTAGCGTGTTGCTTCGTAAAATTGTTACCTATATAGTATGTTACACGCCGTCATGTTCCAGAAGAGAGTCATCCTTACAGAACGCTTGTGTTTAACAATACTCACGTTATTCAGGTAAGCGTTCTTCATGTCGTGAACCCAGGTGTCGTTGCCAGTCGACATGAACCCGTGGATCAAGAAGGCAGTTACTTTACTGCCGTTGTAGTTCGAATGCTTCATGTCAATAGTTGGCCACGTCTTCACATAGAACCTTCTGGTAGGCCTCTTCCTGTTGCAGAGTGTTAACACATTACAGTGTGTCCATGTTATCGTGTGCAAAGTGTTAACACATTACAGTGTGTCCATGTTATCGTGTGCAAAGTGTTAACACATTACAGTGTGTCCATGTTACCGTGTGCAAAGCTTTAACACATTACAGTGTGTCCATGTTATCGTGTGCAAAGTGTTAACACATTAGAGTGTGTCCATGTTACCGTGTGCAAAGTGTTAACATATTACAGTGTGTCCATGTTACCGTGTGCAAAGTGTTAACAAATTACAGTGTGTCCATGTTATCGTGTGCAAAGTGTTAACACATTACAGTGTGTCCATATTACCGCGTGCAAAGTGTTAACACTTAGAGTGTGTCCATGTTATCGTGCACAAAGTGTTAACACATTACAGTGTGTCCATGTTATCGTGTGCAAAGTGTTAACACATTACAGTGTGTCCATGTTATCGTGTGCAAAGTGTTAACACATTACAGTGTGTCCATATTACCGCGTGCAAAGTGTTAACACTTTAGAGTGTGTCCATGTTATCGTGTGCAAAGTGTTAACACATTAAAGTGTGTCCATGTTATCGTGTGCAAAGTGTTAACACATTAAAGTGTGTCCATGTTATCGTGTCCCCGAGCATTGCATCTGCCAAGATATCGCATGTTAAGTGCCGTGCTCAGGGAGAAGATAAAACATCACCCTGTATTACGGTCTCCTTTGATACAATTTTTACTTTATACTTCATTTTCATAAATATTTTCCTAATTATTTATGTACGAATTACTGTAATTTATAGCAGTACTTCGCAAATGGTTCTCCGCAAAGCCCAAGTTTTCCGTGAATGTTTTCCAAGGAATCAGCGGATTCCTTTTGTACTGATGAATGTTAACATTACAGAATTATTGAATAAATACAGTAATTCTAGGCCATTAAGGGATACAGTGAATTGCTTTAAGTTTATTGGCAGTACTACCAGCAATGACAGTACTACCTGCAATGACAGTACTACCAGCAATGACAGTACTACCAGCAATGACAGTACTACCAGCAATGACAGTACTACCAGCAATGACAGTACTACCAGCAATGACAGTACTACCAGCAATGACAGTACTACCAGCAATGACAGTACTACCAGCAATGACAGTATTACCAGCAATGACAGCAGCCAGATAATTCAGAAAGTAAGACCGAAGAAATTAACGAAATTATCTCCCATATACCAAAAAGGCACAATAAATTTAACTTAAAATCAAAGAGTCGATTGATATTAGCCTTTTTTCCCTTCAACGTGCTTGACCAGACGCTCTACTCATTTTGGATAGACGTGGAAGTGTCCGGCATGTTTAGTCTCTTAAATATGCGTTTTATTAGTCTGAGAATCTTCCGAGGTTTTTCAAAACCAAAATGGCTCCGATACACATTTTACTCTTTTCGCTCACGAAAGAAGTAAGACAAATAGAACAGAGGAAAAACGATTTGTCGTTAGAGGGGAACCCAGTAGGTGTATTCCAGCCATAGAACCCAGTAGGTGTATTCCAGCCATAGAACCCAGTAGGTGTATTCCAGCCATAGAACCCAGTAGGTGTATTCCAGCCATAGAACCCAGTAGGTGTATTCCAGCCATAGAACCCAGTAGGTGTATTCCAGCCATAGAACCCAGTAGGTGTATTCCAGCCATAGAACCCAGTAGGTGTATTCCAGCCATAGAACCCAGTAGGTGTATTCCAGCCATAGAACCCAGTAGGTGTATTCCAGCCATAGAACCCAGTAAGTGTATTCCAGCCATAGAACCCAGTAGGTGTATTCCAGCCATAGAACCCAGTAGGTGTATTCCAGCCATAGAACCCAGTAGGTGTATTCCAGCCATAGAACCCAGTAGGTGTATTCCAGCCATAGAACCCAGTAGGTGTATTCCAGCCATAGAACCCAGTAGGTGTATTCCAGCCATAGAACCCAGTAGGTGTATTCCAGCCATAGAACCCAGTAAGTGTATTCCAGCCATAGAACCCAGTAGGTGTATTCCAGCCATAGAACCCAGTAGGTGTATTCCAGCCATAGAACCCAGTAGGTGTATTCCAGCCATAGAACCCAGTAAGTGTATTCCAGCCATAAAACCCAGTAGGTGTATTCCAGCCATAGATTAATTCGAACTTGCAGGTGGCACAGCCCATGACGTAGTACACACTTCACCAAGGTGTTCTATGATTTCATGGTTCTCACTTAAACGTAATTCCAGTTAAACCCGTAAGGAAAGAACGACCTTCACTGCGCCTATTTACAAGAAACTCACAAAGTTTCAACAGCATTAGCTGTACACGGATATCCTCTACCAAATTTCACTCGAATCAGATATAAAACTGAAAAATGCGGATAGAAATTAATTGACACCGCTAAGTGAAGCACTGCTTTCATTGAGCTGATATCCACGAACTTTGCAGTCACTCAATACGTCAAACTGAACACCTGAACATTAGTCTATCCGAATCCAAGGGGAAATGTGGAACAAACAAAGAGAATTTCATTTACGCCTTGAACTTGTCATTCAATACGCGGATTTTCTCGAATTTCACAATTGCACAATTGAATTATGTGGAGATAATCTACTGAATTTTAACCAGGTCTTTCGAAAAATACTGTAAGTAGGCGTGGAAGTTTATTTACGCCTTTAAGTAAAGTGTTACTGTTATTGCGTCGATTTTCACAAAATGAATGCTTGCGCCGTCACATTTGTAACGTAGACCATTGCTATGCCGAATTTCATGAAAATTTAATAAGCGAATTTTCTCCCAGTATTTCTCTTTTCCACTCTTAGTATAATTCCACCAATTCTCCATACTTATCTTCATCTACACGTTGCTGTTACAAGAAGGACGAACGGGCGAAGCATGGGAAGCCTAAAAAAGCAAAGCTGTTTTGGAAACTGGGGAACATCGGATGTACAAATACCTCCCATTCTTTAGCGTTTGGACAGCCAGTCAGACTTCGTACAGTACCTCGTGTAGAGATAGAACCGTGTCTGAATGACTTCCGGTTTTGCAGGAAGTGGGACTGGTCGCAAAGGGCCGCTCCAAGGCTCCTCCACCGAGAAACAGCCCAGCTCGCCATAGCACACGGACTCTTCATCTGCGGAAGACAAGAACAAAGCTTTAGGTAGAGCGCGCTAGCGTCTGCCGGTGAAGAAGGCTTAAAATGGTGACGTTTGAAGTGACTAAGCTATCGTTGTAGCAGCAGCTACGTGAAGTTGGGCAAAGTCTGCTGTACAAGGCTCTGTACATACTGCGTAACGTCGAAAGTGTTTGAAAAGTTGTAAATATGTACGTACATAACAAGTGTAAATATGTACATACATAACAAGTGTAAATATGTACATACATAACAAAAGTGTAAATATGTCCATACATAACAAAAGTGTAAATATTTACATACATAACAAAAGTGTAAATATGTACATACATAACAAAAGTGTAAATATGTAACTACATAACAGAAGTGTAAATATGTACATACATAACAAAAGTGTAAATATGTACATACATAACAAAAGTGTAAATATGTACATACATAACAAAAGTGTAAATATGTACATACATAACAAAAGTGTAAATATGTACATACATAACAAAAGTGTAAATATGTACATATATAACAAAAGTGTAAATATGTACATACATAACAAAAGTGTAAATATGTACATACATAACAAAAGTGTAAATATGTACATACATAACAAAAGTGTAAATATGTACATACATAACAAAAGTGTAAATATGTACATACATACATAACAAAAGTGTAAATATGTACATACATAACAAAAGTGTAAATATGTACATACATAACAAAAGTGTAAATATGTACATACAACTACATAACAAAAGTGTAAATATGTACATACATAACAAAAGTGTAAATATGTACATACATAACAAAAGTGTAAATATGTACATACATAACAAAAGTGTAAATATGTACATACATAACAAAAGTGTAAATATGTACATACATAACAAAAGTGTAAATATGTACATACATAACAAAAGTGTAAATATGTACATACATAACAGAAGTGTAAATAAGTACATACATAACAAAAGTGTAAATATGTACATACATAACAAAAGTGTAAATATGTACATACATAACAAAAGTGTAAATATGTACATACATAACAAAAGTGTAAATATGTACATACATAACAAAAGTGTAAATATGTACATACATAACAAAAGTGTAAATATGTACATACATAACAAAAGTGTAAATATGTACATACATAACAAAAGTGTAAATATGTACATACATAACAAAAGTGTAAATATGTACATACATAACAAAAGTGTAAATATGTGCAATGGATACAGAACGTGTCTTGGAACAAAGGACAGGCCGTGTTTCTTATCAGAGACGGCGGCCACATTGCCGACAGTCACAGGGTGCAGACAAAAACACAATTAAAACAAAAGTACTTGGAAAATTTGGCCTACAGAATTAAATACCGAAACACGTGGACATACGTTGTACGTAACATAAATAGGATGAAGGAAAAAAAATATGTAACATAAATATACGGAATGGCATATCGTTAATATTTGTTGAGTATTATGATCTGCATAAGATACACCGAATTTAATTGCGGTGGCCGGCGGCTGAGGGTTGCTCTTTGTAAGGGGCCCCTCAGATTAGGTGCTTCTTCCTATTTCACCTGAAGATGGAAGCAGAGTCGGCTTCCGAACGGCAGCACTCATTTCAAAATTAAGAAAATGGACAAAGTCCAAGATAAGAAAATAGTTTCACTAAAGAAATCAGATTTACCAAACCAACAACTGTTACAGTGTGAACATAGGTCACACATAAAAATTTTGGGAAGGAACATCAGACACAAAGTCATAGATGAAGAAGGATTACGAAGAACACACGTAATTAAACAGGAAGGGATGGCACAATCAAGAAACATGTAGGCTTTTGAAATTTTACGGCTCTAAACATTAAATTATTTGAACAAAATTAAATTCAATTCAATTCAATGTGTATTTATTAACGTGCAGGCTTAACAGCACAAGTACGTACTGTAAAGCCAGCACAATTCACATATGTACAACACAGTCACACTGCTACACACGTAACATGTCACATCTTAACAGCACAAGTGCGTACTGTAAAGCCAGCACAATGCACATATGTACAACACAGTCACACTGCTACATACGTAACATGTGACATCTTAACAGCACAAGTAAGTACTGTAAAGCCAGCACAATTCACATATGTACAACACAGTCACACTGCTATATACGTAACATGTGACATCTTAACAGCACAAGTGCGTACTGTAAAGCCAGCACAATGCACATATGTACAACACAGTCACACTGCTACATACGTAACATGTGACATCTTAACAGCACAAGTGCGTACTGTAAAGCCAGCACAATTCACATATGTACAACACAGTCACACTGCTACACACGTAACATGTCACATCTTAACAGCACAAGTGCGTACTGTAAAGCCAGCACAATTCACATATGTACAACACAGTCACACTGCTACACACGTAACATGTCACATCTTAACAGCACAAGTGCGTACTGTAAAGCCAGCACAATTCACATATGTACAACACAGTCACACTGCTACACACGTAACATGTCACATCTTAACAGCACAAGTGCGTACTGTAAAGCCAGCACAATTCACATATGTACAACACAGTCACACTGCTACACACGTAACATGTGACATCTTAACAGCACAAGTGCGTACTGTAAAGCCAGCACAATTCACATATGTACAACACAGTCACACTGCTACACACGTAACATGTGACATCTTAACAGCACAAGTGCGTACTGTAAAGCCAGCACAATTCACATATGTACAACACAGTCACACTGCTATATACGTAACATGTGACATCTTAACAGCACAAGTGCGTACTGTAAAGCCAGCACAATTCACATATGTACAACACAGTCACACTGCTACACACGTAACATGTGACATCTTAACAGCACAAGTGCGTACTGTAAAGCCAGCACAATTCACATATGTACAACACAGTCACACTGCTACACACGTAACATGTGACATCTTAACAGCACAAGTGCGTACTGTAAAGCCAGCACAATTCACATATGTACAACACAGTCACACTGCTACACACGTAACATGTGACATCTTAACAGCACAAGTGCGTACTGTAAAGCCAGCACAATTCACATATGTACAACACAGTCACACTGCTACACACGTAACATGTGACATCTTAACAGCACAAGTGCGTACTGTAAAGCCAGCACAATTCACATATGTACAACACAGTCACACTGCTACACACGTAACATGTGACATCTTAACAGCACAAGTGCCTACTGTAAAGCCAGCACAATTCACATATGTACAACACAGTCACACTGCTACATACGTAAGATGTGACATCTTAACAGCACAAGTGCCTACTGTAAAGCCAGCACAATGCACATATGTACAACACAGTCACACTGCTACACACGTAACATGTGACATCTTAACAGCACAAGTGCCTACTGTAAAGCCAGCACAATGCACATATGTACAACACAGTCACACTGCTACACACGTAACATGTGACATTCTTAACAGCACAAGTGCGTACTGTAAAGCCAGCACAATTCACATATGTACAACACAGTCACACTGCTACACACGTAACATGTGACATCTTAACCGCACAAGTGCGTACTGTAAAGCCAGCACAATTCACATATGTACAACACAGTCACATGCTATTACGTAACGTGTGACATCTTAACCGCACAAGTGCGTACTGTAAAGCCAGCACAATTCACATATGTACAACACAGTCACACTGCTATATCGTAACATGTGACATCATTAATCGCACAAGTGCGTACGTAAAGCCAGCACAATTCACATATGTACAACACAGTCACACTGCTATTACGTAACATGTGACATCTTAACGCCAAGTGCGTAATGTAAAGCCAGCACAATTCACATTTACAACACAAGTCACACTGCTATTACGTAACATGTGACATCTTACCGCACAGTGGTACTGTAAAGCAGCACAATGCACATATTGTACAACACAGTCACACTGCTACACACGTAACATGTCACATTTTAACAGCACAAGTGCGTACTGTAAAGCCAGCACAATTCACTATGTACATACACAGTCACACTGCTTACACACGTAACATGTGACATCTTAAACAGCACAAGTGCGTACTGTAAAGCCAGCACAATTCACATATGTTACACACAGTCACTACTGCTACCAACGTAACATGTGAACTCTAACCGCACAAGTGCGTACTGTAAAGCCAGCACAATCACATATGTAAACACAGTCACACTGTATAACGTAACATGTGACATCTTAACGCACAAGTGCGTACTGTAAAGCCAGCACAATTCACATATGTACAACACAGTCACACTGCTAACACGTAACATGTCACATCTTAACAGCAAAGTGCGTACTGTAAAGCCAGCACAATTCACATGTGTACAACACAGTCACACTGCTACATACGTAACATGTCACTTAACCGCACAAGTACGTACTGTAAAGCCAGCACAATTCACATATGTACAACACAGTCACACTGCTATACGTAACATGTGACATCTTAAGCACAAAGTGCGTACTGTAAAGCCAGCACAATTCACTATGTACAACACAGTCACACTGCTATATACGTAACTTGTGACATCTTAACCGCACAAGTACGTACTGTAAAGCCAGCACAATTCACATATGTACAACACAGTCACCACTGCTAACACGTAACTTGTAGCATCTTAACCGCACAAGTGCGTACTGTAAAGCCAGCACAATTGCACATATGTACAACACAGTCACACTGCTACATACGTAACATGTGACATCTTAACAGCACAAGTGCGTACTGTAAAGCCAGCACAATTCACATATGTACAACACAGTCACACTGCTACATACGTAACTGTGACATCTTAACAGCACAAGTGCGTACTGTAAAGCCAGCACAATTCACATATGTACAACACAGTCACACTGCTACACACGTAACATGTGACATCTTAACAGCACAAGTGCGTACTGTAAAGCCAGCACAATTCACATATGTACAACACAGTCACACTGCTACATACGTAACATGTGACATCTTAACAGCACAAGTGCGTACTGTAAAGCCAGCACAATTCACATATGTACAACACAGTCACACTGCTACACACGTAACATGTCACATCTTAACAGCACAAGTGCGTACTGTAAAGCCAGCACAATTCACATATGTACAACACAGTCACACTGCTACACACGTAACATGTACATCTTAACAGCACAAGTGCGTACTGTAAAGCCAGCACAATTCACATATGTACAACACAGTCACACTGCTACATACGTAACATGTGACATCTTAACAGCACAAGTGCGTACTGTAAAGCCAGCACAATTCACATATGTACAACACAGTCACACTGCTACACACGTAACATGTACATCTTAACAGCACAAGTGCGTACTGTAAAGCCAGCACAATTCACATATGTACAACACAGTCACACTGCTATATACGTAACATGTGACATCTTAACAGCACAAGTGCGTACTGTAAAGCCAGCACAATTCACATATGTACAACACAGTCACACTGCTACATCAGTAACATGTGACATCTTAACAGCACAAGTGCGTACTGTAAAGCCAGCACAATTCACATATGTACAACACAGTCACACTGCTATATACGTAACATGTGACATCTTAACAGCACAAGTGCGTACTGTAAAGCCAGCACAATTCACATATGTACAACACAGTCACACTGCTACATACGTAACATGTGACATCTTAACAGCACAAGTGCGTACTGTAAAGCCAGCACAATTCACATATGTACAACACAGTCACACTGCTACATACGTAACATGTGACATCTTAACAGCACAAGTGCGTACTGTAAAGCCAGCACAATTCACATATGTACAACACAGTCACACTGCTACATACGTAACATGTGACATCTTAACAGCACAAGTGCGTACTGTAAAGCCAGCACAATTCACATATGTACAACACAGTCACACTGCTAATACGTAACATGTGACATCTTAACAGCACAAGTGCGTACTGTAAAGCCAGCACAATTCACATATGTACAACACAGTCACACTGCTATATACGTAACATGTGACATCTTAACAGCACAAGTGCGTACTGTAAAGCCAGCACAATTCACATATGTACAACACAGTCACACTGCTACATAACGTAACATGTGACATCTTAACAGCACAAGTGCGTACTGTAAAGCCAGCACAATTCACATATGTACAACACAGTCACACTGCTACATACGTAACATGTGACATCTTAACAGCACAAGTGCGTACTGTAAAGCCAGCACAATTCACATATGTACAACACAGTCACACTGCTACATACGTAACATGTGACATCTTAACAGCACAAGTAGCGTAATCTCGTTTAAAAGCCAGCTACATTTCACAAATGTTACAACCACAGTCACACTGCTACACACGTAACATGTGACATCTTAACAGCACAAGTGCGTACTGTAAAGCCAGCACAATTCACATATGTACAACACAGTCACACTGCTACACACGTAACATGTGACATCTTAACCGCACAAGTGCGTACTGTAAAGCCAGCACAATTCACATATGTACAACACAGTCACACTGCTATATACGTAACATGTGACATCTTAACCGCACAAGTGCGTACTGTAAAGCCAGCACAATTCACATATGTACAACACAGTCACACTGCTATATACGTAACATGTGACATCTTAACCGCACAAGTGCGTACTGTAAAGCCAGCACAATTCACATATGTACAACACAGTCACACTGCTATATACGTAACATGTGACATCTTAACCGCACAAGTGCGTAATGTAAAGCCAGCACAATTCACATATGTACAACACAGTCACACTGCTATATACGTAACATGTGACATCTTAACCGCACAAGTGCGTACTGTAAAGCCAGCACAATGCACATATGTACAACACAGTCACACTGCTACACACGTAACATGTCACATTTTAACAGCACAAGTGCGTACTGTAAAGCCAGCACAATTCACATATGTACAACACAGTCACACTGCTACACACGTAACATGTGACATCTTAACAGCACAAGTGCGTACTGTAAAGCCAGCACAATTCACATATGTACAACACAGTCACACTGCTACACACGTAACATGTGACATCTTAACCGCACAAGTGCGTACTGTAAAGCCAGCACAATTCACATATGTACAACACAGTCACACTGCTATATAAGTAACATGTGACATCTTAACCGCACAAGTGCGTACTGTAAAGCCAGCACAATTCACATATGTACAACACAGTCACACTGCTACACACGTAACATGTCACATCTTAACAGCACAAGTGCGTACTGTAAAGCCAGCACAATTCACATATGTACAACACAGTCAACTGCTACATACGTAACATGTCACATCTTAACCGCACAAGTACGTACTGTAAAGCCAGCACAATTCACATATGTACAACACAGTCACACTGCTATATACGTAACATGTGACATCTTAACCGCACAAGTGCGTACTGTAAAGCCAGCACAATTCACATATGTACAACACAGTCACACTGCTATATACGTAACTTGTGACATCTTAACCGCACAAGTACGTACTGTAAAGCCAGCACAATTCACATATGTACAACACAGTCACACTGCTATATACGTAACTTGTGACATCTTAACCGCACAAGTACGTACTGTAAAGCCAGCACAATGCACATATGTACAACACAGTCACACTGCTACACACGTAACATGTGACATCTTAACAGCACAAGTGCGTACTGTAAAGCCAGCACAATTCACATATGTACAACACAGTCACACTGCTACATACGTAACATGTGACATCTTAACAGCACAAGTGCGTACTGTAAAGCCAGCACAATTCACATATGTACAACACAGTCACACTGCTACACACGTAACATGTCACATCTTAACAGCACAAGTGCGTACTGTAAAGCCAGCACAATTCACATATGTACAACACAGTCACACTGCTACATACGTAACATGTGACATCTTAACAGCACAAGTGCGTACTGTAAAGCCAGCACAATTCACATATGTACAACACAGTCACACTGCTACACACGTAACATGTGACATCTTAACAGCACAAGTGCGTACTGTAAAGCCAGCACAATTCACATATGTACAACACAGTCACACTGCTACACACGTAACATGTGACATCTTAACAGCACAAGTGCGTACTGTAAAGCCAGCACAATTCACATATGTACAACACAGTCACACTGCTACATACGTAACATGTGACATCTTAACAGCACAAGTGCGTACTGTAAAGCCAGCACAATTCACATATGTACAACACAGTCACACTGCTACACACGTAACATGTCACATCTTAACAGCACAAGTGCGTACTGTAAAGCCAGCACAATTCACATATGTACAACACAGTCACACTGCTATATACGTAACATGTGACATCTTAACAGCACAAGTGCGTACTGTAAAGCCAGCACAATTCACATATGTACAACACAGTCACACTGCTACATACGTAACATGTGACATCTTAACAGCACAAGTGCGTACTGTAAAGCCAGCACAATTCACATATGTACAACACAGTCACACTGCTATATACGTAACATGTGACATCTTAACAGCACAAGTGCGTACTGTAAAGGCAGCACAATTCACATATGTACAACACAGTCACACTGCTACATACGTAACATGTGACATCTTAACAGCACAAGTGCGTACTGTAAAGCCAGCACAATTCACATATGTACAACACAGTCACACTGCTACATACGTAACATGTGACATCTTAACAGCACAAGTGCGTACTGTAAAGCCAGCACAATTCACATATGTACAACACAGTCACACTGCTACATACGTAACATGTGACATCTTAACAGCACAAGTGCGTACTGTAAAGCCAGCACAATTCACATATGTACAACACAGTCACACTGCTACACACGTAACATGTGACATCTTAACAGCACAAGTGCGTACTGTAAAGCCAGCACAATTCACATATGTACAACACAGTCACACTGCTACACACGTAACATGTCACATCTTAACAGCACAAGTGCGTACTGTAAAGCCAGCACAATTCACATATGTACAACACAGTCACACTGCTACACACGTAACATGTGACATCTTAACAGCACAAGTGCGTACTGTAAAGCCAGCACAATTCACATATGTACAACACAGTCACACTGCTACACACGTAACATGTGACATCTTAACAGCACAAGTGCGTACTGTAAAGCCAGCACAATTCACATATGTACAACACAGTCACACTGCTACACACGTAACATGTGACATCTTAACAGCACAAGTGCGTACTGTAAAGCCAGCACAATTCACATATGTACAACACAGTCACACTGCTACACACGTAACATGTCACATCTTAACAGCACAAGTGCGTACTGTAAAGCCAGCACAATTCACATATGTACAACACAGTCACACTGCTACACACGTAACATGTGACATCTTAACAGCACAAGTGCGTACTGTAAAGCCAGCACAATTCACATATGTACAACACAGTCACACTGCTACACACGTAACATGTCACATCTTAACAGCACAAGTGCGTACTGTAAAGCCAGCACAATTCACATATGTACAACACAGTCACACTGCTACACACGTAACATGTGTCATCTCTGTACCACCTTCATTCCATCTGTTACACGACTTCTTGTATATCTTTACATTTTTACAGTGTTGAGCGCTAATGGGTTTCTGGACTTTGTCCATCGTCCGGAAATCTAAAATCACGACGTTTCCGAAACTGGATCTGCTTCCGTCCTCAGGTGACAGGGGGAGGGAGATACCTACTCTGTTGTGTCCCTTAGACCGAGCCAACCTCAGTCACTGGACCTTCCGAAACGTCGTGATTTTGATTTCCAGACGATGGACAGAGTCCAGAAACCACTTATTTCTCAATGTTGCATACCATCGTCAGAACCTTTTAGAATTTATTTTTACAGTGGTTAGCCTGAGGATGGCCTTAATAGGAAGCCGGAACATGTAGCTAGCATTGGAAGCAAGGAGGATTGTTTACTAATGAAGCTGTGTTGACGAAGGTCAAGAGTATTTTCGATTCAGTGTAAGAAGCTGAAATTGGTAACCAGACTAATATCTTGCCATGAACTCCAGAAGGGACTCGACATCAAAACGGATGTAGCGTGACTCTGACTGATATGCAGATTTGTTAGTCCTACGATCCGGGTCCATTGCAATGTGCAGGTTCTGTGACATCAAGATAGTAATGCGATGGAGGCGGTGGCCGTGGCCAATGTCAAATAACTCTGAGGGAATTTGTTCGGAGGGAATGTGGTAAACCGCGAAGACCAAATTGCCAGTGCTGTGAAACTGCGCGCGAAATAAGTGCAGATATCGAGTTAATGTTTCGTGGAGAAGAAAAGTCTTGCATGGCAGTCAGTCTGAGTTCTGAGACTGCTTGTCATGACTTCGTGGGTTTTCTCAGTCCCTCCAAGCAAATGCCAAAATAATACTTAAAATTAGAAGAAGGCCAGATCCTTTCAAAATAGTCTATTACTCAAGACTATAATTATAGCTACAGAAATGTTTCGTCAGTAAGCAAACAATACAAGACACAAACCAGTAGCCATTTCCTCAACACAGTACCGTTTAACAATCGACCGTGTTATGGCTCAGAGGGTTAGTCGTCGGCGTCTTACTTCGGAGGTCCCCGTTCAATGCCAGGCCACGTGGAATTTTTGTTAGACCATGTGGCACTTAGACAGGCTTTACTCCCAGTACTTTGGTGTTCCCCTGTCAGTATCATTCCATCAATGATCCGTACTGATTCTTTAACCTATCACAGATGCTTTCTAATGTTAGCAATTGATAGTGTCGTTAAACAAGGCACTTTCTAAACGCACGACGTCACTTACCACTTCGAATCACAAAAACTTGCACTAGCAGTGAAACGCAGAGCATAAACATGTGACGTGTGCCGTCCATGCTTGTGCTCTTAACGAAGTGAAGTCACAAATTCGACGACAGGCACTGGTTATCCTTCTGACAGGATGTCTGCCTCTCTGCACAGGTTTCTACTCTTTTTTCTGCGAGTCTCCTTCCACAAACACTGCATGTTGCCACACGAACAGCCTCACACCAAGTCTCGCAGCAGAATTGTCACACAGCTACAACTATTGTGTAATTCGATCTGTCGCTTTGTGCAACATTTCTTACAGGCTTATTTTATACACAGATTTAATTTAAAAGTGAATTTATTGTTACGTAATTAGATTAACGGAAAATGCCCACATTGGAGTGCTTCCATGTGGCAGCTTAACAATGACTGCCGGTGGACTTGTTACGCTTTTCAGCATTATCTCGGTCTGGTAGGCACAGCAGCAGCTTTTAATTCAGCGTTGACCTCAATATTTATACTGCGGTCCATGGAGTCAGAACCGGTACACCTGAAGTGGAAGTTCTGCAACTTACAACTTGAACGTGGCGAGTTACTCTTTCGTACTTCGTAACTTGATATTTATTTCGCCCTTTAAAGCCCAGTGGTTACTATATGTACCGCCAGGTTTAACATTCAAAAATTCTACGTTCTGCCCACACAGTGTATATATGTGTTTTGTGTGGATCTCAGAACAAACAGCGATTATTTCACTGTACAGCATTAACTGACTGGTTTGTATAACTGAGACGGAGTGTGTTTACTGCGCGGTACGGACTGTATTTATGTGTTTTGTGTGGATCTCAGAACAAACAGCGATTATTTCACTGTACAACATTAACTGACTGGTTTGTATAACTGAGACGGAGTGTGTTTACTGCGCGGTACGGACTGTATTTATGTGTTTTGTGTGGATCTCAGAACAAACAGCGATTATTTCACTGTACAACATTAACTGACTGGTTTGTATAACTGAGACGGAGTGTGTTTACTGCGCGGTACGGACTGTATTTATGTGTTTTGTGTGGATCTCAGAACAAACAGCGATTATTTCACTGTACAACATTAACTGACTGGTTTGTATAACTGAGACGGAGTGTGTTTACTGCGCGGTACGGACTATATTTATGTGTTTTGTGTGGATCTCAGAACAAACAGCGATTATTTCACTGTACAACATTAACTGACTGGTTTGTATAACTGAGACGGAGTGTGTTTACTGCGCGGTACGGACTGTATTTATGTGTTTTGTGTGGATCTCAGAACAAACAGCGATTATTTCACTGTACAACATTAACTGACTGGTTTGTATAACTGAGACGGAGTGTGTTTACTGCGCGGTACGGACTGTATTTATGTGTTTTGTGTGGATCTCAGAACAAACAGCGATTATTTCACTGTACAACATTAACTGACTGGTTTGTATAACTGAGACGGAGTGTGTTTACTGCGCGGTACGGACTGTATTTATGTGTTTTGTGTGGATCTCAGAACAAACAGCGATTATTTCACTGTACAACATTAACTGACTGGTTTGTATAACTGAGACGGAGTGTGTTTACTGCGCGGTACGGACTGTATTTATGTGTTTTGTGTGGATCTCAGAACAAACAGCGATTATTTCACTGTACAACATTAACTGACTGGTTTGTATAACTGAGACGGAGTGTGTTTACTGCGCGGTACGGACTATATTTATGTGTTTTGTGTGGATCTCAGAACAAACAGCGATTATTTCACTGTACAACATTAACTGACTGGTTTGTATAACTGAGACGGAGTGTGTTTACTGCGCGGTACGGACTGTATTTATGTGTTTTGTGTGGATCTCAGAACAAACAGCGATTATTTCACTGTACAACCTTAACTGACTGGTTTGTATAACTGAGACGGAGTGTGTTTACTGCGCGGTACGGACTGTATTTATGTGTTTTGTGTGGATCTCAGAACAAACAGCGATTATTTCACTGTACAACATTAACTGACTGGTTTGTATAACTGAGACGGAGTGTGTTTACTGCGCGGTACGGACTGTATTTATGTGTTTTGTGTGGATCTCAGAACAAACAGCGATTATTTCACTGTACAACATTAACTGACTGGTTTGTATAACTGAGACGGAGTGTGTTTACTGCGCGGTACGGACTATATTTATGTGTTTTGTGTGGATCTCAGAACAAACAGCGATTATTTCACGGTACAGCATTAACTGACTGGTTTGTATAACTGAGACGGAGTGTGTTTACTGCGCGGTACGGACTGGATCTTTATATATAATTCAGGTTACTGCTAGTGTTTAAAGCGTTAATTATTTCAATACATAGAGCATGCTGAGGAACAGATTTGAACGCAAGGAAGTGGAAGTAAAAGAACGCTGGAGAAAACTCCGTAATAAGGATCTTTGCAAACGTATTATTATTCATTCCGTACATTTTCTAAATTGAATAAGGCTATTAATTTTATCTTATATTATTTGTTATTTTTCAGGGTATCATAACAACAAAGACTATTCAACTTTTAACATTTTAACCTGTATAACCTGATTTGTAACATCGAAAATAACTGCTATATATCACTTTTTATCATTTTAACAGCGTATAACTTGATTGTAAAAATTCATACAAACAAATTGATATATTATTTAGTTTTTACCATTTTAACCAATGTATAAATTGTACCATTGATGTAAAAAGTCAGTGTAATTTAAAATACTCAAATCCCTGAAGATGAACCGGGATAAGGTTCGAAACATGTAGCACTGTGTTACACAAATTAATAGTGAATACAAGTGTGCATTTGTCGGACAATAAACATAGACGGATCTTTGTATTTGCACTGTTACGGAATATTATTCGGGTGACGGAGGTTGAGATGGGCGGGGCGTGTGGCACGTATGGGGGAAAAGAGAAGGCATAAAGTGTTTTGGTTGGTTTACCTGAAGGAAAGAGATCATTTTGGAGACCTGAACGTAGAAGAAAATATGATATTACAAAGATGATTAAGCAATATTGGAAGAGGTCGTAGACTGGATTGTTTGGCTGCGGATAAGGAGACGCTGGCTGTGTGTTATAAATCCAGTAAATATGGCGTCGAGGTAAATTGGGCGCACACGAAATAACTCGCTGGCAATACATTCAAAAGTACTTCTGTTTGCTTGGAGAAAGTGAGGACATGGTAATGTCAGCGGGATGGCAATTCTGCTACCGGAACTCTGTGGAGCAGGAAGCTGGCATGGCAAGCGAGGAACCAAGACGTGTGGGCAGTGGTTGTTGGTTATTTGGTGACACTTTATCGAGCACAGGATTTACGGAGAGGCAAGTATCTTTAGACCTGATGCTACGAAAGTGGTCAAAACGAGGTCAAAGTACCAATCGCCCCGTTTAGTCAATCGTCTCGCCACTCTAACCTCTTACATTACAGTTTATTTATTCACAGTTACACAAATTCATCATTTGACACCGTTTGGATAAATAAATACATACATAGATATACGTAAATGTATAGCTGACTCTATAACCTGCCATGACGGTACAGAAGGGGAGTAATTGTAGAGCTCTACTCATTCTTTAACCGCCGCTTTAGATGGGGTTGGGTGGTCAACTCCAAGCCCCGGTCGCTTTACCCGGTACCCACTTTGTAGCAGCCTGGATGGGCCTCAGGGCCGGTCTTGACGGATGCGGAAAACTCGCCCCTACCTGTATTCGATCCCCGGACATTATACGTACCACCTGCTGTTACATACATTATACGTACCACCTGCTGTTACATACATTATACGTACCACCTCGTTACATACATTCTACACCTGCTGTTACATACATTATACGTACCACCTGGTGTTACATACATTATACGTACCACCTGCTGTTACATACATTATACGTACCACCTGGTGTTACATACATTATACGTACCACCTGCTGTTACATACATTATACGTACCACCTGCTGTTACATACATTATACGTACCACCTGCTGTTACATACATTATACGTACCACCTGCTGTTACATACATTATACGTACCACCTGCTGTTACATACATTATACGTACCACCTGCTGTTACATACATTATACGTACCACCTGCTGTTACATACATTATACGTACCACCTGCTGTTACATACATTATACGTACCACCTGCTGTTACATACATTATACGTACCACCTGCTGTTACACTCAGAAACTCTGCAGGTTACAACGTTTCTCACAGTAAGCTTTTCTCCTAAAGACAACAGACTTGTTTCGTTCCGGAGATGAAAGTGTTGTTCTGAGAGGTCGGGGCTGAATTTTTTAATGTGTTTCAAAAACCCGAAGATTCAAAACGTTATACGAGGGTCAGTCAGAAAAAACATTTTTAATCCATGTAATTTCGTTCTTCTCTTCAACTTTAACAACAGCAGGTCACGTTCTGTCGTCCTGCTGTCTATTTACTTTACCATATAGTCCTGCTGTCTATTTACTTTACCACATAGTCCTGCTGTCTATCTACTTTACCACATAGTCCTGCTGTCTATTTACTTTACCACATAGTCCTGCTGTCTTTCTACTTTACCACATAGTCCTGCTGTCTTTCTACTTTACCACACAGTCCTGCTGTCTGTCTACTTTACCACATAGTCCTGCTGTCTATCTACTTTACCACATAGTCCTGCTGTCTATCTACTTTACCACATAGTCCTGCTGTCTATCTACTTTACCACATAGTCCTGCTGTCTATTTACTTTACCACATAGTCCTGCTCTCTATCTACTTTACCACATAGTCCTGCTGTCTTTCTACTTTACCACATAGTCCTGCTGTCTATCTACTTTACCACATAGTCCTGCTGTCTATTTATTTTACCACATAGTCCTGCTCTCTATCTACTTTACCACATAGTCCTGCTGTCTTTCTACTTTACCACACAGTCCTGCTGTCTGTCTACTTTACCATATAGTCCTGCTGTCTATTTACTTTACCATATAGTCCTGCTGTCTATCTACTTTACCACATAGTCCTGCTGTCTTTCTACTTTACCACACAGTCCTGCTGTCTGTCTACTTTACCACATAGTCCTGCTGTCTATCTACTTTACCACATAGTCCTGCTGTCTATCTACTTTACCACATAGTCCTGCTGTCTATCTACTTTACCACATAGTCCTGCTGTCTATTTACTTTACCACATAGTCCTGCTGTCTTTCTACTTTACCACATAGTCCTGCTGTCTATCTACTTTACCACATAGTCCTGCTGTCTATTTACTTTACCACATAGTCCTGCTGTCTTTCTACTTTACCACATAGTCCTGCTGTCTTTCTACTTTACCACACAGTCCTGCTGTCTGTCTACTTTACCACATAGTCCTGCTGTCTATCTACTTTACCACATAGTCCTGCTGTCTTTCTACTTTACCACACAGTCCTGCTGTCTGTCTACTTTACCACATAGTCCTGCTGTCTATCTACTTTACCACATAGTCCTGCTGTCTATCTACTTTACCACATAGTCCTGCTGTCTATTTACTTTACCACATAGTCCTGCTCTCTATCTACTTTACCACATAGTCCTGCTGTCTTTCTACTTTACCACACAGTCCTGCTGTCTGTCTACTTTACCATATAGTCCTGCTGTCTATTTACTTTACCATATAGTCCTGCTGTCTATCTACTTTACCACATAGTCCTGCTGTCTTTCTACTTTACCACACAGTCCTGCTGTCTGTCTACTTTACCACATAGTCCTGCTGTCTATCTACTTTACCACATAGTCCTGCTGTCTATCTACTTTACCACATAGTCCTGCTGTCTATCTACTTTACCACATAGTCCTGCTGTCTATCTACTTTACCACATAGTCCTGCTGTCTATCTACTTTACCACATAGTCCTGCTGTCTATCTACTTTACCACATAGTCCTGCTGTCTATTTACTTTACCACATAGTCCTGCTGTCTATCTACTTTACCACATAGTCCTGCTGTCTATCTACTTTACCACATAGTCCTGCTGTCTATCTACTTTACCACATAGTCCTGCTGTCTATCTACTTTACCACATAGTCCTGCTGTCTATTTACTTTACCACATAGTCCTGCTGTCTATCTACTATACCACATAGTCCTGCAGTCTATCTACTTTACCACATAGTCCTACTATCTACTTTACCACATAGTCCTACTATCTACTTTACCACATAGTCCTACTATCTACTTTACCACATAGTCCTACTATCTACTTTACCACATAGTCCTACTATCTACTTTACCACATAGTCCTGCTGTCTATCTACTATACCACATAGTCCTGCACTCTATCTACTTTACCACATAGTCCTACTGTCTACTTTACCACATAGTCCTACTATCTACTTTACCACATAGTCCTACTATCTACTTTACCACATAATCCTACTATCTACTTTACCACATAGTCCTACTATCTACTTTACCACATAGTCCTACTATCTACTTTACCACATAGTCCTACTATCTACTTTACCACATAGTCCTACTATCTACTTTACCACATAGTCCTACTATCTACTTTACCACATAGTCCTACTATCTACTTTACCACATAGTCCTACTATCTACTTTACCACATAGTCCTACTATCTACTTTACCACATAGTCCTGCTGTCTATCTACTATACCACATAGTCCTGCACTCTATCTACTTTACCACATAGTCCTACTGTCTACTTTACCACATAGTCCTACTATCTACTTTACCACATAGTCCTACTATCTACTTTACCACATAGTCCTACTATCTACTTTACCACATAGTCCTACTATCTACTTTACCACATAGTCCTACTATCTACTTTACCACATAGTCCTACTATCTACTTTACCACATAGTCCTACTATCTACTTTACCACATAGTCCTACTATCTACTTTACCACATAGTCCTACTATCTACTTTACCACATAGTCCTACTATCTACTTTACCACATAGTCCTACTATCTACTTTACCACATAGTCCTACTATCTACTTTACCACATAGTCCTACTATCTACTTTACCACATAGTCCTACTATCTACTTTACCACATAGTCCTACTATCTACTTTACCACATAGTCCTGCACTCTATCTACTTTACCACATAGTCCTACTGTCTACTTTACCACATAGTCCTACTATCTACTTTACCACATAGTCCTGCTGTCTACTTTACCACATAGTCCTACTATTTACTTTACCACATAGTCCTGCTGTCTATCTACTTTACCACATAGTCCTACTATCTACTTTACCACATAGTCCTACTATCTACTTTACCACATAGTCCTACTATCTACTTTACCACATAGTCCTACTATCTACTTTACCACATAGTCCTGCTGTCTATCTACTATACCACATAGTCCTGCAGTCTATCTACTTTACCACATAGTCCTACTATCTACTTTACCACATAGTCCTACTATCTACTTTACCACATAGTCCTACTATCTAGTTTACCACATAGTCCTGCTGTCTATCTACTTTACCACATAGTCCTACTATCTACTTTACCACATAGTCCTACTATCTACTTTACCACATAGTCCTACTATCTACTTTACCACATAGTCCTACTATCTACTTTACCACATAGTCCTACTATCTACTTTACCACATAGTCCTACTATCTACTTTACCACATAGTCCTACTATCTACTTTACCACATAGTCCTGCTGTCTATCTACTATACCACATAGTCCTGCAGTCTATCTACTTTACCACATAGTCCTGCTGTCTATTTACTTTACCACATAGTCCTGCTGTCTATCTACTATACCACATAGTCCTGCAGTCTATCTACTTTACCACATAGTCCTACTATCTACTTTACCACATAGTCCTACTATCTACTTTACCACATATTCCTGCTGTCTATCTACTATACCACATAGTCCTGCAGTCTATCTACTTTACCACATAGTCCTACTATCTACTTTACCACATAGTCCTACTATCTACTTTACCACATAGTCCTACTATCTAGTTTACCACATAGTCCTGCTGTCTATCTACTTTACCACATAGTCCTACTATCTACTTTACCACATAGTCCTACTATCTACTTTACCACATAGTCCTACTATCTACTTTACCACATAGTCCTACTATCTACTTTACCACATAGTCCTACTATCTACTTTACCACATAGTCCTACTATCTACTTTACCACATAGTCCTACTATCTAGTTTACCACATAGTCCTGCTGTCTATCTACTTTACCACATAGTCCTACTATCTACTTTACCACATAGTCCTACTATCTACTTTACCACATAGTCCTACTATCTACTTTACCACATAGTCCTACTATCTACTGTACCACATAGTCCTACTATCTACTTTACCACATAGTCCTACTATCTACTTTACCACATAGTCCTACTATCTACTTTACCACATAGTCCTACTATCTACTATCTACACTACTTAAGTCCTACTATCTACTTTACCACATAGTCCTACTATCTACTTTACCACATAGTCCTACTATCTACTTTACCACATAGTCCTACTATCTACTTTACCACATAGTCCTACTATCTACTTTACCACATAGTCCTACTATCTACTTTACCATCTATACTCCTACTATCTACTTTACCACATAGTCCTACTATCTACTTTACCACATAGTCCTACTATCTACTTTACCACATAGTCCTACTATCTACTTTACCACATAGTCCTACTATCTACTTTACCACATAGTCCTACTATCTACTTTACCACATAGTCCTACTATCTACTTTACCACATATTCCTGCAGTCTATCTACTTTACCACATAGTCCTACTATCTACTTTACCACATAGTCCTACTATCTACTTTACCACATATTCCTGCAGTCTATCTACTTTACCACATAGTCCTACTATCTACTTTACCACATAGTCCTGCTGTCTATCTACTTTACCACATAGTCCTACTATCTACTTTACCACATAGTCCTGCAGTCTATCTACTTTACCACATAGTCCTACTATCTACTTTACCACATAGTCCTACTATCTACTTTACCACATAGTCCTACTATCTACTTTACCACATAGTCCTGCAGTCTATCTACTTTACCACATAGTCCTACTATCTACTTTACCACATAGTCCTACTATCTACTTTACCACATAGTCCTACTATCTACTTTACCACATAGTCCTACTATCTACTTTACCACATAGTCCTACTATCTACTTTACCACATATTCCTGCAGTCTATTCTACTTTACCACATTAGTCCTAACTATCTACTTTACCACATAGTCCCTACTATCTACTTTACCACATAGTCCTACTATCTACTTTACCACATAGTCCTACTATCTACTTTACCACATAGTCCTACTATCTACTTTACCACATAGTCCTACTATCTACTTTACCACATAGTCCTACTATCTACTTTACCACATAGTCCTACTATCTACTTTACCACATAGTCCTACTATCTACTTTACCACATATTCCTGCAGTCTATCTACTTTACCACATAGTCCTACTATCTACTTTACCACATAGTCCTACTATCTACTTTACCACATATTCCTGCAGTCTATCTACTTTACCACATAGTCCTACTATCTACTTTACCACATAGTCCTGCGTCTATCTACTTTACCACATAGTCCTACTATCTACTTTACCACATAGTCCTGCAGTCTATCTACTTTACCACATAGTCCTACTATCTACTTTACCACATAGTCCTACTATCTACTTTACCACATAGTCCTACTATCTACTTTACCACATAGTCCTGCAGTCTATCTACTTTACCACATAGTCCTACTATCTACTTTACCACATAGTCCTACTATCTACTTTACCACATAGTCCTACTATCTACTTTACCACATAGTCCTACTATCTACTTTACCACATAGTCCTACTATCTACTTTACCACATATTCCTACAGTCTATCTACTTTACCACATAGTCCTACTATCTACTTTACCACATAGTCCTACTATCTACTTTACCACATATTCCTGCAGTCTATCTACTTTACCACATAGTCCTACTATCTACTTTACCACATAGTCCTGCTGTCTATCTACTTTACCACATAGTCCTACTATCTACTTTACCACATAGTCCTGCTGTCTATCTACTTTACCACATAGTCCTACTATCTACTTTACCACATAGTCCTCGCTACCATAGTTGTGACATTTATCATATCTTGCCATGACCTCTGTTCCGTCGCTGTCAGTCCGTCTCCTCTGTTACCAGCCTTCGTGTCACGACTGTTTCCACCTCGCGCTCGTGTTTAAACTTGCGGACGCCAACATTTTGCCTCGGCGCTGAAGACAAGACAATCGTTCGACGACCAATTCCTCAGCTATAATCACAATCAGTGTTGTTCTGTGGTCACGGAAATACAGCGCATGTGATCTTACTTTCTGGCAGACACTCGACTGTGAAAAATAGACAAAAACTAATTGTTCTGCCGATCGTTTAAATCAGAAAACGTGGAAGGTGATGTGACATTTCAGGTTCTCACAGCGGTGCTGCTGACGATTCGGGTCTTTTCCGATGTGGCGCTCTGTGGTTGGGCTAGTTTTTCTCGACGTTTCGTCGGATAATTTAACCTTAATCTTCAAAGTATAGCAGTTAAATTCTACTTGCACTGCTTTACCCTGAAGATGAAGACAATACGCTTCTCCGAAACGTCGGAAACCACTGAGCCAACGACATAGTGTTACATCTCAGACGACTTAAATCCCAAGAAAGAGGATGTCCGTTTGTCTGTCGCAGTAATGAACGCAGGTTTTTCCCTGCGAACCCCAATCATAAAAATGACTGTAATTACTTGTGTTCTACAAGCAATGTAATTTCTTCATTCCTGTGTGTTGCCAGATGAAACCGCGCAGACGCAGTCCGCCAGAACCCCACAGCACACCTTCAGGACTGGGGTGAGTAGGAACGAACATATACATGTACTGTGGCACTTGTAATTGGACGGAGACTTGGGACAATGTTTTTTGTGTTTAATAAAAAAGCGAGAAAATTTGTGTACTTGCAGAAGTAAGGTCTTCTTTAATAGCTCAGTCTTACAGTTTCACATTGGGCTAAGCGGGTAAAATAAGGATAAATATGTGCAAAAGGAAAGAAGAATAAATGTAACTAGCCTGATCGTGTATGTGTCTTGTTGTACTGGGTATGCCCTTAACACTTTACAGCCCAGTGGTTACTATATGTACCACCAGGTTTAACATTCAGCAATTCTACGTTCTGCCCACACAGTGTATTTATGTGTTTTGTGTGGATCTCAGAACAAACAGCGATTATTTCACTGTACAGCATTAACTGACTGGTTTGTATAACTGAGACGGAGTGTGTTTACTGCGCGGTACGAACTGTATTTATGTGTTTTGTGTGGATCTCAGAACAAACAGCGATTATTTCACTGTACAGCATTAACTGACTGGTTTGTATAACTGAGACGGAGTGTGTTTACTGCGCGGTACGGACTGTATTTATGTGTTTTGTGTGGATCTCAGAACAAACAGCGATTATTTCACTGTACAGCATTAACTGACTGGTTTGTATAACTGAGACGGAGTGTGTTTACTGCGCGGTACGGACTGTATTTATGTGTTTTGTGTGGATCTCAGAACAAACAGCGATTATTTCACTGTACAGCATTAACTGACTGGTTTGTATAACTGAGACGGAGTGTGTTTACTGCGCGGTACGGACTGTATTTATGTGTTTTGTGTGGATCTCAGAACAAACAGCGATTATTTCACTGTACAGCATTAACTGACTGGTTTGTATAACTGAGACGGAGTGTGTTTACTGCGCGGTACGGACTGTATTTATGTGTTTTGTGTGGATCTCAGAACAAACAGCGATTATTTCACTGTACAGCATTAACTGACTGGTTTGTATAACTGAGACGGAGTGTGTTTACTGCGCGGTACGGACTGTATTTATGTGTTTTGTGTGGATCTCAGAACAAACAGCGATTATTTCACTGTACAACATTAACTGACTGGTTTGTATAACTGAGACGGAGTGTGTTTACTGCGCGGTACGGACTGTATCTATGTGTTTTGTGTGGATCTCAGAACAAACAGCGATTATTTCACTGTACAACATTAACTGACTGGTTTGTATAACTGAGACGGAGTGTGTTTACTGCGCGGTACGGACTGTATCTATGTGTTTTGTGTGGATCTCAGAACAAACAGCGATTATTTCACTGTACAGCATTAACTGACTGGTTTGTATAACTGAGACGGAGTGTGTTTACTGCGCGGTACGGACTGTATCTATGTGTTTTGTGTGGATCTCAGAACAAACAGCGATTATTTCACTGTACAGCATTAACTGACTGGTTTGTATAACTGAGACGGAGTGTGTTTACTGCGCGGTACGGACTGTATCTATGTGTTTTGTGTGGATCTCAGAACAAACAGCGATTATTTCACTGTACAACATTAACTGACTGATTTGTATAACTGAGACGGAGTGTGTTTACTGCGCGGTACGGACTGTATTTATGTGTTTTGTGTGGATCTCAGAACAAACAGCGATTATTTCACTGTACAACATTAACTGACTGGTTTGTATAACTGAGACGGAGTTTGTTTACTGCGTGGTAAGAAGTGGATCTTTAAGTGTATTGAACTGAGCTTAGTCTTTGCGGCAACCAGAATTCCGCGCTATATAATTTTATCAAAACATTATACAGGTAGCCAACAACGTCATACAAGATCACGACAATGTAAAACGTTCGCAACGTTGGACACGGCCAAGAACAAGACAGGCAATATAAGGACTTAAGTTTAGTGACGCCTCAAGCCTCTAAGCCGCTGTTGAAGTAAGGAAGTAAGGCCTGTGCGTGTTTTTGTTGTACAGTGGAAGCATGTACATAGTGCAACATGATATACAGCTCATGACAGACATGTACATAGTGCAACATGATATACAGCTCATGACAGACATGTACATAGTGCAACATGATATACAGCTCATGACAGACATGTACATAGTGCAACATGATATACAGCTCATGACAGACATGTACATAGTGCAACATGATATACAGCTCATGACAGACATGTACATAGTGCAACATGATATACAGCTCATGACAGACATGTACATAGTGCAACATGATATACAGCTCATGACAGACATGTACATAGTGCAACATGATATACAGCTCATGACAGACAACAGCCCGCTTGCCGCAGATGGCGCCCCAAGTCTGACAGATTGTAGCACTGAATACATTGACCAATCTGGCCACGATCCCAAGGAGGGAATAAACAACAAGACTGACTGACTGACCGACCGTAAGTCGCTAAGTGACTGACTTATTCTTTAAAGGGCCAATTGAGTTTACCCTGGCTGTGTCCATGCGACTGAATGACAGAGCATCGCGACGTTACGTAGTGTTAACATCACCTCATTACAGCTGTGTACAGCGTCATTGCTATACCATTACGTTCTGCAGCCAACAGCAGTGTACAGCGTCATTGCTATACCATTACGTTCTGCAGCCAACAGCAGTGTACAGCGTCATTGCTATACCATTACGTTCTGCAGCCAACAGCAGTGTACAGCGTCATTGCTATACCATTACGTTCTGCAGCCAACAGCAGTGTACAGCGTCATTGCTATACCATTACGTTCTGCATGCAGTTCTACTGACGATGCAGTACTAATACGTTACACACGGAGTTCTCCACGACAGATTTGTTACGTATATTAAATAAGCCACATGACGTCATATGACTGGCCGCATAATATTCACGCGCTGCTCCACGTTCTATTATTTCGGTCCTTTCTTTAAAAAGGTAAAGGTACAGTTCACCCTACAACAGGCCATGAAGGCCCAGAGGGGGAGTAGAGGTATAGCTCTACTCTTTCTTGAACCTCGTCGCTAGATGTGGGTGTGTGGTTAAGTCCAAGCCCCGGCCGATGTACCCCCCGGGAATGACCCGGTACCCACTGTATAGGAGGCTGGGTAGGTCCCAGGGCCGGTCTGGACGGGTGCTAAAAATCTCGCCCCCACCGGTATTCGATCCCCGGACCGTCCAGCTCGTAGCAAGTCGCTATACCGACTCGCTCTTTCTTTATTCTTACAAAAGCCACGCGCTTAGTTCATCTGTCGGAGTGCTGCTGTGTTGTATTGCATGCTGATTGCTCAACTGTTTCTTCATCCTCAGCCCGCAGAGCACAATGTACGTGTTCTGTCTCAACTCACAAAGGTGTTCCTTCCTCACAGAGGAAACAGCCCGATAGCAGTGGCTGCCATGTCAATCACTCAATCACTCAATCACTCAGTCACTCACAGGCGGTGCTTGTGAAGACCGCGGTGTTACGCGATGTGCCGACGTGTGGTTTTACAGACAGGTACCGACATTTCGCAGGAACCTGCTGTCTCCATCTTCAGGGTAGAGCCTGTCGGTATTACCTATCAAATTATATGACGTCACATCCCCGTGGACTGTAATCACCATAAAAGTTTTGCCTTTAATTTGTAGGCCAATTCACGGCGTCACATAAAATACGTTTTTATATCGCAGTCAGTTCCGGCCGTCCTTTAGACTTCGAAGCACGTGTTCAGTGCCACGTGCAGTCCAAAGTCCCTCGGGTTGCCAAATTTGAATTCTCAGTTCAGCGTGGATTTTCAGAGTCCTCCTTTTGCCAGCTAACTAAAGTTTGTGAATTTGTATCGCTACTCCGCTGCGAATGCGCGCGGTAAGTTGAGTTGGATAAACGAGACGACAGGAAGTGACAAACGATGATTGGCACACAAAATAACGACACTACGTTTTCTGAGAAGGGATCTTGAACTAACACATTCCAAACATAACATCTATTTTTGTTGAACATCCCATTAAAACATTTCGTACACCTTAAAATACAACACAAGACAGTTCTAATGCATTCATTAGCGCTATATAATACAACAAGACAGTTCTAATGCATTCATTAGCGCTATATAATACAACAAGACAGTTCTAATGCATTCATTAGCGCTATATAATACAACAAGACAGTTCTACTAATGCATTCATTAGCGCTATATAATACAAGACAGTTCTACTAATGCATTCATTAGCGCTATATAATACAACAAGACAGTTCTAATGCATTCATTAGCGCTATATAATACAACAAGACTAGTTCTAATGCATTCATTAGCGCTATATAATACAACAAGACAGTTCTACTAATGCATTCATTAGCGCTATATAATACAACAAGACAGTTCTAATGCATTCATTAGCGCTATATAATACAACAAGACAGTTCTACTAATGCATTCATTAGCGCTATATAATACAACAAGACAGTTCTAATGCATTCATTAGCGCTATACAATACATCTCCCACGGAACTGAAACCCTCCGTATTGGGACTCCAGTAACAGCTATTGTGAACTTCAACACTGTCACCGTCCGCCCTTTGACACCAAAACAATCACAAACAGGGAAATCAAGAGAGCGTTTGTTGGCAGAACTGCGGGGGATGCACTGTGACTTCTCAGTGTGCCAACTTCGTTGTCATCTGTGCAGAATTTGCGTGGTGGGCCGAAGCAGGCAGAATAGCCAATCACATGGGCAATGTAATTCTGCTCGAAGACGCCCGATAGCAGGTGAGCGCCGGGTCCTCTCGAGAAGACGGGGACGTCTTCGCCAGCGTGCGTCTCATCGGACAGGTAAGACGGCGAGAAGTGACGATATCTGGAAAGACGCCAAGCGGAACGTGCACTGTTATATGACGTGCAATACGTGTCACGTACATCTAAGCAACAACGTGCACTGTTATATGACGTGCGATAAGTGTCACGTACATCTAAGCAACAACGTGCACTGTTATATGACGTGCAATACGTGTCACGCACATCTGAGCAACAACGTGCACTGTTATATGACGTGCGATACGTGTCACGTACATCTAAGCAACAACGTGCACTGTTATATGACGTGCAATATGTGTCACGTACATCTAAGCAACAACGTGCACTGTTATATGACGTGCAATACGTGTCACGTACATCTGAGCAACAACGTGCACTGTTATATGACGTGCGATACGTGTCACGTACATCTAAGCAACAACGTGCACTGTTATATGACGTGCAATACGTGTCACGTACATCTGAGCAACAACGTGCACTGTTATATGACGTGCGATACGTGTCACGTACATCTAAGCAACAACGTGCACTGTTATATGACGTGCAATACGTGTCACGCACATCTAAGCAACAACGTGCACTGTTATACGACGTGCAATACGTGTCACGCACATCTAAGCAACAACGTGCACTGTTATACGACGTGCAATACGTGTCACGCACATCTACGCAACCTTTCACACCATCGACGACCTTCAAGGCACGCTGTGGCCTATCAAGATATTTAGTTTAATGCATGTACAATTAAAGTTGTCCGTGTTCACGCCATGAAGGTATATAGGGGGAATGGAGGTACGAGTATAACTATACTCATTCTTAACCTCGTCACCACAGGAAAGAAAGTTGTCAGCCTCACGCCCCGGCTGCTATATCCGGGGGGGGGGGGAAATTCCTCAGCACCCAATGAACAGGAGGCTGGGTAGGCCTCAGGCGGTCCGGATATTTCGCGAAGGCAAAAACCTCTTTTTCGTGACATTCAAGTAGGGGCCAAGAATACTTTGCCTGACCGTGAGTGGACCGGGGCCTCACTGATCTGACTGTCGTGACAATAGTACGAACTGTGCAATGTCCTGCAGCCTCCTGTTACTGCATTATGATTATTATTATTACTATTGTGACATGCGTCCTACCTTGCCTGCCGTCTCTCCTCTTCAGGAATCACTCGCCACAAGCCCGCAGAACAGTTGGACAAGTTCGATGCCCGGTGAGTGTCAAATCCAGGGCCATTTGCATAGCTCAGCGTTTCATACGGAACTTCGTCAGGCGATTTGTTCGCGTAACCTGCGAGAACAGAGCAGGATTGTGCTGTAGGCATTTTGTGGATCGTAAGGTACGTCTTTTGTGCTGTAGGCATTTTGTGGATCGTAAGGTACGTCTTTTGTGCTGTAGGCATTTTGTGGACCGTAAGGTACGTCTTTTGTGCTGTAGGCATTTTGTGGACCGTAAGGTACGTCTTTTGTGCTGTAGGCATTTTGTGGACCGTAAGGTACGTCTTTTGTGCTGTAGGCATTTTGTGGACCGTAAGGTACGTCTTTTGTGCTGTAGGCATTTTGTGGACCGTAAGGTACGTCTTTTGTGCTGTAGGCATTTTGTGGACCGTAAGGTACGTCTTTTGTGCTGTAGGCATTTTGTGGATCGTAAGGTACGTCTTTTGTGCTGTAGGCATTTTGTGGACCGTAAGGTACGTCTTTTGTGCTGTAGGCATTTTGTGGACCGTAAGGTACGTCTTTTGTGCTGTAGGCATTTTGTGGACCGTAAGGTACGTCTTTTGTGCTGTAGGCATTTTGTGGACCGTAAGGCACGTCTTTTGTGCTGTAGGCATTTTGTGGACCGTAAGGTACGTCTTTTGTGCTGTAGGCATTTTGTGGACCGTAAGGTACGTCTTTTGTGCTGTAGGCATTTTGTGGACCGTAAGGTACGTCTTTTGTGCTGTAGGCATTTTGTGGACCGTAAGGTACGTCTTTTGTGCTGTAGGCATTTTGTGGACCGTAAGGTACGTCTTTTGTGCTGTAGGCATTTTGTGGACCGTAAGGTACGTCTTTTGTGCTGTAGGCATTTTGTGGACCGTTAGGTACGTCTTTTGTGCTGTAGGCATTTTGTGGATCGTAAGGCACGTCTTTTGTGCTGTAGGCATTTTGTGGATCGTAAGGCACGTCTTTTGTGCTGTAGGCATTTTGTGGACCGTAAGGTACGTCTTTTGTGCTGTAGGCATTTTGTGGACCGTAAGGTACGTCTTTTGTGCTGTAGGCATTTTGTGGACCGTAAGGTACGTCTTTTGTGCTGTAGGCATTTTGTGGACCGTAAGGCACGTCTTTTGTCCTTTTCCCCAAGCACGGCAGATTTATCGTGTAGAAAGCCTGCATCTCCCGGGAGGGCAGCAGTCATCGGCACAACTACAAGACAGGCTATTTATGAGGAACATCGCAGTACTGAGGGTAGGAATCATGCTTCCTATTTGTGAGGTTCTGGGTTGAAAACCTGACCCTGAATCTGGCTAACCTAATTAAGGTTTCTGGTGGTTTATCTCAGTCCCTCAAACCAAGTGCCAGGAAAGGACCTCAAATTATAAGACCGTTTCCTTCCACATCCTTTTCCAGTCATTATTCATTAGTCACTCTCTCTTTAGATATTATATAGCCTGAGCTATCGGAAGCTTCATTTTATCAAGCAAAAAAAAAAAACACCTGACGTCTGAGATTCTCACCATGGCGACTGTGAAGATTACTGCGTGTAGTTTGGTACACAGGCACCAACCTTTCGGAGGAAGCTGCTAACTCCCTACTCGAGGTAAAGAATTGAGACCAAACAACACGGTGCCACATCATAGAATACAGTAGCCTGGATAACAAGCGATATAACATAACATAATATTATGTAAAAACTTTACAATAATAAGAAAAAGAATGCAGCGAAATCCCTTAAATGGACCATGATAATGCAGATGGCGGAGTTGACTGAACAAACTGAAATCGCATTATTCTCAGACACAAGCGATACAGACTTGGCTCACAACATTTTCCACACGAACTAGTTTGGGACTAAACAGGACCTTCTCGTTGTGAAGGCGACAATGTCTGCATTATAGAATGTCTGCAATGTACTTGTAATGAACGGCTATCACAAACGTCTAGTTCATGTGAGAATGCGGATAAGGCAGGGTCTAGACCTTTATGAACATGGACAGACGTTCGAGATTTCAACCTTTCGTGATTTCCCATTTCAATACCAGTGTTTCGACAAACACCAAAAAACTTGTGCCGTACAAATGTGACACTCAGCTTGCCCGGTACAAGTGTGACACTCAGCTTGCCAGGTACAAGCGTGACACTCAGCTTGCCCGGTACAAGTGTGACACTCAGCTTGCCAGGTACAAGTGTGACACTCAGCTTGCCCGGTACAAGTGTGACACTCGGCTTTCCCGGTACAAGTGTGACACTCGGCTTTCCCGGTACAAGTGTGACACTCGGCTTGCCCGGTACAAGTGTGACACAGCTTGCCCGGTACAAGCGTGACACTCATCTTGCCCGGTACAAGTGTGAAACTCAGCTTGCCCGGTACAAGTGTGACACTCAGCTTGCCCGGTACAAGTGTGACACTCGGCTTTCCCGGTACAAGTGTGACACTCAGCTTGCCCGGTACAAGTGTGACACTCGGCTTTCCCGGTACAAGTGTGACACTCGGCTTTCCCGGTACAAGTGTGACACTCGGCTTGCCCGGTACAAGTGTGACACTCGGCTTGCCCGGTACAAGTGTGACACTCGGCTTGCCCGGTACAAGTGTGACACTCGGCTTGCCCGGAACATGTGTGACACTCAGTTTCCTGTCACTACGTTAGTACAACTGCTGTCATTTAATTACTACACTCCGTACCTAAGATGTCATTTCCACGCCCAGGGTACCCATTAATCGTGAAGGAATGCGAATGATCGGCGGTGACTATGATCAGCGTGTCGGCAGGGTCCGTGTTGCGGGCTGCATACGCTACAGCGTCGTCCAGTTCGGCCGTCTCATGCAGGGCCAACTGCGCATAATTGGCGTGGTGAGCGTGGTCTATACGCCCGCCCTCCACCATCAGCACGTACCCCATTTGGTTCCTTGACAGAAATTTGATCGCTTGTGACGTCATGTTCTGCAGTGATGGCGTCCCGTTCGGACCATGGTCTCGCTCCAGTGCATAGGGCATGTGACCAGGGCTGAACAACCCCAGTAAGTAGTCCACCTGCAATACAAGACACCCTTCTCAACAAAGGTTTCTGCAGGTAGAAGTAACAGCTGTTGGCATGGAAGAGACTTTGCCGCTTTAAACGACTAAACCAATAGGAAGTGCATTTATATCAGTTCTCCACGATTTCCGAAAAGGATTGTTTTTTGTCAGATTCCCAGGCTTAGACCGTTTGTCCTTCTGCTAAAAGGTCGTGTAGATGAAGATGAGTATGGAGCACTGGTGGAATGAAACTGAGGGGGGGGGGGGGGGGGGGAGGACGGAAGTACTCGGAGAAGTGTCAATTTGTCCACCATCGAGAGTTCAGTCCACTCGATCAAATTATTCTAACATTTGCCAAATACAAGTGCAATCAAAATGCTGTATTATTTTCCATCAGCACTGGTATAACGTTATGAGGCAAACAAATCTCTTGTCCATCTCGAGGTGCTGATACAGTTCTTACCTTGCTGCTGTCTGCATTTGTCAATTCCTTCTGGCCAGTATCCATGTGTCCAAAAGTGCTGATACAGTTCTTACCTTGCTGCTGTCTGCATTTGTCAATTCCTTCTGGCCAGTATCCGTGTCCAAAAGTGCTGATACAGTTCTTACCTCGCTACTGTCTGCATTTGTCAATTCCTTCTGGCCAGTATCCATGTGTCCAAAAGTGCTGATACAGTTCTTACCTTGCTGCTGTCTGCATTTGTCAGTTCCTTCTGGCCAGTATCCATGTGTCCAAAAGTGCTGATACAGTTCTAACCTCGCTGCTGTCTGCATTTGTCAGTTCCTTCTGGCCAGTATCCATGTGTCCAAAAGTGCTGATACAGTTCTTACCTCGCTACTGTCTGCATTTGTCAGTTCCTTCTGGCCAGTATCCATGTGTCCAAAAGTGCTGATACAGTTCTTACTTTGCTGCTGTCTGCATTTGTCAATTCCTTCTGGCCAGTATCCATGTGTCCAAAAGTGCTGATACAGTTCTTACCTTGCTGCTGTCTGCATTCATCAGATCTGCCGTGTTGTTAACGAACAGGTAGCTCCTCTTGCCTGACATCCACGTGTCCACTAAGTTTCTGCCGTCAGTTCTGTTGCACGAGTCATCATCTCCAGGATCTACAGGAATTCCAAACTGCTTTTTCCCTCCTCCCAGTATTACTCTGAAATGTCTGCAAAGGAAACGCCGTCATTTTGTAGTTTATTCAAGACAGTTCTAGAGTGACGTAGGTCTTCATATTACGGCAACATGTACATCGCCTAACAAGCAGAATATATTAAGAGAAACATACATACACACACAAACAAACACAAACAAATACAAATACATACAAACACACACAAACATACAAACACAAACACACACAAACACACACCAACAAACACAAACAAATACAAACATACAAACACACACAAACATACAAACACAAACAAACAAACACAAACACACACAAACAAACACAAACAAACACACACGAACAAATACAAACACATACAAACACACACAAACAAACACAAACAAACACAAACACAAAAAACACGAACAAATACAAACACATACAAACACACACACAAACAAACACAAACATACAAACACAAACACATACAAACGCAAACACACAAACACAGACAAACACACAAACACACAAACACACAAACAAACACAAACAAACACAAACCCATACAAACACACAAACAAACGCAAACATACAAACACACACAAACAAATACAAACACAAACAAACACAAACATACAAACACAAACATACAAACACAAACACACACAAACAAACATAAACAAACATACACAAACAAACACATACAAACACAAACATACAAACACAAACATACAAACACAAACACACACAAACAAACACAAACAAACATACACAAACACAAACACACGCATATTGCAGAGTACGCTAAACTATAAATTTACTACAATCACTGTATTTTTGATGCGAAAGCCTGACAGGAAGAAACTATTTAAAGGATTTGTGTATATTGGAGCATTATATTGAAGTAGATCTCAAAGAAATAGAATGGAGGTGTGGACTGTGTTTATGTGGAACATTACAGGGCTCAGTGGCGGCCCTTCAGTACCAGAATGGAGGTGTGGACTGTGTTTATGTGGAACAGTACAGGGCTGAGTGCCGGCCTTCAGTACCAGAATGGAGGTGTGGACTGTGTTTATGTGGAACAGTACAGGGCTGAGTGCCGGCCTTCAGTACCAGAATGGAGGTGTGGACTGTGTTTATGTGGAACAGTACAGGGCTGAGTGCCGGCCTTCAGTACCAAAATGGAGGTGTGGACTGTGTTTATGTGGAACAGTACAGGGCTGAGTGCCGGCCTTCAGTACCAGAATGGAGGTGTGGACTGTGTTTATGTGGAACAGTACAGGGCTGAGTGCCGGCCTTCAGTACCAAAATGTAGGTGTGGACTGTGTTTATGTGGAACAGTACAGGGCTGAGTGCCGGCCTTCAGTACCAAAATGGAGGTGTGGACTGTGTTTATGTGGAACAGTACAGGGCTGAGTGCCGGCCTTCAGTACCAGAATGGAGGTGTGGACTGTGTTTATGTGGAACAGTACAGGGCTGAGTGCCGGCCTTCAGTACCAAAATGTAGGTGTGGACTGTGTTTATGTGGAACAGTACAGGGCTGAGTGCCGGCCTTCAGTACCAAAATGGAGGTGTGGACTGTGTTTATGTGGAACAGTACAGGGCTGAGTGTCGGCCTTCAGTACCAGAATGGAGGTGTGGACTGTGTTTATGTGGAACAGTACAGGGCTCAGTGGCGGCCCTTCAGTACCAGAATGGAGGTGTGGACTGTGTTTATGTGGAACAATACAGGGCTCAGTGGCGGCCCTTCAGTACCAGAATGGAGGTGTGGACTGTGTTTATGTGGAACAGTCCAGGGCTCAGTGGCGGCACTTCAGTACCAGAATGGAGGTGTGGACTGTGTTTATGTGGAACAGTACAGGGCTCAGTGGCGGCCCTTCAGTACCAGAATGGAGGTGTGGACTGTGTTTATGTGGAACAGTCCAGGGCTCAGTGGCGGCCCTTCAGTACCAGACACTTGGTGTTGCATCCTAAGAGGAACATAGGCCGAAGGTGTTCGAGAATAGGGTGCTGAGGAAGGAAGACCTTTGGGTCTAAGAGGGTGGACGTGGCAGGAAACAGGCCAAGACTGCATAATGACGAGCTTCATGATTTGTACCGTCACGAAATATTGTGACGGTCATCAAATTTGGAGGATTAGAGGGGTGGAACATGTACACACGTATGGGGCGGAACACAAGCACAAGAAGTTACTGTTAGGCATCTGAAGGCAGGACACAACGTGGGAAACATAGGTGTATATGGGAAGATAACATTAATATTGATCTTAAATACATAGGATGGTAGGACGTCGGCTGGAACCAACCGGCTGAGAGTAGGAACGAGTAGGGGGCTGTTGTGGACACGGTGCTGAACCTTTGGGTTACATAAAATACGCGGAATTTCTTGACTGGCTGAGGAGTTCGTAGCTTTAGAAGAAGCAATGTTCCAAGTAGTTAGCTAGCTAGCTAGTCTGTTTGTTTGTTAAGGCAACTTGCCCCCCTTATCTCTCTCTCTCCGCTCTCTCACTGTTGCTCCAACCAAACAACCCCTGCCACAAAGTACATACTTGCCCGGTTCGTCCTCTATCAGTTGCCTCGCAATGTCCTTGATGCAGTCCTTGAAGGCAGGCGGTATAGACGAGTCACACTCCCAGTCGCGGTGGTTGCTGTGAGCATATAGAGCTGCAGGGGTGGCGTGGGTCACCCGGGTGGTGGTCACTATTCCTGTGTGTTTGCCCGCGACTTGAGCCCACTTCATGATTGAACTCAGCTGGCTTTTCGCGTTGTTCTCGACATCGCATTCGTTGAACTTTGCATTCGAGTTGAATCCTAGCATGTAATAATTGGACTTTACACCAGTAAACATGGCTGTAGCCGTGCCAGCTGAGTCCGGGACCTGCAAAATGTAATTCACATCATCCGTTCGGGACCAGACAGCCGGAACAGGACGCTAACAGCAATGGTGTGAAGGGGAAGCCAGCCTTAGATACCTGGGCTTTCTGGGAACTGACTGTGCAGTAGGACACATGGGTACAAACGTGGGGGACGAACCTGCTGCCTACGTCTTCAGGCTTCAAGATGGAGAAACAGATTTCTTCGAAACGTCGGAACAAACTACAAAAATATACGGTGTCACGATCCATAAGACCGTAATCTTGATACTGACCCCCCTGTTAGGCCGTGTCATGGTTCAGGCGGTTAGTCGCCGGCCTCGCACCTGGGAGGCCCGAGTTCGATTCCGGGTCAGTCCATGTGGGATTTGTGGTGGACAAAGTGGCACTGGGACAGGTTTTTCCCCGAGTACTTCGGTTTTCTCCTGTCAATTTCATTCCACCGGTGCTCCATTACTCGGAAAAATGAAAAAAACTGATCATCTTCATCACAGTGTTGCACAAGAAGCCTCAAGGCTGCGGTGCGTCCGCAGCATTTGCTGCGGGGCCCTTCTCCACACAAGAAAACCCTATTATAACTTTAAAAGTCAAAGGTCAGTCTTTAGAGTATACATATACATATACATGTACATATACATATACATGTACATATACATATACATGTACATATACATATACATGTACATTACATATACATATACATTAATGTACATATACATATACATGTACATATACATGTACATATACATATACATGTACATATACATATACATATACATGTACATATACATATACATGTACATATACATATACATGTACATATACATATACATATACATGTACATATACATATACATATACATGTACATATACATGTACAGTCAATACATATACATATACATATACATGTACATATACATGTACATATACATGTACATGTACATGTACATATACATATACATGTACATGTACATTACATGTACATATACATTACATATACATGTATATGTATATGTATATGTACATGTACATATACATATACATATACATGTACATATACATATACATATACATGTACATATACATTTACATATACATATACATATACATATACATATACATGTACATATCATATACATATACATGTACATATACATATACATGTACATATACATATACATATACATTACATATACATATACATGTACATATACATATACATATACATGTACATATACATATACATGTACATATACATATACATGTACATATACATGTACATATACATATACATATACAGTACATATACATATACATGTACATATACATATACATTACATATATATGTACATATTACATATACATATACATGTACATATACATATACATGTACTATATACATATACATATACATGTACACTATACATATACATGTACATATACATATACATATACATATACATGTACATGTACATATACATGTACATGTACATGTACATATACATATACATATACATGTACATGTACATATACATATACATGTACATATACAATATACATAATACATATATATATGTACATATACATATACATATATACATGTACATATACATATACATTATAACATATACATATACATGTACATATACATATACATGTACATGTACATATACATATACATATACATATACATAATACATGTACATGTACATATACATGTACATATACATGTACATATACATATACATATACATATTACACGTACATATACATATACATGTACATTATACATATACATATACATATATATGTACATATACATATACATATACATGTACATATACATGTACATATACATATACATATACATGTACATATACATATACATGTACATATACATATACATATACATATACATATACATATACATATACATGTACATATACATGTACATATACATGTACATATACATATACATATACATATACATGTACATATACATATACATGTACATATACATGTACATATACATATACATATACATATACATGTACATATACATATACATATACATGTACATATACATATACATGTACATATACATATACATATACATATATATGTACATATACATATACATATACATATACATGTACATATACATATACATGTACATATACATATACATATACATGTACATATACATATACATGTACATATACATATACATGTACATATACATATACATATACATATACATATACATGTACATATACATATACATGTACATATACATGTACATATACATATACATATACATATACATGTACATATACATATACATGTACATATACATATACATATACATATATATGTACATATACATATACATATACATGTACATATACATGTACATATACATATACATGTACATATACATATACATGTACATATACATATACATATACATATACATGTACATATACATATACATGTACATATACATGTACATATACATATACATGTACATATACATATACATGTACATATACATATACATATACATATATATGTACATATACATATACATATACATGTACATATACATGTACATATACATATACATGTACATATACATATACATATACATGTACATATACATATACATGTACATATACATATACATATACATGTACATATACATATACATGTACATATACATATACATATACATATACATATACATATACATATACATATACATATACATATACATGTACATATACATGTACATATACATATACATATACATATACATATACATATACATATACATGTACATATACATGTACATATACATATACATATACATATACATATACATATACATATACATCTCTTTCTCTGCACAAACTAAATAACAAACACAATTTTAGTCAACACAGCTATCTTTTATTTGTTTGGCTTTATAAAATGCCACGTGTTTCGACCTTTAAGGACATCATCAGGCGCGAATATATTTAAAGACTGTCAGTCAAATACCTTGACTTGTTGTTACTACGAAAGGCGGCTCTTCTTACAACTTTATCTACTACAAATATATCGGTGTATAAACAACCTGACACACCTTAATTATATAATGTAAGACGTTCTTGTATCTGGCTGTGCTATTGATACAGCATGTATCTGGCTGTGCTATTGATACAGCATGTATGTGGCTGTGCTATTGATACAGCATGTATCTGGCTGTGCTATTGACACAGCATGTATCTGGCTGTGCTATTGATAAAGCATGTATCTGGCTGTGCTATTGATACAGCATGTATGTGGCTGTGCTATTGATACAGCATGTATCTGGCTGTGCTATTGATACAGCATGTATCTGGCTGTGCTATTTATACAGCATGTATCTGGCTGTGCTATTTATACAGCATGTATGTGGCTGTGCTATTGATACAGCATGTATCTGGCTGTGCTATTGACACAGCATGTATCTGGCTGTGCTATTGATACAGCATGTATCTGGCTGTGCTATTTATACAGCATGTATCTGGCTGTGCTATTTATACAGCATGTATGTGGCTGTGCTATTGATACAGCATGTATCTGGCTGTGCTATTGACACAGCATGTATCTGGCTGTGCTATTGACACAGCATGTATCTGGCTGTGCTATTGATAAAGCATGTATCTGGCTGTGCTATTGATACAGCATGTATGTGGCTGTGCTATTGATACAGCATGTATCTGGCTGTGCTATTGATACAGCATGTATCTGGCTGTGCTATTGATACAGCATGTATCTGGCTGTGCTATTTATACAGCATGTATGTGGCTGTGCTATTGATACAGCATGTATCTGGCTGTGCTATTGACACAGCATGTATCTGGCTGTGCTATTGATAAAGCATGTATCTGGCTGTGCTATTGATACAGCATGTATGTGGCTGTGCTATTGATACAGCATGTATCTGGCTGTGCTATTGATACAGCATGTATCTGGCTGTGCTATTGATACAGCATGTACCTGGCTGTGCTATTGATACAGCATGTATGTGGCTGTGCTATTGATACAGCATGTATCTTACAGCATTACAATTATATAACAGTGCAACATTTAGCATTAGTATAAAATCATAAATTTCTTGTATCTTTACTTTATCATAACAATAATTCATTAACTTTGTTCTGTTTCTCGTATTGCTTCACAACAGTCTGCATTGTTTTGTACGTAAAATTGATAAGTTGACCTTGCCCTAATGTAAATTTGTCTCTATGCCTAATCACACCATGAAAACTACGGGGAGGGCGGCGTTTGAGTGAGCTCGGCCTGCGGACGACACGTGTGTCTGTCTGTCTGTCTGTCTGTCTGTCTGTAGTCATCTTGAGGCCGCTCGCTTTAAACCCGACGGAAGGGCTCCCGGTCCCTTAGGAAGGGAGAGTGTGTGGACGTGACGCAGTGAGACAAAACTGAAGTCTAGTAAACCCACAGCTTCTTTACAGCTGACATGGCAACATTGCTATAATTTGTAATTAACAGTCTGTGGGCGTAACTTTTGTATTTTGAGCACAAGGAACGTTGTGGCCACAGTTCACTAACGTTGTGGCCACAGTTCACTAACGTTGTGGCCACAGTTCACTAACGTTGTGGCCACAGTTCACTAACGTTGTGGCCACAGTTCACTAACGTTGTGGCCACAGTTCACTAACGTTGTGGCCACAGTTCACTAACGTTGTGGCCACAGTTCACTAACGTTGTGGCCACAGTTCACTAACGTTGTGGCCACAGTTCACTAACGTTGTGGCCACAGTTCGCGGTGAGGCCGCACAACAAACGTAATGTTAGCGAGGTTCAGTTGCTTGCATTGGCCGACTTCAGCAGTTGATATCGACCGTTCCACAATAATTATGCCGCGCTACGTTTCACATTACGCCAAAACTGCCTCGTACTGAAAACAAAAGACGTACAGGTCGTTGCCTTATACAGGGCGTTTTTTCCTCCTTGACCGATAAAGGCCGGCCGAACGCTCCGCCCGACACTCTGCCAGCGTTACGTCATACGCCGCGTGTCGGGGAGGTTTAACAGTCGATGGCGGGAGCTAGACGAACGATCGCAGTGATGATAGCCTTTAGAAAGTCTAATACAATGATAAGTCGGTCCCTGTCACCACGATAAGTCGGTCACTGTCACCACAATAAGTCGGTCCCTGTCACCACGATAAGTCGGTCCCTGTCACCACGATAAGTCGGTCCCTGTCACCACGATACGTCGGTCACTGTCACCACGATAAGTCGGTCCCTGTCACCACGATAAGTCGGTCACTGTCACCACGATAAGTCGGTCACTGTCACCACGATAAGTCGGTCCCTGTCACCACGATAAGTCGGTCCCTGTCACCACGATAAGTCGGTCACTGTCACCACGATAAGTCGGTCCCTGTCACCACGATACGTCGGTCCCTGTCACCACGATAAGTCGGTCCCTGTCACCACGGCATGGCGCGTCCTCAGGTTGCGGATGGAGGAACGGCCTGCGGATATGGAGGGTAGCTGCGAATATGCAGTCGCGGACAGCCGACAAGGGATGGTCCTCCAGCTTGGGGGTTGTGCGAGGTGCTAACAGCTCCTCACCGTAAAAAATTACCATGTTACGAAACATGTCGCAAAGCCTCGGACCTGGACTAATTCTTTGGTACGACTTATATGGCTCAGGATAGGGACAGGTGGCGGGCTCTTGTGAGTGCGGTAATGAACCTTCAGGTTCCATAAAACGCAGGGAATTTCTTGACTAGCTGACGACCTGTTAGCTTCTCAAGAAGGACTGTGCTCCATAGAGTGAGTGAGTTAGTTAGTTAGTTAGTTAGTTAGTCAATACAAGCTCACTACAGCGTCGGGCCGGCGCTTATCGGTAAAATACGACAGTAACACTCTACACTAATGGAGCTGTCACGCTTCCTGGTGCTGTAGTGCTAGCACTAAATGACACATTTGAAATCGAACAGTGGTGGCGACAGTGTGTAGATGAAATTGTTTATGGAAATGTATTATATACACAATTATGTGGAACATGAGTGTTAAAAGTGTACTATGAGACCGGAGACTAAAAGAAGGCACACTCATGTTTAACTCTTTGAAAACTAGATTAACATGAATTAGATTCAGTCCGTACCTCTCAGTAAACACACTCCGTCTCAGTTATACAAACCAGTCAGTTAATGTTGTACAGTGAAATAATCGCTCTTTGTTCTGAGATCCACACAAAACACATAAATACAGTCCGTACCGCGCAGTAAACACACTCCGTCTCAGTTATACAAACCAGTCAGTTAATGTTGTACAGTGAAATAATCGCTGTTTGTTCTGAGATCCACACAAAACACATAAATACAGTCCGTACCGCGCAGTAAACACACTCCGTCTCAGTTATACAAACCAGTCAGTTAATGTTGTACAGTGAAATAATCGCTGTTTGTTCTGAGATCCACACAAAACACATAAATACACTGTGTGGGCAGAACGTAGAATTTGTGAATGTTAAACCTGGCGGTACAATTAAAAGTTTATTGCCACTTTGCTTACAATTTTCCCTGACATTTCGCTTTCTGCACTAAGACCTTGTATAATTACACTTTAGTTAATGAAGATACCTGTTTATCGACGTTGTACGTTTTGGAAAGGCCGACATTGGGGAAGTGTTCAAAGGACAGCTGGTTCTCCTCGCCGGACTTTCCCGTCCGCTGTCCCTTGTAGATGCGCGCAGCGGTGATGGTGGACATGCCCATACCGTCGCCAATGAAGACGATGACGTTCTTGGCTCGAGCAACTACGTTCTGGAAAAGTGACGTAGAGAGTTTATAATTCACAGAGCACAGGGTAAGACAGTGATGAATAACATGACAAGGTCAAGGTCACCCTGACAAATGTGAACAAAAAAAGGCAAATTCGGTTATCAGTTGGGAACAATAGCACATTAAAGAGGAAGGCCCTTACGGTCTGATACAGAAGGCTTGTGCGTGGAGCTTACGTGGATGAAAAGTTATGGAGGTGTGTATCGGCAAAGTAAGTCACAAGCAACTTGATAAGCAGGCGATTATGCAAAGCGTGGGGATATGTGTGTGTGTGGATGAACGAGCAGCTAGACCAATGTAAATGTGCGAAAACATTTGAGCTGCATAAATACGCGATGTTAGCACGGGGTCAGCTATTTAAACGTGACACAGAGGTCAGATAAATGGAAAGGTAAAATTGTCGCTGTCCACGCAATGACAGCGTACATGGGGCGTAGAATTACACCTCCACTTATTCTTAACCACGGCACTAGATGGAGGTCAGAGATAAATTTCACGTCCCGGCCGCTTTAGCCGCGGAAAAGAACCCATGTACCCCCAGCGAACAGGAGGCTGGGTGGGTTCCAGAGCCGGTCTGGACAATTTGAACAAAAGAAAAATCTCTTGTCCCTCACGGGAGTGGAGCCCAGGACTGTGTCTAACGACTACGCAGTCCGGCTGCCGAAATAAATAAAATGTAATTAAATGCAAGGTGTGGGTAGAATAGAATAGAATAGAAGTATGGGTCGGGCCCTTTATGGTCCCGATGCACGTAGGCCTTTAGCAGGCCCTTTGTGCCCCTTAACCAAACCTAAGTCAGGAGCCCTGTCCTTATAATAAAGGTCCAGATCGCCCCTAGACCTAGTTCTTTGATATCTTCAGGGTGTAAAAATAAAGAACCGAGGTAGATGTGTCTGTGTGTTGCCAAAGCTTCACATTCACACAAAACATGAGCTGAGGTTTCCTCCTCTGCTCTGCATTTCCTACACAGCGGGCTATCACTTAGTCCCATTATGTGAAGATGTCTTCTCAGAGTGTTATGTCCAGTGAGTAGGCCAACAACCACTCTGGATTGTGTCCTGTTAAAGGACAGCAGTTTGGTCTTAGCGGCAATACAAGGGCCCGAGATCAACTCTCGAGCCTGTCTTTGAGTGCCAGCTAATCCCTGCCACATTATCAAGTGCTGTTTGTCTAACCAGCACTGAATTTTCTTCCTTATACTTTGCCTCGAGACTCCCAGGGCCGGCTCTGGTCCCATAAAATTGTTCCCAGAACCCCCCTTTGCGAGCTCGTCGGCGATTTCATTTCCACGTATTCCAGTATGTCCGGGAACCCAAAAGAGTTCCACGGAGTGGCGGGTGGAGATATCATTCAACGCCCTTTGGCACTGTCGTACCAATGGGGACGTTGTTTTAGCAGCCTGAATGGCCTTCAAAGCTGCTTGACTATCAGAGCAGATACTAATGTATTTCTCTGATCCTACATAAGCTTGTACTTCATAAGCACAGGCCAGGATAGCATATATCTCAGCCTGGAAAACTGTTACATGTTTTCCTAGAGAGATACTGAGCCTCCTCCCCGAGGACTGCCCATAGACTCCGGCCCCCGATCTCCCCCCTGTGTCCTGGACCCATCTGTATACCAGACGAGCCCCTTTATTACAGGCGGGGATCCAGGTCCCTTTGTCCACTCCTCTCTATTCAACATGTTAACCTTATACCTAATCTCAAAGTTATATATCGGCCTCATGATATCATTCCCCATACTAAATATGGGATCCGATTTCTGAAGCCGTATTAATATATTACTATGTCCGCCATTGGGGTGCAGGTAAGACCAACATCCCAGACTCCAGATTCTATGCGCAGCTAATCTTGCCTCACTTTGGACCACCAGATCAAGTGGTGGAAGGCAAGTGAGTACCTCCAAGGCACTGGTCGGTGTAGTGCGCATAGCCCCTGTTATTCCCAGACAAGCTGATCTCTGGATTCTACTCAGCTGTTCCTTGGCACTAGCTGTTTGACAGCCAGGCCACCAGACTAGAGATGCATAGGTGATGGACGGCCGTATGATAGAAACGTATAGCCAATAGACCACTTTGGGTTGTAGGCCCCACGTCCTACCAAAGGCCCTCCTGCAGGCCCACAACAAGTTGTGTGCCTTCTTCACCTTGATATTCACATGCTCCCGCCAGGACAGTCGATAATCTAGGATCATTCCCAGATATTTGACCGCCCCAGAACGGTGCAGTGTGCTTCCAAAGAAGAGGGGTTCAAAGAAACCTTCAAGTTTCCTTCTTCTTGTAAAGACCACCATGTCGGTCTTATCAGGGTTAACTGACAGGCCGACTCTGCCGCACCATTTCTCTACTGTATGAAGAGCCCCTTGCATGAGCTCTGACACAGTGTTCGGGAATTTCCCCATTGTCAACAAACAAATGTCGTCGGCATATCCCTGGCAGTATACACCGTCCCCACTGAGCCTTGCCATCAAATCATCGACAACAAGGCACCACAGGAGCGGTGATAACACGCCTCCTTGTGGGCATCCCCTAGATATCGCGACCCTCAAGAACATGTCATTAAGAGTCGCCGTGGCCACACGGCCTTCTAGAGTAGCCCTAATCCACCGGATAATAGTGGAGCTGGCTCCATGCTTAACCAGAGCGTTACATATGGAGTCATAAGAGGTGTAATTAAATGCTCCTTCTATATCCAGCAAAACACCCAATGCTAGCTCCCGTTGGTCCAGCACCTTCTCAACCCGCACCACGAGCTGATGAAGGGCCGTCTCAACAGATTTCCCAGCTTGGTAAGCATGCTGGTTGGTATGCAATGGCCTCAAAGCCAAAGCTCCATCCCTTATATGTCTATCTACCAGCCTTTCCATTGTCTTGAGTAAAAACGATGTGAGGCTGATAGGTATAAAGTCCCTTGGCCCAGTATAGGAATTCCTCCCGGGTTTAGGTATAAACACTACCTTAACCTGGCGCCAAATGGCTGGGACATAGCCCATAGCCAGGCAGGCACGAAATATTCTGATCAGGTATGGAATGACAATCTCCCGTCCCTGTTGTAACAGAGCTGGCTATATGCCATCCATTCCTGGACTTTTGTATGGCGAAAAAGAATTAATCGCCCATTCCACTTTCCTATAGGTGACAACCTCCGCAGCCACCTGCCAATCGCATCGTTTTGCGCGACAGGCGGCCGCAGGTGCCGCCATCTCCTCAGTAATTACAGAGTCTGGAAAGTGAGTCGCAAGCAGGAGTTCTATGGTTTCTCCCTCCGATTGTGTCTGCAATCCGGAAGGAGTCACCAAGGACCCCAGTTTAGTTTTTGGGTCCCTAGAAAGAGCCCTATGTAATCTTACCGCAGTAGGTAGATCATTAATAGAGTTACAGAAGGCCCTCCAAGAGTCTTTAGAAGCCTTCCTTACCTCTTTCCTATATCTTCGCTAGCCTCCTTATGGATTTCCCAGTTCCGACAAGTTCTTTCTATACGACTTTTATTAAAAAGCCGTCTTACCTCCTTTCTAAGGGTTTCCAATCTGGATGTCCACCTTAGAGTGGATTTACCTACTCTCTCAGTTCTGAGAGGGCAGTTATTTTCATAGGCCGATATCAGAGCCTGTTGCAGGTAACTTACAATCAGTTCCAATCCAGCCTCGTCTATTATGTTCATTTTTGGGCCCTGTTCCATCCTCCCTCTCAGGTCCCAACGAAAGGAGTCCCAATTGGTGCTCCTCGGGTTCCTGATTAGGCGTTCCGGTACTGAGCCCTTTAATTTGAACATAATATGTTTATGATCTGACAGGGAGGGTTCCGATGAGACCTCGCAGTCTTTAATATTCTCTGAGATTCCAATGGATCCCAGGGTAATGTCGATTACTTCTAGCCTTCTGCTATTGCAGAAGGTAGGTTCGTCTCCTCGATTCAGAATTTCCAAGCTCGTAGTGCTTAGAAATTCCGATAACGCCAATCCTCTATCATTGCAGTTGGTGCTGCCCCATAAAGTATGATGACAATTGGAGTCACACCCCACAATGAGATGAAGGTTCTTCTCTTCACAATAACCCACGAGTTCCTCAAATTCTCTTGTTGGTGGAGGTTCCTCGGAATCGTAAGGCAAATAGGCGGAGCAAGCAATCAAGCTTTTCTCCTTCTTGCCTTCATTATATTTAATCTGAACTGCTACTAGGTCCCTGGTAGAGAATCCTGGGAGCATCCAAATATTCTTATTCCTAGCAATGACACATGCCCTTGATCTATCTGTTCCGCTTGCGCAGAACAGGGTATATCCTTGGATGTTTAGACCCATGATACGGCCCTCACGCACCCATGGTTCCTGTATCAGGGCTAAGTCTAAGGTGTGGGTATGTGTGTGTGTGTATAAAATGCGTTCATAGAGAGAAACAGACAGAGTGTCACAATGATCCACACACAGTGTCACAATGATCCACACACAGTGTCACAATGATCCACAGACAGTGTCACAATGATCCACAGACAGTGTCACAATGATCCACAGACAGTGTCACAATGATCCACAGACAGTGTCACAATGATCCACAGACAGTGTCACAATGATCCACAGACAGTGTCACAATGATCCACAGACAGTGTCACAATGATCCACAGACAGTGTCACAATGATCCACAGACAGTGTCACAATGATCCACAGACAGTGTCACAATGATCCACAACAGTGTCACAATGATCCACAGACAGTGTCACAATGATCCACAGACAGTGTCACAATGATCCACAACAGTGCACAATGATCCACAGACAGTGTCACAATGATCCAACAGACAATGTGTCACAATGATCCACAGACAGTGTCACAATGATCCACAGACAGTGTCACAATGATCCACAGACAGTGTCACAATGATCCACAGACAGTGTCACAATGATCACACATACATGACTCTAACAATGATCCAAAACGTGAAAAATGATATGAATTCAAAAACTCACAGACAGTGCACAAGCAACCACAAATTTATTTTTGACATATATCCAAACATGTCCATGATCACAGCCATGCCGACACGAATCCACGAACATTTATTTAACAATTTCAGTCGGTTACAAATCATGGTCACAAAGATCCACGACATTTATCAAACTGAAATATTCCCAACATTTATATATTCCACAAACATTGTCTTTTAATTACCAAAGAATGCACTTCACAACTTGTACCAACACCTATTATGTTTATAACTAACGATCACACAATATCGACAGATATTGTCACACTATTATCCACAGACAGCTGTACAACTCACACACGACGTCATAAAGTATGACTAATGTAAGTACTAACACATGGCACACCGACGTCATAAAGTAATATGACTAGTAAAGTAAGCTACTAACAGGCCAGGCCACACCGACGGTCATAAATTTTGTAATGACTAATGAAAGCTACTTAACAGGCAGCACACGACCTGAGTAGCTACAACAGTCAGCACACGAAGGTACATATATGTAATACAATTAAGCTACACAGGTCAGGCCACACCGACGGTCATAAAGTAATGACTAGATGTAAGCTACTAACAGGCCAGTGCCACACCGACGTCATAAAGTAATGACTAGAATGTAAGCTACTAACAGGCCATGTCACACCGACGTCATAATAGTTAAATCGATCAGCAAATGTAAGACTTAGCAACAGTCAGGCCACACCGACGGTCATAAAGTAATGACTAGATGTAAGCTACTAACAGGTCAGGCCACACCGACGGTCATAAAGTAATGACTAGATGTAAGCTACTAACAGGCCAGTGCCACACCGACGGTCATAAAGTAATGACTAGATGTAAGCTACTAACAGGCCAGGCCACACCGACGGTCATAAAGTAATGACTAGATGTAAGCTACTAACAGGTCAGGTCACACCGACGGTCATAAAGTAATGACTAGATGTAAGCTACTAACAGGTCAGGCCACACCGACGGTCATAAAGTAATGACTAGATGTAAGCTACTAACAGGCCAGCCACACCGACGGTCATAAAGTAATGACTAGATGTAAGCTACTAACAGGCCAGGCCACACCGACGGTCATAAAGTAATGACTAGATGTAAGCTACTAACAGGTCAGGTCACACCGACGGTCATAAAGTAATGACTAGATGTAAGCTACTAACAGGCCAGGTCACACCGACGGTCATAAAGTAATGACTAGATGTAAGCTACTAACAGGCCAGGTCCCCACCGACGGTCATAAAGTAATGACTAGATGTAAGCTACTAACAGGCCAGGTCCACACCGACGGTCATAAAGTAATGACTAGATGTAAGCTACTAACAGGCCAGGTCACACCGACGGTCATAAAGTAATGACTAGATGTAAGCTACTAACAGGCCAGGTCACACCGACGGTCATAAAGTAATGACTAGATGTAAGCTACTAACAGGCCAGGCCACACCGACGGTCATAAAGTAATGACTAGATGTAAGCTACTAACAGGCCAGGCCACACCGACGGTCATAAAGTAATGACTAGATGTAAGCTACTAACAGGCCAGGCCACACCGACGGTCATAAAGTAATGACTAGATGTAAGCTACTAACAGGCCAGGCCACACCGACGGTCATAAAGTAATGACTAGATGTAAGCTACTAACAGGCCAGGCCACACCGACGGTCATAAAGTAATGACTAGATGTAAGCTACTAACAGGCCAGGCCACACCGACGGTCATAAAGTAATGACTAGATGTAAGCTACTAACAGGCCAGGCCACACCGACGGTCATAAAGTAATGACTAGATGTAAGCTACTAACAGGCCAGGCCACACCGACGGTCATAAAGTAATGACTAGATGTAAGCTACTAACAGGCCAGGCCACACCGACGGTCATAAAGTAATGACTAGATGTAAGCTACTAACAGGCCAGGCCACACCGACGGTCATAAAGTAATGACTAGATGTAAGCTACTAACAGGCCAGGCCACACCGACGGTCATAAAGTAATGACTAGATGTAAGCTACTAACAGGCCAGGCCACACCGACGGTCATAAAGTAATGACTAGATGTAAGCTACTAACAGGCCAGGCCACACCGACGGTCATAAAGTAATGACTAGATGTAAGCTACTAACAGGCCAGGCCACACCGACGGTCATAAAGTAATGACTAGATGTAAGCTACTAACAGGCCAGGCCACACCGACGGTCATAAAGTAATGACTAGATGTAAGCTACTAACAGGCCAGGCCACACCGACGGTCATAAAGTAATGACTAGATGTAAGCTACTAACAGGCCAGGCCACACCGACGGTCATAAAGTAATGACTAGATGTAAGCTACTAACAGGCCAGGCCACACCGACGGTCATAAAGTAATGACTAGATGTAAGCTACTAACAGGCCAGGCCACACCGACGGTCATAAAGTAATGACTAGATGTAAGCTACTAACAGGCCAGGTCACACCGACGGTCATAAAGTAATGACTAGATGTAAGCTACTAACAGGCCAGGTCACACCGACGGTCATAAAGTAATGACTAGATGTAAGCTACTAACAGGCCAGGTCACACCGACGGTCATAAAGTAATGACTAGATGTAAGCTACTAACAGGCCAGGTCCACACCGACGGTCATAAAGTAATGACTAGATGTAAGCTACTAACAGGCCAGGTCACACCGACGGTCATAAAGTAATGACTAGATGTAAGCTACTAACAGGCCAGGCCACACCGACGTCATAAAGTAATGACTAGATGTAAGCTACTAACAGGCCAGGTCACACCGACGGTCATAAAGTAATGACTAGATGTAAGCTACTAACAGGCAGGTCACACCGACGGTCATAAGTAATGACTAGATGTAAGCTACTAACAGGCCAGCCACACCGACGGTCATAAAGTAATGACTAGATGTAAGCTACTAACAGGCCAGGCCACACCGACGGTCATAAGTAATGACTAGATGTAAGCACTAACAGGCCAGCCACACGACGTCATAAAGTAATGACTAGATGTAAGCTACTAACAGGCCAGGCACACGACGGTCATAAAGTAATGACTAGATGTAAGCTACTAACAGGCCAGGCACACCGACGGTCATAAGTAATGACTAGATGTAAGCTACTAACAGGCCAGCCACACCGACGTCATAAAGTAATGACTAGATGTAAGCTACTAACAGGCCAGTCACACCGACGGTCATAAAGTAATGACTAGATGTAAGCTACTAACAGGCCAGTCACACCGACGGTCATAAAGTAATGACTAGATGTAAGCTACTAACAGGCCAGTCACACCGACGGTCATAAGTAATGACTAGATGTAAGCTACTAACAGGCCAGGCACACCGACGGTCATAAAGTAATGACTAGATGTAAGCTACTAACAGGCCAGGTCACACCGACGGTCATAAAGTAATGACTAGATGTAAGCTACTAACAGGCCAGGTCCACACCGACGGTCATAAAGTAATGACTAATGTAAGCTACTAACAGGCCAGTCACACCGACGGTCATAAAGTAATGACTAGATGTAAGCTACTAACAGGCCAGGCCACCGACGGTCATAAAGTAATGACTAGATGTAAGCTACTAACAGGCCAGTCACACCGACGGTCATAAAGTAATGACTAGATGTAAGCTACTAACAGGCCAGGTCCACACCGACGGTCATAAAGTAATGACTAGATGTAAGCTACTAACAGGCCAGGTCACACCGACGGTCATAAAGTAATGACTAGATGTAAGCTACTAACAGGCCAGGTCACACACGACGGTCATAAAGTAATGACTAGATGTAAGCTACTAACAGGCCAGGTCACACCGACGGTCATAAAGTAATGACTAGATGTAAGCTACTAACAGGCCAGGTCACACCGACGGTCATAAAGTAATGACTAGATGTAAGCTACTAACAGGCCAGGTCACACCGACGGTCATAAAGTAATGACTAGATGTAAGCTACTAACAGGCCAGGTCACACCGACGGTCATAAAGTAATGACTAGATGTAAGCTACTAACAGGCCAGGTCACACCGACGGTCATAAAGTAATGACTAGATGTAAGCTACTAACAGGCCAGGTCACACCGACGGTCATAAAGTAATGACTAGATGTAAGCTACTAACAGGCCAGGTCCACACGACGGTCATAAAGTAATGACTAGATGTAAGCTACTAACAGGCCAGGTCACACCGACGGTCATAAAGTAATGACTAGATGTAAGCTACTAACAGCCAGGTCACACACGACGGTCATAAGTAATGACTGATGTAAGCTACTAACGCCAGTGACACCCACGTCGTCATAAAATATGACTAGATGTAAGATCTACTAACAGGCAGGTCACACCGACGGTCATAAAGATGACTAGATGTAAGCTACTAACAGGCCAGGTCCACCCGACGGTCATATAAAGAGTAATGACTAGAGTAAGCCCTAACAGGTCAGGTCACACCGACGGTCAAAAAAGTAATGACTAGATGTAAGCTACTAACAGGACCAGTCGACCACGACCGCGTCATAAAGTAATGACTAGATGTAAGCTACACAGGCCAGGTCACACACGGACGGTCATAAAGTAATGACTAGATGTAATGCTACTACAGGCCCAGCACACCGACGGTCATAAAAGTAATGACAATGTAAAGCTACTAACAGGCCAGGTCACACCGACGGTCATAAAGTAATGACTAGATGTAAGACTACTAACAGGCCAGGTCACACCGACGGTCATAAAGTAAATGACTAGATGTAAGCTACTAACAGGCCAGGACACACGACGGTCATAAAGTAATGACTAGATGTAAGCTACTAACAGGCCAGGCCACACCGACGGTCATAAAGTAATGACTAGTGTAAGCTACTAACAGGCCAGGTCCACCGACGGTCATAAAGTAATGACTAGATGTAAGCTACTAACAGGCCAGGCACACACGACGGTCATAAAGTAATGACTAGATGTAAGCTACTAACAGGCCAGGCCACACCGACGGTCATAAAGTAATGACTAGATGTAAGCTACTAACAGGCCAGGTCACACCGACGGTCATAAAGTAATGACTAGATGTAAGCTACTAACAGGCCAGGTCACACCGACGGTCATAAAGTAATGACTAGATGTAAGCTACTAACAGGCAGGTCACACCGACGGTCATAAAGTAATGACTAGATGTAAGCTACTAACAGGCCAGGTCACACCGACGGTCATAAAGTAATGACTAGATGTAAGCTACTAACAGGCCAGGTCACACCGACGGTCATAAAGTAATGACTAGATGTAAGCTACTAACAGGCCAGGTCACACCGACGGTCATAAAGTAATGACTAGATAGCCTAACAGGCCAGTCACACGACGGTCATAAGTAATGACTAATTAAGCTACTACAGCGCAGGCCACACCGACGGTATAAAGTAATGACTAGATGTAAGTACTAAGCTGGCAGGTCACCCGACGGTCATAAAGTAATGACTAGATGCCCATGATTCGTATCTAGGCAGTAATACCGTTAGACTCCTTGCCGGAGAAGGCACCCGACCGAGACGTTCGACGTTCCAGTCCGCCTGAGTAATTACGTGAGTAATTCGCTGTGGATAGGCCCGGACCGCACGTTCGAACGTCCACGGTCCGTCCTGCAGTAAATACCGTGACGTCACATTCGCTGTGAGATAGGCCCGGACCGCACGTTCGAACGTCCACGGTCCGTCCTGCAGTAAATACCGTGACGTCACATTCGCTGTGAGATAGGCCCGGACCGCACGTTCGAACGTCCACGGTCCGTCCTGCAGTAAATACCGTGACGTCACATTCGCTGTGAGATAGGCCCGGACCGCACGTTCGAACGTCCACGGTCCTTCCTGCAGTAAATACCGTGACGTCACATTCGCTGTGAGATAGGCCCGGACCGCACGTTCGAACGTCCACGGTCCGTCCTGCAGTAAATACCGTGACGTCACATTCGCTGTGAGATAGGCCCGGACCGCACGTTCGAACGTCCACGGTCCGTCCTGCAGTAAATACCGTGACGTCACATTCGCTGTGAGATAGGCCCGGACCGCACGTTCGAACGTCCACGGTCCGTCCTGCAGTAAATACCGTGACGTCACATTCGCTGTGAGATAGGCCCGGACCGCACGTTCGAACGTCCACGGTCCGTCCTGCAGTAAATACCGTGACGTCACATTCACTGTGAGATAGGCCCGGACCGCACGTTCGAACGTCCACGGTCCGTCCTGCAGTAAATACCGTGACGTCACATTCACTGTGAGATAGGCCCGGACCGCACGTTCGAACGTCCACGGTCCGTCCTGCAGTAAATACCGTGACGTCACATTCGCTGTGAGATAGGCCCGGACCGCACGTTCGAACGTCCACGGTCCGTCCTGCAGTAAATACCGTGACGTCACATTCACTGTGAGATAGGCCCGGACCGCACGTTCGAACGTCCACGGTCCGTCCTGCAGTAAATACCGTGACGTCACATTGGCTGTGAGATAGGCCCGGACCGCACGTTCGAACGTCCACGGTCCGTCCTGCAGTAAATACCGTGACGTCACATTCCATGTGAGATAGGCCCGGACCGCACGTTCGAACGTCCACGGTCCGTCCTGCAGTAAATACCGTGACGTCACATTCGCTGTGAGATAGGCCCGGACCGCACGTTCGAACGTCCACGGTCCGTCCTGCAGTAAATACCGTGACGTCACATTCGCTGTGAGATAGGCCCGGACTGCACGTTCGAACGTCCACGGTCCGTCCTGCAGTAAATACCGTGACGTCACTTTCGCTGTGAGATAGGCCCGGACCGCACGTTCGAACGTCCACGGTCCGTCCTGCAGTAAATACCGTGACGTCACATTCGCTGTGAGATAGGCCCGGACCGCACGTTCGAACGTCCACGGTCCGTCCTGCAGTAAATACCGTGACGTCACATTCGCTGTGAGATAGGCCCGGACCGCACGTTCGAACGTCCACGGTCCGTCCTGCAGTAAATACCGTGACGTCACATTCGCTGTGAGATAGGCCCGGACCGCACGTTCGAACGTCCACGGTCCGTCCTGCAGTAAATACCGTGACGTCACTTTCGCTGTGAGATAGGCCCGGACCGCACGTTCGAACGTCCACGGTCCGTCCTGCAGTAAATACCGTGACGTCACATTCGCTGTGAGATAGGCCCGGACCGCACGTTCGAACGTCCACGGTCCGTCCTGCAGTAAATACCGTGACGTCACTTTCGCTGTGAGATAGGCCCGGACCGCACGTTCGAACGTCCACGGTCCGTCCTGCAGTAAATACCGTGACGTCACTTTCGCTGTGAGATAGGCCCGGACCGCACGTTCGAACGTCCACGGTCCGTCCTGCAGTAAATACCGTGACGTCACTTTCGCTGTGAGATAGGCCCGGACCGCACGTTCGAACGTCCACGGTCCGTCCTGCAGTAAATACCGTGACGTCACTTTCGCTGTGAGATAGGCCCGGACCGCACGTTCGAACGTCCACGGTCCGTCCTGCAGTAAATACCGTGACGTCACATTCGCTGTGAGATAGGCCCGGACCGCACGTTCGAACGTCCACGGTCCGTCCTGCAGTAAATACCGTGACGTCACTTTCGCTGTGAGATAGGCCCGGACCGCACGTTCGAACGTCCACGGTCCGTCCTGCAGTAAATACCGTGACGTCACGTTCGCTGCGAGACCAACAGTGCTAGTTACTACATTTTGTGTGCTGTTCTTACTTCGCGAGTCAAGGCCTTCTGCAGCCGGTGCTCTCCGTACTGCACCCAGTGGCTAACATCCTCTTCGCGACTACCTGTGATGGCTGCAACCAACAGTACCAGTATTCCCAGAGCACGTGTAGTCGAAACGGTCTTCTTCATGGCGAGTTCCGATCTGGAATAACAGAACATTTTGTGTTAAGCAGAGAGAGCTACACTTAAGCTGTGCTGCTTAGTGAGCTATGTAGCTCTCGGAGCTATAGTTTGGTCCGTTTGCTTGAAGGTGACGAGGTACATGTGCCACTAATGTACTGACTTTGTGCGTGGGGGGGGGGGGCTCTCGGATTTGATAAGACTGCAGAATGCTGTGCTCTGTGACGTAGTGCACAGACGTCACCACGGCCTTCCTTACTTTCAAGACGCCGTAAAGTTTTACCGGTACATACTGCGGTATAATTTAATTTACACCCGTAAGAAAAGTATGGCATTTCCCTGCGTCGATTTTCAAGAAAGTCACAAATGTTCGGCATAATAACGTCCAGATCTCTTGCGCCCAATTTCCCTCAAATCCGGGCAAAAAGTATGGAAATTACGGGTAGAAATTCTTTACGCCCGTTAGTAAAGCATGGGTCTTAGTGCGGCGATTTTGATGAGACCTACAGTTACTGTATAAGTGATTGTGGATATCTGCTGTATAAGTGATTGTGGATATCTGCTGTATAAGTGATTGTGGATATCTGCTGTATAAGTGATTGTGGATATCTGCTGTATAAGTGATTGTGGATATCTGCTGTATAAGTGATTGTGGATATCTGCTGTATAAGTGATTGTGGATATCTGCTGTATAAGTGATTGTGGATATCTGCTGTATAAGTGATTGTGGATATCTGCTGTATAAGTGATTGTGGATATCTGCTGTACAAGTGATTGTGGATATCTGCTGTATAAGTGATTGTGGATATCTGCTGTATAAGTGATTGTGGATATCTGCTGTACAAGTGATTGTGGATATCTGCTGTATATGTGATTGTGGATATCTGATGTATAAGTGATTGTGGATATCTGCTGTACCGCGTTCTATCCAAATAGGATGACAAATTTAGAAAATGGGGAAAATATTCGTTTACCCCCTTAAATACGGTACAGATGCCATCACGCACATTTTCACCAGCTCACTTTTTTCGACGTTTGTTTTAAAGACGTCTCATACCGAAGTTCAAGGCAATCCGACGATCGGTTTAGCGGCTGACATTACGCTACATGCAGACAACGGACAGAAGACAGACAGACGTGGTAACTACAACAGCAACTTTTGTACTTCGTGAAGTGTCCTAATGACGTGACTTGCCTTACGCTATTGTAGCAGGTTGTGTTGATTGTGCTGCAGAAGGAACGTCAACAAGTGTGTCAAAGGACCAGCGGGCGGTGAATGGACGTTTAGCAGCACTTCATATGCAAATACTGAGAGTTACTTGGCTTGAAGGAAAGAACGGGAAACATAAGTGTCGTCACTGCGTTACCGTGTACAGTCACTGCGTTATCGTGTACAGTCAGTTCTGTTACAGTCGAGTTGTTCTGTGTCCTCGCGTTATAGCAAATGGCGTAACAAAAACAAAAACGTTCCGTCCGTTTTCGTCACACTTGTCGCTGAAGTCGCGCTATAGCCAATTCGCGACATGAAACTCGCGTAACAGCAGAACTGACTTTGAGAACCAACTGTCTTCTGGACTTTGTCCATCGGATAAAATATGAAATCACGACGTTTCGGAAGATGGTTCGTCTTCATAAAATCACGTTTCGGAAGCTCTTTCTTCCGAAACGTCGTGATTTTATGAAGACGAACCAGCTTCCGAAATGTCGTGATTTTATGAAGAACCAGATTCCGAAACGTCGTTATTTTATGAAGAACCAGCTTCCGTAACGTTGTTATTTTATGAAGAACCAGCTTCCGTAACGTTGTTATTTTATGAAGAACCAGCTTCCGAAACGTGATTTTATGAAGAAGAACCAGCTTCCGAAAGTCGTCATTTTATGAAGAACCAGCTTCTGAAACGTAGTGATTTTATGAAGAAGAACCGGCCTCCGAAACGTCGTGATTTTATATTTTAATATTTTATCCGGAGATGGACAAAGTCCAGAAGACAGTTGGTTCTCAACGTTATGTACCGTCATTAGAACCTGTTACATTTTATTAGCAGAACTGACTGTACATCAATTTAGAAACTCAGAAATCCTCTGAACGAATTTTTCAGTGGAAACTGAAAGTGCTGTAAGGAATTTGTGGGACTGCATAAGCTGTTTCACAGTACAGTGATAATGAAGCGTTCTAACGAAGTAGTTTACAGGAAAGTGGAAGTGTGTTCTGCTTTGGCGCTTACAGTAAACTGCTGACGCTTTCCTAAATCTCAGTCACGTGTTTATTTCGCAATAGCATTGCGTAATGTTGCTGTACGCATTTACCAAATTGTTACACATTATGTAGACACTCTTCACTAAATAACACATTTAAATATCCGATGATATTTTCAAATTTCAAAACATGTCCCTCTTATGCAGGTTACCGCTGTGATTATCAGCTCCGTTCTACACGTTGTCACGTCACTACAAGCATGTGTATCACAATATCCTAAAATTGAGTTCTAAAAACCGAAAAGGTTCTGCTCTTTTCGAATTTCTACCGCCCACACAGTTTTTCTTCAGTAACCCAAGGAATTCCGTGATAATGCCTTAACATAGGCAATGACTGCCACTTTGCAATGACTGCCACTTTGCAAGCCCCTAGCCGTGCTTAGGGACATGATAAAAGGGACAATTTGTTTAGCTACTCGAAAGACGCTGATGTTATCTCTAGTATTGACGTCGGTTTGTTTCGTGCCCAGAAGGACGTAACGCTGAGTACTGTCATGTGACAGCAAAATATCGTCAACAATGAGGGAGGCTGCTACGGCAATGTGAACGGTTTAATTGGGTAGAGGCTGACCGTGACAAGCCGCAGGTACAAAGTGACAGCAGTGGGAAAGAACTGCTACAGTGATTAGTGCACGAATGTCCTCTGCAGATATGTAATTAGTGCACGAATGTCCTCTGCAGATATGTAATTTCGCGTTTAAGAAGTGCAAATAATTTTCTTCAGGACCCTGCGCAGAACTGCTGCGAAAAGGAAATAACAGCTTGCGTCATGTCTGTCCGTCTGCTTGTGTCAGCACGGAACACGTCGATCGGTTTTCCGTGACATTTCATATTTGGGATTTTTACTGAAAATTCTGACACACTTTTGGGATTTTCTTTAAAATGTTACAAAAATGATACTGACTGTACGTGAAGATCTGCATGTATCAATGATCTCTACATATGACTGTACGTGAAGATCTGCATGTATCAATGATCTCTACATATGACTGTACGTGAAGATCTGCTTGTATCAATGATCTCTACATATGACTGTACGTGAAGATCTGCATGTATTAATGATCTCTACATATGACTGTACGTGAAGATCTGCTTGTATCAATGATCTCTACATATGACTGTACGTGAAGATCTGCATGTATTAATGATCTCTACATATGACTGTACGTGAAGATCTGCTTGTATCAATGATCTCTACATATGACTGTACGTGAAGATCTGCTTGTATCAATGATCTCTACATATGACTGTACGTGAAGATCTGCATGTATCAATGATCTCTACACATGACTGTACGTGAAGATCTGCATGTATCAATGATCTCTACATATGACTGTACGTGAAGATCTGCATGTATCAATGATCTCTACACATGACTGTACGTGAAGATCTGCATGTATCAATGATCTCTACACATGACTGTACGTGAAGATCTGCATGTATCAATGATCTCTACACATGACTGTACGTGAAGATCTGCTTGTATCAATGATCTCTACATATGACTGTACGTGAAGATCTGCATGTATCAATGATCTCTACATATGACTGTACGTGAAGATCTGCATGTATCAATGATCTCTACATATGACTGTACGTGAAGATCTGCATGTATCAATGATCTCTACACATGACTGTACGTGAAGATCTGCATGTATCAATGATCTCTACATATGACTGTACGTGAAGATCTGCATGTATCAATGATCTCTACACATGACTGTACGTGAAGATCTGCTTGTATCAATGATCTCTACATATGACTGTACGTGAAGATCTGCATGTATCAATGATCTCTACACATGACTGTACGTGAAGATCTGCATGTATCAATGATCTCTACACATGACTGTACGTGAAGATCTGCTTGTATCAATGATCTCTACATATGACTGTACGTGAAGATCTGCATGTATCAATGATCTCTACACATGACTGTACGTGAAGATCTGCATGTATCAATGATCTCTACACATGACTGTACGTGAAGATCTGCATGTATCAATGATCTCTACACATGACTGTACGTGAAGATCTGCTTGTATCAATGATCTCTACATATGACTGTACGTGAAGATCTGCATGTATCAATGATCTCTACATATGACTGTACGTGAAGATCTGCATGTATCAATGATCTCTACATATGACTGTACGTGAAGATCTGCATGTATCAATGATCTCTACACATGACTGTACGTGAAGATCTGCATGTATCAATGATCTCTACATATGACTGTACGTGAAGATCTGCATGTATCAATGATCTCTACACATGACTGTACGTGAAGATCTGCTGTATCAATGATCTCTACATATGACTGTACGTGAAGATCTGCATGTATCAATGATCTCTACACATGACTGTACGTGAAGATCTGCATGTATCAATGATCTCTACACATGACTGTACGTGAAGATCTGCTTGTATCAATGATCTCTACATATGACTGTACGTGAAGATCTGCATGTATCAATGATCTCTACATATGACTGTACGTGAAGATCTGCATGTATCAATGATCTCTACATATGACTGTACGTGAAGATCTGCATGTATCAATGATCTCTACACATGACTGTACGTGAAGATCTGCATGTATCAATGATCTCTACATATGACTGTACGTGAAGATCTGCATGTATCAATGATCTCTACACATGACTGTACGTGAAGATCTGCTTGTATCAATGATCTCTACATATGACTGTACGTGAAGATCTGCATGTATCAATGATCTCTACATATGACTGTACGTGAAGATCTGCATGTATCAATGATCTCTACACTATGACTGTACGTGAAGATCTGCTTGTATCAATGATCTCTACATATGACTGTACGTGAAGATCTGCATGTATCAATGATCTCTACACATGACTGTACGTGAAGATCTGCATGTATCAATGATCTCTACACATGACTGTACGTGAAGATCTGCATTGTATCAATGATCTCTACATATGACTGTACGTGAAGATCTGCATGTATCAATGATCTCTACATATGACTGTACTGAATCTGCATGTATCAATGATCTCTACATATGACTGTACGTGAAGATCTGCATGTATCAATGATCTCTACATATGACTGTACGTGAAGATCTGCTTGTATCAATGATCTCTACATATGACTGTACGTGAAGATCTGCATGTATCAATGATCTCTACATATGACTGTACGTGAAGATCTGCATGTATCAATGATCTCTACATATGACTGTACGTGAAGATCTGCATGTATCAATGATCTCTACATATGACTGTACGTGAAGATCTGCTTGTATCAATGATCTCTACACATGACTGTACGTGAAGATCTGCATGTATCAATGATCTCTACATATGACTGTACGTGAAGATCTGCATGTATCAATGATCTCTACATATGACTGTACGTGAAGATCTGCTTGTATCAATGATCTCTACACATGACTGTACGTGAAGATCTGCATGTATCAATGATCTCTACATATGACTGTACGTGAAGATCTGCATGTATCAATGATCTCTACATATGACTGTACGTGAAGATCTGCATGTATCAATGATCTCTACATATGACTGTACGTGAAGATCTGCTTGTATCAATGATCTCTACACATGACTGTACGTGAAGATCTGCATGTATCAATGATCTCTACATATGACTGTACGTGAAGATCTGCATGTATCAATGATCTCTACATATGACTGTACGTGAAGATCTGCATGTATCAATGATCTCTACATATGACTGTACGTGAAGATCTGCATGTATCAATGATCTCTACATATAACTGTACGTGAAGATCTGCATGTATCAATGATCTCTACATATGACTGTACGTGAAGATCTGCTTGTATCAATGATCTCTACACATGACTGTACGTGAAGATCTGCATGTATCAATGATCTCTACATATGACTGTACGTGAAGATCTGCATGTATCAATGATCTCTACATATGATCGGTCTTTGTGATTGAGACACAGTGTTCTCTATGACAGCAGTATTCAACCTTTTTGTTCACGTACCCCCACATATAATTTAACTTCAACTTTGTACCCCCAAAGCTGTTGGTGCACAATTCAAGTTATACACAGTCTATAATCTACATATAAAATAAGTTAAATAAATTACATCCAAAATAATGTATTAAATAATAAGTTTTAAATGACAAAAGGAGAGTCAAGCTATTAAATAACAAATATATTATTGTCTATCGTATAAAAATTAATAAAGGAACAAAGGTATTTTAGCAAAGCAAAATTATATGCACTGTGTGGAATAAAATGAAACGAGCTGCCCAGATAAGAATAGTATAAAGGAGAGAGAGAGAGAGAGAGAGAGAGAGAAAATGGCGCTCCCAAATGGCATGTGCTTACGTCCGGTCTCTTATGGCTAACCATAAATCTGGCCCTGATTATTCAGTGTTTGTCATGAAATAACATATTTATTTTTTTTTAATTTTACGTACCCCCTAAGATGTCTTCGCGTACCCAGGGGGTACGCATACTCCAGGTTGAATACCACTGCTCTATGAGGTACAAGCTGGGGCTGAACAAACAATTGAGCATAGAGCATCGAACATAATCAATTGCATACGGCGAATATCGATTGTAAATCTCCCTGCTTCGGATATTTGGATAATGACCGATTGTAAATATGTTGCTAGGACACAGAGAAATCTTATAGTGTGTTAAAATTCCGGGCGTTTTTGTACAAAGTATTTATAAAGTTTACATATAAGGACAAGAAGAGAGCGAACGCTCCAGAAGCTTTGCAGGCACATCCTAACTTGTTCATTTACTGGCATAGTCGTTTACATGTGCAGCCACACAACAGCACAACAACAACAGTAATATACAGACGTCAACAGCTATACAACACCAACTGCCACACTCAGTCACAACCACACAACAGCACAACAACAGTAATATACAGACGTCAACAGCTATACAAGACCAACTGCCACACTCAGTCACAACCACACAACAGCACAACAACAGTAATATACAGACGTCAACAGCTATACAAGACCAACTGCCACACTCAGTCACAACCACACAACAGCACAACAACAGTAATATACAGACGTCAACAGCTATACAAGACCAACTGCCACACTCAGTCACAACCACACAACAGCACAACAACAGTAATATACAGACGTCAACAGCTATACAAGACCAACTGCCACACTCAGTCACAACCACACAACAGCACAACAACAGTAATATACAGACGTCAACAGCTATACAAGACCAACTGCCACACTCAGTCACAACCACACAACAGCACAACAACAGTAATATACAGACGTCAACAGCTATACAAGACCAACTGCCACACTCAGTCACAACCACACAACAGCACAACAACAGTAATATACAGACGTCAACAGCTATACAAGACCAACTGCCACACTCAGTCACAACCACACAACAGCACAACAACAGTAATATACAGACGTCAACAGCTATACAAGACCAACTGCCACACTCAGTCACAGCCACACAACAACAACAACAGTAATATACAGACGTCAACAGCTATACAACACCAACTGCCACACTCAGTCACAACCACACAACAGCACAACAACAGTAATATACAGACGTCAACAGCTATACAAGACCAACTGCCACACTCAGTCACAACCACACAACAGCACAACAACAGTAATATACAGACGTCAACAGCTATACAAGACCAACTGCCACACTCAGTCACAACCACACAACAGCACAACAACAGTAATATACAGACGTCAACAGCTATACAAGACCAACTGCCACACTCAGTCACAACCACACAACAGCACAACAACAGTAATATACAGACGTCAACAGCTATACAAGACCAACTGCCACACTCAGTCACAGCCACACAACAACAACAACAGTAATATACAGACGTCAACAGCTATACAACACCAACTGCCACACTCAGTCACAACCACACAACAGCACAACAACAGTAATATACAGACGTCAACAGCTATACAAGACCAACTGCCACACTCAGTCACAACCACACAACAGCACAACAACAGTAATATACAGACGTCAACAGCTATACAAGACCAACTGCCACACTCAGTCACAACCACACAACAGCACAACAACAACAGTAATATACAGACGTCAACAGCTATACAAGACCAACTGCCACACTCAGTCACAACCACACAACAGCACAACAACAACAGTAATATACAGACGTCAACAGCTATACAAGACCAACTGCCACACTCAGTCACAACCACACAACAGCACAACAACAACAGTAATATACAGACGTCAACAGCTATACAACACCAACTGCCACACTCAGTCACAACCACACAACAGCACAACAACAGTAATATACAGACGTCAACAGCTATACAAGACCAACTGCCACACTCAGTCACAACCACACAACAGCACAACAACAGTAATATACAGACGTCAACAGCTATACAAGACCAACTGCCACACTCAGTCACAACCACACAACAGCACAACAACAGTAATATACAGACGTCAACAGCTATACAAGACCAACTGCCACACTCAGTCACAACCACACAACAGCACAACAACAGTAATATACAGACGTCAACAGCTATACAAGACCAACTGCCACACTCAGTCACAACCACACAACAGCACAACAACAACAGTAATATACAGACGTCAACAGCTATACAACACCAACTGCCAGCAATTTTAACAATTTTAACAAATTGCATTAACAATAGTTTTTATAATTTTAACATTCACGACACAGCGCTCTATATTCACAATTTACAGTGCTGTACACCAAGACATTTCAAGACACTACTTGAAGAAATTGTGTATACCGGTGATTGCCAACGTAAATAGTAGCCTTAAGCAGTGTAACGGTTGTGATAATACCAAATGGGGCAGTGAACTGTGAAGTGAACTTATCAATGTACCGTGATGATGGCAGAGTGACGGCCGAAACATGTGTAGGGTGAATTGAACAGAAATACTAAAATAAAAAAGTGCGTTCGTTGGTTTAAAAACTGAAAATTAATGTGCAAACATGTTCAGTTGTCTGTTTGTGCCGAAACATGTTTGTTCTGTATTCAGTGGTTTTTATCGTAATCAAAGACAAGTACGTTACAAACATGCAAACAAACGTACATTTCGAAAAATGAATCCAGGTTTAAAGGAACTAAACATATTTGCTAAATATAACAATTGAAAAGGCCAGCTTTCAATTTTGAAGCTGTGAAAAGTTTCAGATTTAATCTTAAATTAACCAAATAATACATATGACTGATAAAGCAATAATATTTGAACCTAAGATAGTAAAGTCAGACAGACTGCAAACAGTCAGGCAGTAAACTGCATTATGTGGTGACGACATCAAGGTTAATTGGAAGGGTGCAACATGTAGAAGGCGTAAGGACAGTGACAAATGAAAATACATACACAGTGTTAGACTGAATACATGAAAAGAGGAGGATACTTAGGAAACTTACTTGTAGGTGAATGTATAATATCAACGTGAAGGGTAAAACACGGAAATTAACCTGAATTATATATAAACATTCAGTCCGTACCGCGCAGTAAACACACTCCGTCTCAGTTATACAAACCAGTCAGTTAATGCTGTACAGTGAAATAATCGCTGTTTGTTCTGAGATCCACACAAAACACATAAATACAGTCCGTACCGCGCAGTAAACACACTCCGTCTCAGTTATACAAACCAGTCAGTTAATGCTGTACAGTGAAATAATCGCTGTTTGTTCTGAGATCCACACAAAACACATAAATACGCTGTGTGGGCAGAACGTAGAATTTGTGAATTTTAAACGTGGTGGTACATATAGTAACCACTGGGCTTAAAGGGTTAAGCTGCGGGCTGGACTTAAGTGGCTCAGGATACTGTCCAGTAGCGGGGTAATGCAGAGTAATGGAACTTGGGGTTGTATAAAAGAAGAGAAATTTTGTTACCCATGAAATGATTTTCTTCTCACAAAGTACTGTTGTTGCAAAGTCAAAACAATACTCTGACCTACAAGTGTGTTATAGTGGCAACGAGACGCAAGTGGCATTAATGTGCCAGGCTACTGGCCGTCTTGACTCAGACTCTACCTCTGCACTCGACTGCTGGGATAAGACCTTCAAGGGCCCACAAACACCTCGTTCAAAGTCACGATCACCTCCACACCGTACTTCGGGTCGTACATTGTCGGCAATTGAGACCATGGTAGGGGGCTTACCGCGCTTCAAATGCTGGGGGTATTTGCGTATCTAAATTTGAATCAGTGTCGTTAAATAATAATAATGTGTAAATGTAAAAACTGCCCTGTGCCGGGAAGTTGTTTTAGGGTTAACAGAGGCATATCTGCACTCATTTTTATTAATATTATTAACAATATATAATTAAAGTATATCGCTGCACACAATGGAAGTAATTAAATCCTAGGTGAATTAAACATTACAACGTCTGCTGTACGTAGAGCCATATACGATATACGGAAGAGACGGCAGCGTGTAAAGTTGGCCACCCCGATGAAGGACACTCTTAACGCTTCGAGCCAAGACGGATGATTGCAGTTATGACAGAAAATCACATTAAGCAAATAACAATTTGCTGCGACCTTCCTGTGACTTCAGCTGCCAGCGGTCGTCATGTTTGATCCAGTGGATGGGAATGTAGGTCAAGGTTCATGTTCAGCGATTTGAACTGCCACATTTCATTTACCGTTATTCTGCTGCTAAATAAATGCAGTGGTACTTGAAAACTGGAAGAAGGGATTTAACCTGAAATATATAAAGATACAGTCCATACCGCGCAGTAAATACACTCCGTCTCAGTTATACAAACCAGTCAGTTAATGTGTACAGTGAAATAATCGCTGTTTGTTCTGAGATCCACACAAAACACATAAATACAGTCCGTACCGCGCAGTAAACACACTCTGTCTCAGTTATACAAACCAGTCAGTTAATGTTGTACAGTGAAATAATCGCTGTTTGTTATGAATCCACACAAAACACATAAATACAGTCCGTACCGCGCAGTAAACACACTCTGTCTCAGTTATACAAACCAGTCAGTTAATGTTGTACAGTGAAATAATCGCTGTTTGTTATGAGATCCACACAAAACACATAAATACAGTCCGTACCGCGCAGTAAACACACTCCGTCTCAGTTATACAAACCAGTCAGTTAATGTTGTACAGTGAAATAATCGCTGTTTGTTCTGAGATCCACACAAAACACATACAGTCCGTACCGCGCAGTAAACACACTCCGTCTCAGTTATACAAACCAGTCAGTTAATGCTGTACAGTGAAATAATCGCTGTTTGTTCTGAGATCCACACAAAACACATAAATACAGTCCGTACCGCGCAGTAAACACACTCCGTCTCAGTTATACAAACCAGTCAGTTAATGCTGTACAGTGAAATAATCGCTGTTTGTTCTGAGATCCACACAAAACACATAAATACAGTCCGTACCGCGCAGTAAACACACTCCGTCTCAGTTATACAAACCAGTCAGTTAATGCTGTACAGTGAAATAATCGCTATTTGTTCTGAGATCCACACAAAACACACAAATACGCTGTGTGGGCAGAACGTAGAATTTGTGAATTTATAATTTGAATCGAAAATTGCGTGAGGTATAAAGAAGATCTCGTGCAAGAAGGTTAAGAGGGACAGAGCTATGCTTCCACTCCCCCACGTATCTTGACTGTGTGACTATTAACTCCTTAATTCATTACTGATAAAACGTACGGAGCCCGGGCTAGCTCAGTCTGTACATTAAGTAGTGTTCCGATTGCAGGCAGAAACAGGTTTCCCTTGAAATCCTGCCTCACGTCGTGCACTAAGCTGTCTGGTAACCCCCGCTAGTCACGTTTAGCTTTCACCGCGGCCCGCTCGTGCTGTGACTCCTACAACAGGAAAGTCTTGCACAAGACGTCACAAGAACCTGTCTGACGGACGCTACGTGGCGCCTCGCATTCCTCGGTTCTGCTTTTCCTCATCGTATTTGCACTGCACGTTCCCCCCCCCCCCCCCCCCCGCCCACGAAAAATCTTTACGCGGTTTGGGGAAAATAATCGTTATTTGTTGACGAAATAATACAAAACATGTCTCCTGTCTCTCTCACACCTCACGAAACAGCGAAATAGAAACTGCTAACAAGTGTTTAGCCTGTTACACATGTCACTCCAGTTTTGTCACAACCAGAACATTATTTTTGTTCTCGAAAATATTGATATTAACAATTTAGGTTTACAATTTGGCTTTATTCGGTGCAGCTAACACTGCTGCTGCCCACACACTTGTCCTAGCACAGCCTGTTATGTAAACTCGGCCTTGCCCCGGTACACACTGCATCGGTACATATGCCTCTGATACACCATACACCGGTACACCATGCCCTGGTACACCATACACCGGTAAACCATACACCGGTACACCATACACCGGTACACCATACACCGGTACACCATACACCGGTACACCATACACCGGTACACCATACACCGGTACACCATGCCCCGGTACATCATGCCCTGGTATACCATACACCGGTACACCATGCCCTGGTACACCATACACCGGTACACCATGCCCTGGTACACCATACACCGGTAAACCATACACCGGTACACCATACACCGGTACACCATACACCGGTACACCATACACCGGTACACCATACACCGGTACACCATACACCGGTACACCATGCCCTGGTACAAACGCCTCCGGTTTTTTGTTGCACTCTGACTTGTGTCTTTATACATATACATATATATACATATACATTATATATATATATATATATATATATTTATATAATTTAGGCTGTGTTAGGCGGCTTTAAAGCAACAATGTCAATGCAATAAGCAACGTTAAGCAGGCGATCCCTTTAATAGAAATGCAAACTTAAACTGTTTACCGCCGACGTTTCGCTATTCTTGCCTGACTGTGACCGTTATGAGACGATGCTGCATAAAGCAAATAGCATTATGGTAACAAATATTTGTGTTGACGGCTGTACTTAGCATCTCTATCGTACACAAACTGATTTAGAGCGGAACTGAGGAAGATACAGAAATGTGGCACAGCATAATAATTCTCGAGCCCTTGCTTCATTTTGTGTAATTATCTCGAAGACCTAAAGATTTTGAAAAAAAATATAGTCGATACAACATACAAAAGTTTTGCTTTTTTATAAAGAGTGTAAACCTCAGAGGAAAGGGTCTGTTTACTGCGCGGTACGGACTGAATGTTTATGTAAAGTCTGTTTACTGCGCGGTACTAAATTATCTAAAAATGTAATTGAGGTTAAGTTCAGTCTTCAAAGGCGTAAAAACATTTGACCCAAATATTTCTAGCTCCGATAAATGTTTTGCAAATTACATTTGAGATGGAACAACAAAAGCTAAAGCGTCCACTATTTTGGTTCGATCTCAACAGAATTTTGAATTTGGCGACATATTTTCTTGTAACTGCAAAATATTCCGTCTTTCTCGAGTTGTTTTACGACTGTGACTTCCTTTAAACTTCGTGACACACAGTCAGTCTCAAAGCAACAACCAGTCCTCGGCATTCAAAACACACAAAAGTACCTTCAAACGCTGCTGGTGCGTCAGCACGTCAGCAACGTCAGCAAGCCAGTCGACTGCAGCAAGCTCGTTCCTTACCTTACCTCCGCCCCCGGTACAACTCTTCCTACAGGCTAAGTTCCACTCGAGCGAATGCATTGCCCGCTACCAACACAGCGCCTTTTGTAAGCCTGCTTGCTCCGTCTCTGTCTACCTTCTGCGAATCACGTTCAGAATTATATCACGTGATAATTCGCGCTAAGACAAACGCAGCCAGCAACATCAGGCTTTAGTCTCCGAATTAAGAGCAATAGCCCGTTGCAGGGATTGCTCAATCAGCAACTAATGTCACCCAGTACAGAATGCTGATCTGCGTGACTGATAAGTGCCTTGTGTCGTGATAGGGGCATGTAGCGTGACACAAGGGGACGTAGCGTGATACAAGGGGACGTAGCGTGATACGAAGGTACGTAGCGTGATACGAAGGTACGTAGCGTGATACGAAGGTACGTAGCGTGATACAATGGCATCTAGCGTGATACAAGGGGACGTAGCGTGATACAAGGGGACGTAGCGTGATACAAGGGGGCGTAACGTGATACAAGGTTACGTAGCGTGTCACAAGGGTACGTAGCGTGACACAAGGTTACGTAGCGTCATGCAGGGGTACGCAGCGTGATACAGTGGCACGTAGCGTGACACAAGGGTACGTAGCGTGATACAATGGTACGTAGCGTGATACAAGGGGACGTTGCGTGATAGAAAGGTACGTAGCGTGATATAAGTGGGCGTAGCGTGATACAAGGGTAAGTAGCGTGATAAAGGGTAAGTAGCATGATACGAAGGTACGTAGCATGATACAAAGGTACGTAGAGTGATACAAGAGCACGTAGAGTGATACAAGTGTACGTAGCGTGATACAAGGGTACGTAGCGTGATACAATGGCACGTAGTGTGTCAAGTGTACGTAGCATGATACAAAGGTACGTAGAGTGATACAAGAGCACGTAGAGTGATACAAGGGTACGTAGCGTGATACAAGGGTACGTAGCGTGATACAAGGGTACGTAGCGTGATACAATGGCACGTAGTGTGTCAAGTGTACGTAGCATGATACAAAGGCACGAAGAGTGGTACAAGGGTTACGTAGCGTGACACAAGGGGACGTAGCGTGACACAAGGGTACGTAGCGTGACACAAGGGGACGTAGCGTGACACAAGGATACGTAGCGTGATACAAGGGCACGTAGCGTGTTACAAGGGTTACGTAGCGTGACACAAGTGTACGTAGCGTGACACAAGGGCACGTAGCGTGATACAAGGGCACGTAGCGTGATACAAGGGCACGTAGCGTGATACAAGGGCACGTAGCGTGATAAAATGGCATGTAGCGTGATACAGGGGCATTTAACAAACGCGGTAGTAACTGTGGTAGAGAAGAAGAGATGAACTGGCATAAGTTCCCGGACGTTTCGGATCAACCTTCTGCGTACATTCTCAGGAAAGACAATTGTCCTCATACTGTTGCCATTCCAGCTACCTCCATGCACAAGTCGTGTTCAGACGTTTCAGTTTTTAAGGCACACAAAACTGTTTAAATCCTTATTTTTGGCTTCTGATGTTTTATTTAGGATAGTAGAGGTTTATGTGCAGTGTAATGTCTTGAACATTTAGTGTAAGGCGTCGTATAATTAAGACGGGCGCACTGCAAACCCTCCATCCACCCCAATGACTCGGGGCAAGTAATCAATCACAATGGCCACCCTTAGTAGAAAGTACGAACTTTAGAAAAATCGCAATTGTTTATTGAATTTCCTTGTGGTTGTCTCAATAACTTAAAATTTGTTGCGTTCTCAGTGCTTTCACTTATAATATGCATATTACCGCCCCCGCCCCGGACAGACGCACCACTCGCCCCATCCCCCCCCCCCCAGCTACGCCCCCGACCCACAATAAGGCCATATCTGCGCCACTAGCCGGTATCACAGTGTCCAGAGCTCTGTTGTGGTCATCAGACCTGCCGTGTCACGTTGTAATGATGTCGTTACTTGGAATAGAATTAATTTTATTTTTCATCCTCCGAGGTAGGTTGACGCCTGCAGTGCACACACGTGTCATCCTACGAGGTAGGTTGACGCCTGCAGTGCACACACGTGTCATCCTACGAGGTAGGTTGACGCCTGCAGTGCACACACGTGTTATCCTCCGAGGTATAGGTGTTGACGCCTGCAGTGCACACACGTGTCATCCTACGAGGTTACACTGTGTAGGTTGACGCCTGCAGTGCACACACGTGTCATCCTACGAGGTAGATTGACGCCTGCAGTGCACACACTTGTCATCCATACGTGAGGTAGGTTGACGCCTGCAGTGCACACACGTGTTATCCTCCGCGGTAGGTTGACGCCTGCAGTGCACACACGTGTTATCCTCCGGGTAGGTAGGTTGACAGCCTGCAGTGCACACACTTGTTATCCTCCGCGGTAGGTTGACGCCTGCAGTGCACACACGTTGTATCCTCGAGGTAGGTTGACGCCTGCAGTGCACACACGTGTATCCTCGCGGTAGGTTGACGCCTGCAGTGCACACACGTGTTATCCTCCGCGGTAGGTTGACGCCTGCAGTGCACACACGTGTTATCTCCTTCCGAGTGCTAGGTTATCCCGGTAGCTAGGTGAGCACACACACGTGTTATCCTCCGAGGTAGGTTGACGCCTGCAGTGCACACATGTGTCATCCTACGAGGTAGGTTGACGCCTGCAGTGCACACACGTGTCATCCTCCGAGGTAGGTTGACGCCTGCAGTGCACACACGTGTTATCCTCCGAGGTAGGTTGACGCCTGCAGTGCACACACGTGTTCGCGTCAAATTTCAGAACGCCATAGGTCTATTTAGTTGCACTTCCGTCGGCTGACTTCCATCTTCAGAATCGCGCGCCCAAGGCTCATTCCTTCATGACGTCTTACGTTTTACCTTCTGCACTTGATGCAACGTAGTTAAATAACCTGAGATGGCTTCTTTTGGAGCTACAGCCCCAGCAATAAGTGCTGAGTGTGAGGCACCTGCTACACCTGCCAGTTGACAACGTGAGGCTAGAGCCCAGAGCCCATCTAGACGCCGCAGCAAAGGCAGCACTTGTCGCCCCACCGTCAATCGAACTGTCCAAGCCTCATTCCAGTCAGCCTACTGACTAAGCTAGCTGGCTCATTCCTGGAAAGTGTCGAAACTAACAGGATTTCACAGCGCTAACTGACGTGTTACAAGCAAAACCAGACAAATTATGTAACTGAAGACTCTTGCGTGTGCATTAGCACTTTAGAGCCCAGTTGTTACTTTCTGCAGCGCCACGTTTAACACTAGAATCTCTCCATCTCCCCTACAATGTGTTCACTTTTTCCGCATTATTCGTACAACAAACAGCTATTATTTCCCCATACAGTGGCGGTATGGTGCTGAAACGTGGACACTTCGGAAAGCAGATCAGAAGTATCTGGAAAGTTTTGAAATGTGGTGCTGGAGAAGAATGGAGATCATTTGGACCGATCGTGTGAGAAATGAAGAAGTATTACACAGAGTGAAGGAGGAGAGGAATATCGTACATACAATAAAAAGAAGAAAGGCTAACTGGATTGGTCACATCTTGCGTGGAAACTGCCTTCTGAAACATGTGATTGAAGGAAAGTTAGAGGGAAGGATAGAAGTGATGGGAAGACGAGGAAGAAGACGTAAGCAGCTACTGAATGACCTTAAGGCAAAGAAAAGATACTGGAAATTGAAAGAGGAAGCACTAGATCGCACCCTGTGGAGAACTCGCTTTGGAAGACGCTACGGACCTGTCATAAGACAGACTGCAGAATGAATGAATGAAATTAAATGACAGTGGCGAACTGTGTTCTCTGTGAGGTACGAACTGAATATTTATATACGATGTACATAAATTTCAATCTGCAGACTGTTGCAAGTCTCAGCGACAGCAATGTGTAGGCAGTGTTGTTGCTTCGGAGGGGAAGTACAATCAGATAATAGGGGCGGAGTGGCGGGAGCTCGAATGTTAAGGTTAGCCATTTGTCAAGACAGTGGTAAGGCTTACCGTATTTCATTTCGACATACGTAAATCCCTCATTTCAATGTTACAGTTTTAACGTCCATGTGCCAATGCACACAGTTGCTTACAGTCACCACTTCAAGCATACAGCATGCAGGCTGGAGGCTCACGTTTGTGTCCCGGCGACTCGAAATATGGTCATTCGAGCAGGTTTCGTTGCTTTAAATGTAACCGCATTGTAACAAACATAACATGATTGTAGGTTGGAGCGGGCCAGTCCAGGAGAGTCTCTCTGTGTCAACAGGCTCTCCCCATTCAATGAATGAAGTCTTATCGTGTTGATTCCTCATCGAAACCTGATATGGAAACATGCTCTGTCTCCGAAACTTCGTTTGATTTGAACCACCTAACGTGTTCGTCAGTCCGACAGGAACCTGTTGACTTCTGTCGTTGACAACTTCAAGACTTATTGCTTCTGTTGACTTCTGTCATTGACAACTTCAAGACTTATTGATTCTGTTGACTTCTGTCGTTGACAACTTCAAGACTTATTGCTTCTGTTGACTTCTGTCGTTGACAACTTCAAGACTTATTGCTTCTTTGACTTCTGTCGTTGACAACTTCAAGACTTATTGCTTCTGTTGACTTCTGTCTTTGACAACTTCAAGACTTATTGCTTCTGTTGACTTCTGTCGCTGACAACTTCAAGACTTATTGCTTCTGTTGACTTCTGTCGTTGACAACTTCAAGACTTATTGCTTCTGTTGACTTCTGTCGTTGACAGCTTCAAACCTTATTGCTTCTGTTGACTTCTGTCATTGACAACTTCAAGACTTATTGCTTCTGTTGACTTCTGTCGTTGACAACTTCAAGACTTATTGCTTCTGTTGACTTCTGTCGTTGACAACTTCAAGACTTATTGCTTCTGTTGACTTCTGTCGTTGACAACTTCAAGACTTATTGCTTCTGTTGACTTCTGTTGTTGACAACTTCAAGACTTATTGCTTCTGTTGACTTCTGTCGTTGACAACTTCAAGACTTATTGCTTCTGTTGACTTCTGTCGTTGACAACTTCAAGACTTATTGCTTCTGTTGACTTCTGTCGTTGACAACTTCAAGACTTATTGCTTCTGTTGACTTCTGTCGTTGACAACTTCAAACTTATTGCTTCTGTTGACTTCTGTCGTTGACAACTTCAAAACTTATTGCTTCTGTTGACTTCTGTCGTTGACAACTTCAAAACTTATTGCTTCTCCTCCCCGCCCATTTTTATTTAACTTTATACTGTTTATCAGTTTCATTTATTTATTATTTCTCTCTCATCCCCAGTGGTTTTGTTGTTTCTTTAAGTATTTCTTTCATTCTTAGCGCTGTTCTTTCTTTTATTTCCCTGCACCCTCTTTCGCTTTGTGTGTCTTCGCCTTCCACGTTTGTCTTCATCCCATTATCTTCGGTTTCTTTGTCCTTTAATGGTGTATTTTTTATTGACTGCACTGGATCGCATGCAGACTGTGAGTATATGACTTCTGTGATGTGACGCCGTGTAGTTTTGTACACAAGTACCAACGATTTGGAGGAATCTGCTAACTCCATCTTCAGGGTAATAAAATAAACCTACTTTTCTACCCAGAAAATGCAGACAGAATGTTCTTCCGAAAGATCGGTAAGAATGTACCAAGAAACACGGCGTCAGATCCAAGAAGACTTGAGTCTGCACTAACACCTCTGCGAGAACCTCAAATCTTGTAAACCGGACTTATTCGCTTTCACGAGTTCGTCGTGTCTTTAACCTAACTGAGCCTCTCGGCAGGACAAGGCCGTTCGGAGCCTCTGACGTCGTCTTTACCGCGCAGTCCAGCTGAAAGGTTCGTTCTGCTGACTGACTGAACAGATCTGTACAGCTACACCGGCCGTCTTGACTGAACAGATCTGTACAGCTACACCGGCCGTCTTGACAAACATCTGTACAGCTACACCGGCCGTCTTGACTGAACAGATCTGTACAGCTACACCGGCCGTCTTGACTGAACAGATCTGTACAGCTACACCGGCCGTCTTGACAAACAGATCTGTACAGCTACACCGGCCGTCTTGACTGAACAGATCTGTACAGCTACACCGGCCGTCTTGACAAACAGATCTGTACAGCTACACTGGCCGTCTTGACAAACAGATCTGTACAGCTACACCGGCCGTCTTGACAAACATCTGTACAGCTACACCGGCCGTCTTGACAAACAGATCTGTACAGCTACACCGGCCGTCTTGACAAACAGATCTGTACAGCTACACCGGCCGTCTTGACTGAACAGATCTGTACAGCTACACCGGCCGTCTTGACTGAACAGATCTGTACAGCTACACCGGCCGTCTTGACAAACAGATCTGTACAGCTACACCGGCCGTCTTGACAAACAGATCTGTACAGCTACACCGGCCGTCTTGACAAACATCTGTACAGCTACACCGGCCGTCTTGACAAACAGATCTGTACAGCTACACCGGCCGTCTTGACAAACAGATCTGTACAGCTACACCGGCCATCTTGACTGAACAGATCTGTACAGCTACACCGGCCGTCTTGACAAACAGATCTGTACAGCTACACCGGCCGTCTTGACTGAACAGATCTGTACAGCTACACCGGCCGTCTTGACAAACAGATCTGTACAGCTACACCGGCCGTCTTGACAAACAGATCTGTACAGCTACACCGGCCGTCTTGACTGAACAGATCTGTACAGCTACACCGGCCGTCTTGACAAACAGATCTGTACAGCTACACCGGCCGTCTTGACAAACAGATCTGTACAGCTACACCGGCCGTCTTGACTGAACAGATCTGTACAGCTACACCGGCCGTCTTGACTGAACAGATCTGTACAGCTACACCGGCCGTCTTGACAAACAGATCTGTACAGCTACACCGGCCGTCTTGACAAACAGATCTGTACAGCTACACCGGCCGTCTTGACAAACATCTGTACAGCTACACCGGCCGTCTTGACAAACAGATCTGTACAGCTACACCGGCCGTCTTGACAAACAGATCTGTACAGCTACACCGGCCGTCTTGACTGAACAGATCTGTACAGCTACACCGGCCGTCTTGACAAACAGATCTGTACAGCTACACCGGCCGTCTTGACAAACATCTGTACAGCTACACCGGCCGTCTTGACAAACAGATCTGTATAGCTACACCGGCCGTCTTGACAAACAGATCTGTACAGCTACACCGGCCGTCTTGACTGAACAGATCTGTACAGCTACACCGGCCGTCTTGACTGAACAGATCTGTACAGCTACACCGGCCGTCTTGACATACAGATCTGTACAGCTACACCGGCCGTCTTGACAGACAGATCTGTACAGCTACACCGGCCGTCTTGACTGAACAGATCTGTACAGCTACACCGGCCGTCTTGACAAACAGATCTGTACAGCTACACCGGCCGTCTTGACAAACAGATCTGTACAGCTACACCGGCCGTCTTGACAAACAGATCTGTACAGCTACACCGGCCGTCTTGACAAACAGATCTGTACAGCTACACCGGCCGTCTTGACAAACAGATCTGTACAGCTACACCGGCCGTCTTGACAAACAGATCTGTACAGCTACACCGGCCGTCTTGACAAACAGATCTGTACAGCTACACCGGCCGTCTTGACAAACAGATCTGTACAGCTACACCGGCCGTCTTGACAAACAGATCTGTACAGCTACACCGGCCGTCTTGACAAACAAATAGCTCCTCAGCCAGTCAAGAAATTACCAACATTTTACAAACTCCGAAAGTTCATTACCATGTACACAGGAGACCACCACTGCTGTCTCTCCTGAGCCACATTAACCCAATCCAAACTGTCTCACTCTATTTAAGACCCATTTTGTTATTACCTCCTCTTCATCTAGATTATAAATGTGATCTCTTTCCCTCAGGTTTCCCCTCTAAACTTCTGTACTCATTTCTCTTTTCCCTCATGGTGTCTTATGCCCCGCCCATCTCTTTATCCTTATCACTCCATTAACAGGTGCCAAAGAGCACAGTTTATGAAGCAGCTTATTACGTAATTTTCTCTAGTGTCTTTTAAGTCCTCCCCCTAGCTACAAACATCGCCCTCAGCCTGTATCTTCTCTTCACGCTGTGACCAAGTTACATGTCTGTGTGCAGTACAGTTGGTACAGTTGTAATGCTGTATAAACTGTAAATGTATATATTTATAGCTTGTGTGTGTGTGTGTGTGGTGTGTGTGTATGTATGTACATATACCCGTGCTTGATGTAACAAACAACAATCATGGCATGGCCCACATTGTTCGATGGTCTACTTAACGACGCTGTATCAATTATATAATTTCTTTAGCTTCGAAACGAATGTGACTGCTCCTAACAACCTTTAATTTTGTTGACGCAGAACAACTCAGCTTGGCGCCTCTTAAGGCACGCCAGACCGCCAGCAGTTCTGAATTCAACACAGAACAATCTGGAACGACATGACACGTGACCCCTCCGTGCTATGCGCATGGCCCAACTTTTTCAGATAGGAGAGGTTTCTTAGCCTTTCTCATTGGGGACCAACATTAAATTTGGGAGTCAGCTTCTTAACCCAGAGTTCAGTTTCGAACTAACAGCACATTTTGCTTTGCTGCTGTCTACAATTGTAATTTATTATAGCTGTTAAACAAATGAATGTACCACAAAGAGGTAAAATAATTGTAATCGTAATTGACGCAATGAACTGCTTTAAAGTAATACAAGCATCAGATTTGTAAGTGTCAGGTTGATCTGATTTTTTGACATTACTTAGACATTTTCGACTTTTTAACAAACTTCTTGACGCCCTTCGTCACTCATTGCGGTCCATCGAATGTGACGCATGTCTGTGACGCAGCGTCATTTGTTGCTGCAGCTGAGTTGGGAGACGCTTTGCGTGGATTTGAACGCCGCCGTCGGTTGATCACAATGCGTGACGTGCCGAATGTAGATGTTGAGTAAGTGACGTGCCGAATGTAGATGTTGAGTAAGTGACGTGCCGAATGTAGATGTTGAGTAAGTGACGTGCCGAATGTAGATGTTGAGTAAGTGACGTGCCGAATGTAGATGTTGAGTAAGTGACGTGCCGAATGTAGATGTTGAGTAAGTGACGTGCCGAATGTAGATGTTGAGTAAGTGACGTGCCGAATGTAGATGTTGAGTAAGTGACGTCGAATGTAGATGTTGAGTAAGTGACGTGCCGAATGTAGATGTTGAGTAAGTGACGTGCCGAATGTAGATGTTGAGTAAGTGACGTGCCGAATGTAGATGTTGAGTAAGTGACGTGCCGAATGTAGATGTTGAGTAAGTGACGTGCCGAATGTAGATGTTGAGTAAGTGACGTGCTGAATGTAGATGTTGAGTAAGTGACGTGCCGAATGTAGATGTTGAGTAAGTGACGTGCTGAATGTAGATGTTGAGTAAGTGACGTGCGAATGTAGATGTTGAGTAAGTGACGTCGAATGTAGATGTTGAGTAAGTGACGTGCCGAATGTAGATGTTGAGTAAGTGACGTGCCGAATGTAGACGTTGAGTAAGTGACGTGCTGAATGTAGATGTTGAGTAAGTGACGTGCCGAATGTAGATGTTGAGTAAGTGACGTGCTGAATGTAGATGTTGAGTAAGTATCTCAGTAATGCAGGATAAACAGAGACAACCGAAACGTCTGTACTTAGTGCTTCATCATTGTCAAAATCAACTTATTTTCGCGTCAGCAGTAAAGTTACTTTATGCGTGATTTCAGGCTTCCGCCGCGATGTAAATCAGATCTGCGCTCTTCTGGGCTATTACGCGGCGTTGAGTCGTAATTCTGTACCGACGTTTCGGGGTAACCTGTCGGTCTCCTCTCTAAGGACACTTGGAGATGGGACCGATAGGTTGCCCCGAAACGTCGGTAAGGAATTACCACTCTACTCTGCGTAAGATCCAGAAGAGCGCAGATATCAAAGTTATTTTACTTTCTTTTTGGTATATTTGTAATTAAAGCTTAGGAAATTTGGTACTTTTACACAGTGATAATATTGAAGTGCAATTAGTAATTAGTTTATTAGTTGGCATTACGCAATAGTTTTGCTAAGGCACGAATATGCAGAATTAAGACATATATCGATATACTACTGCGAGTCTTAACTTAGCACGTTTGACAGTTCGACCCGTGACGATCTGTCAAATGCTGCATGCTAAGTACTGCCACGTTGCAGAAGCCTTCGTTCCGTAACATTTGTCATTACAAGTGCCAAAGTCCCGCTTCACACAAGTGGGTTGTAGAAAAGCATAGAGAATCTTTCAGAGTCCAATTCCCCAGAAATTATTTCTCTCTGTTGACTCTGACCCAGAGTGCCCTCTGTGGTCCTGTCCGTTTTGGACAACTGCAGCCCAATGTCTGGTCATTGCGGATACCAACGAGCTGCTCTTGAAGGCCAGCAACGCTTGAAGTGTCGTAAGCCAATATTTCTACATCAATGTCAAATGGGCTGCGACCCCAGCTGTATTTAGTCACACCGTCCGCCTTGGGGCTGTAGAAGTCAAGTGTTAGCTCTCCTAAGTGCTTCACGATAACGTAACTTAAGTCAAGTGTTAGCTCTCCTAAGTGCTTCAGGATAACGTAACTTAAGTCAAGTGTTAGCTCTCCTAAGTGCTTCACGATAACGTAACTTAAGTCAAGTGTTAGCTCTCCTAAGTGCTTCACGATAACGTAACTTAAGTCAAGTGTTAGCTCTCCTAAGTGCTTCACGATAACGTAACTTAAGTCAAGTGTTAGCTCTCCTAAGTGCTTCACGATAACGTAACTTAAGTCAAGTGTTAGCTCTCCTAAGTGCTTCACGATAACGTAACTTAAGTCAAGTGTTAGCTCTCCTAAGTGCTTCACGATAACGTAACTTAAGTCAAGTGTTAGCTCTCCTAAGTGCTTCACGATAACGTAACTTAAGTCAAGTGTTAGCTCTCCTAAGTGCTTCACGATAACGTAACTTAAGTCCAGCAATTCAGATCTGTTCTTCCAGCAGGCAGTTCACTTTCAGCAAGCAGCCATTCTTAATTTGTTTACTCTTCCGGAATATCAGCGTTCTTATAAATCTGCCAAATCGCCTCTTAGTACAGACACTGACTGATCGCGGCTTTGCATTGACATGTTCAGGTCTGTTATTTTGACAGATACATCTGACATATAAACTAGTTTTAATATCCACTCTGAATTCCAGAACCTTAGAGCCAGCAGATAACTTCTTGAACAAAGTTTCAACATCATTGCATAATGCCACAACTCGGCGAAGGACATTTCCTCGTGACAGCCACCTGACCTCAGGATGACACTGTCAGCACTTACAGACGGCGCCTCCTGTTGTCGTCACAAGATCACGCTCCTCTAAGTAACATTCTCCCCATGCAGGACTAAGTTAAGCAATCTTTGCCTGCAGATTACGTTCCTACACTCTGGCACAAAAGCCATGCGTGCTCCAAACGTGACTGGTGTACCATCTGTGTAAATTTGAACAGACGGTGCAGGTGAGATTGTGGCGTGCTCCGAACATGACTGAAACACTGACTACAGATGAGACCTTCATCGAGGCACATGTCTGTTAAATAATCCTTGTTATGTAGCTGGGACTATGGGACTCATAAGTCTGCTAGCCCACTAAAGCCTTATTGACATCAGCTGTCGAATCACATCTAAATGTTTTGAAGGAGATTATGGCGACTGACTCTACTAATTTTTAGGTCGCGACCCCTAATTTGGGGCGTAGTAGCGGGGGCAGAGGGTGAAGTATAACAATTTATGTTAGATTTGAAATTCTCATGATGGTGGTGATAAAGATAACTGCCTACTCTGAAGATGAAGCGTAACGTTTCTGCTAAACGTCAGTAATCGTGTGCCACAGTAACTGGCGTCACATCACTCAAGAAGTGTTGTAATGGCGAACGGTAGCGCAGTCTTTAGCCCTCTGTGCCCCGTGACATTAGCTAGGTTTTACTCCAGTTTTGCCAACGGAATTGCATGCTACTACTATTTTAGCAGTCGCCCTCGGTGGACTAGTGGTTCGCGGGTTCGATCCCGACCGAGGTCGATGGATTTTTAAGGGTGATAAAAAATCCGGAGCACCACTTCCTTCGGAGGGGAAGTAAAGCCGTCGTCCCGTCGTAGAGTTTACGGCATGTAAAAGAACCTTACGGGCATGAATAGAACTAATAATGTTTCGTAAGGAAAATTCAGGGCCATTTCTCACCCAAGTCTCCTGACTGCCTGCCAGATGGCTCTGGCAGTCACATCAGGATTGAGTAGAATTTGTGCGGTCAGTGGGCTGGTCACTCACTACACATGACCATAGAAACTTCGGAAAGGAGGCCCCTATGCTCCGCGTTGGAGCGACAGGGACAAACAACAAAAAACAACTATTTTAGCAGGGCTGCCACCACAGTGTAATTTTACTCAGTCACACGCATCCAAGCAAGTAGACAGGCTGGACAACTTAGCAATTAACCTAACTGTAGTGAGAGCCAACTTGTTATCTGTAATTTTTGTGGGAAAAGAGCAATGGATGTGGAAATGCTCTGACTTCAATGAAACACAAAAGTTCCGTAATATAAAGCGGAACTCTGTCACAAACGTCGTGAAAGGGACTGGCTAATTTGTGTCCTTACAAACAAGTGTCTGTCTAACTAATTTGTGTCCTTACAAACAAGTGTCTGTCTAAGTTGTTTCCTTACAAACAAGTGCCTGTCTAACTAATTTGTGTCGTTAAAAACAATTGTCTGTCTAACTGATTTGTGTCGTTACAAACAAGTGTCTGTCTAACTAATTTGTGTCGTTACAAACAAGTGTGTGTTTAACTAATTTGTGTCGTTACAAACAAGTGTGTGTTTAACTAATTTGTGTCGTTACAAACAAGTGTGTGTTTAACTAATTTGTGTCGTTACAAACAAGTGTGTGTTTAACTAATTTGTGTCGTTACAAACAATTGTCTGTCTAACTGATTTGTGTCGTTACAAACAAGTGTCTTTCTAACTGATTTGTGTCGTTACAAACAAGTGTCTGTCTAACTGATTTGTGTCGTTACAAACAAGTGTCTGTCTAACTGATTTGTGTCGTTACAAACAAGTATCTGTCTAACTAATTTGTGTCGTTACAAACAAGTGTCCGTCTAACTAATTTGTGTCTTTAGAAACAAGTGTCTGTCTAACTGATTTGTGTCGTTACAATCAAGTGTCTGTCTAACTAATTTGTGTCGTTACAAACAATTGTCTGTCTAACTGATTTGTGTCGTTACAAACAAGTGTCTGTCTAATTTGTGTCGTTACAAACAAGTGTCTGTCTAACTAATTTGTGTCGTTACAAACAATTGTCTGTCTAACTGATTTTTGTCGTTACAAACAAGTGTCTGTCTAATTTGTGTCGTTACAAACAAGTGTCTGTCTAACTAATTTGTGTCGTTACAAACAATTGTCTGTCTAACTGATTTGTGTCGTTACAAACAAGTGTCTGTCTAACTGATTTGTGTCCTTACAAACAAGTGTCCGTCTAACTAATTTGTGTCTTTACAAACAAGTGTCTGTCTAACTGATTTGTGTCGTTACAAACAAGTGTCTGTCTAACTAATTTGTGTCGTTACAAACAAGTGTCTGTCTAACTAATTTGTGTCGTTACAAACAAGTGCCTGTCTAACTAATTTGTGTCGTTACAAACAAGTGTCTGTTTAACTAATTTGTGTCGTTACAAACACGTGTCTGTCTAACCAATTTGTGTCGTTACAAACAAGTGTCTGTCTAACTAATTTGTATTGTTACAAACAAGTGTCTGTCTAACTTATTTGTGTCTTTACAAACAAGTGTCTGTCTAAATTATTTGTGTCTTTACAAACACGTGTCTGTCTAACTAATTTGTATCGTTACAAACACGTGTCTGTCTAACTTATTTGTGTCGTTACAAACAAGTGTCTGTCTAACTGAAGAGTATGATACTATGGTAACAGTGAAGGAAGTACTTTGCAAGACCAAATGCAGGCTTGTGTGGTAATTATTTTAATTTTTACGCTGTGCTTTATTTTGAACTTAAATCAAGACTTTAGTAGAACTTTCGTAGTGTTTCGGTGATGCTTCGTGTGCGGAGTTTCGGATGTGACGTAAGTCGAGCACAGTAATCAGTGTGGTATGAACTGAAGGAATTTGATAAACGTGCTGTCACAAAATAGGACGCTGTCAGCTTCAATTGCACGGAAACGTATGCCCTTGAAAGATAAAAGATAGAGTTGTTGAGAGGTGAAATATTAGAACAAATGGGAAGACAAGGGAGAATTGGGACATTTTAATTGGGGGGGGGGGGGGAAGAACATCATTTTTAGAAAGTTTCCACGCTTCGCCCGCCTGTCCTTTTGAATGTAGTAATGTGAAAATAAAGGCGTTAGATTGGCAGAAGTAGCAACTCGAACCCGGGGCCGCGGAATTTTGATGTCTGGTGAAAGCTAAAGGACGTAAATTGGAAAAATTAATTTGGTTGGCTTTGACACAAAGGGGTTAATTTGGATGAATTGAAACAGGCAGGGCTGCATGAGGAGCGTGCAGCAGCAACTTGGAACTTGAAGGGACAAGAAAACCAAGAAAACCTGTGTAGAGATGACCGGTCGCAGGACCTTCCGGATACATCGTGATTGCTAGCCATGCAGAACGAACAGCAGGCGATAGGTGCGACATTTCAGAAGTGGGAGAAACTTTATTTTGGGAGGATGGGTTTGTGCACACAGCACCACTCTGTTAGAAATGTTCTAGGTTTCGACCGCTCGTCCTTCTGACCTGAAGTCTGCTGTCAGTATAAACAGTAATTTTAAAATGTGTTGTGCCTCACAGGAAAGGCCAAGACCCAGCACCTCCATTACAAAGGCCAGTCAGTTCGTGTTGTGTAGATTACAGCCTGTCTCGTTTGCGACTAACGCGACTACACGGCGTCACGTTACTTTGACGGCAGAATTGCATGTTTGTTGATTACGGCGACAGCAGGATCCTCTGAAGGACAGACTGCACGGCGTCACGCTACTTTGACGGCAGAATTGCATGTTTGTTGATTACGGCGGCAGCAGGATCCTCTGAAGGACAGACTGCACGGCGTCACGTCAGAGGACTGGCAGTGTTCAAGTTTGCTGTAGATACCGAATACCAAATTTAATCGAAATACGTCTACTGCTTTGTGATATGACACACAGACGGACAGAAGGTGAGAAGCAGGCGACCACTATGTTGTGCTTCTACTGTACGAAGCCTGTGTAAAGGACGCATCAAGAAATGCGATTTATTTATTTATGTCATTTTCCAATCCTTTGCATGTATTTCATAGCTTGGCCATTCATTTTCCAAACTGTGTTACTTCTGTTATATTCAAGTGGCGTACAGTATTTTGTTGACCGGGGGGGTGACCAGTCTTTGGCACGGCGGCCGCACAAGTCCTATTGTATCAGCTTGTCACTGCGGATGGTTTTGGAGCGTCGACAGAACGACGACTCACAGGGGAAGTCAACAGCACATTGCACTGTAAGTACGTCGGGTTGCATACAGCTAGCAGTCGACTGCCTGAAGGTCACAAGTACGTTGACACGTCGCGCAAGGTAGGACGCAGTAAGCACGTTAGTGAAACTTCAAGTTCCACTTTCTCGACCGAATTAAACCCTTTAGTATTCTTTCCGTGGGGTTTCATGACGGTGGTATACCAGAGGGAAGGCATCAGTCGGTGGAGGTCACAAATGAAGCCTCCGTTGGTAGGAGCAACTTACTGTGTAACATTCAATGACACAGGGACTGGCAGTATGCATAGAGAGTGACGGTGGCCATGAGGAACATGTGTTGTGATGACCTTGAAACTGGCAGTATGCATAGAGTGTGACGGTGGCCATGAGGAACATGTGGTGTGATGACCTTGAAACTGGCAGTATGCATAGAGTGTGACGGTGGCCATGAGGAACATGTGGTGTGATGACCTTGAAACTTACATGTTGTTGTAAACGCTTAAAGTGATGATAATAAAGGCGAGTTGAAAAGAAATGTATTCAGTGTTACACTAAGCCAGTGCGTAACTTGATACGTTGTTGAAACAAGACACTTCGTGCTTTGTGTGTTAGATCTTAAAGGCTTGAGCTTGGCGTTTCTTCTGTTGAGCCATTCAGTTTCGTGACACAAGACAACTTATGTCATGCCGCGACTCGCTTACTTCAGTTCAACATAGAAGTAGCCGTAGTGGATAATGGTAATAGCTGCACAATGGAACCATCTGTGGAGAGCTGTTCAAATTGATTTTTGAAGGCATTGCCAAGTTTTGCCTAGTTTAACAAGCGTCTTACCACAAAATTGGAGCTTTATGATTTATCTTTCTCGTAATCTCACCACGAACCTCGTTTGTGTGTTTGTGTCAACTGTTTTACATACTCAAATTGTGAGACCCTTTTGAAAAATGTATTACACAAGTGCAGGCTCTATTACACAAGTTGATGCTATATATTACACGAGTCGAGGCTATGTATTACACAAGTTGAGGTTATATATTACACAAGTTGAGGCTATATGTTATACAAGTCGAGGCTATATATTACACAAGTTGAGGTTATATATTACACAATTTAAGGCTGTATGTTACACAAGTTGAGGCTATATGTTATACAAGTCGAGGCTATATATTACACAAGTTGAGGCTATATATTACACAATTTAAGGCTGTATGTTACACAAGTTGAGGCTATATATGACACAAGTTGAGGCTATACATAACACAAGTTTGGATTATATATTACACAAGTTTAGGCTATATATTGTGCACGATTAGGCTATATTCATATTCCGAGCCAGGATAACTCAGTCGCTATAGTGACTGGCCAACCGGGGATTCGTGGTTCGGTTCTCGGCAGAGTAAATATATTTTTCCCGAAACGTCCACACCGCCGCTGGGACCCAAGCAGGCTCCCATTCAATGGGTACCGGAGGCTATTTTCCCTTGGATAAAGCGGCCGCAGCCTGTGACTAACCAGACATATCCATCTACTCCGAGATTCACTATGCCTTAAGCTATATCTCCACTTCTCCCTACGCACTAATGGCGTGCACAGGGACAAAGTCACCTTAATTTTATGACAGTCGTCGTATTAGTTTTATTGCTTTGTACAGCACTCCTAATTCTCTTTATGACATTTACTTTTGGGCGACTTATTTTACTACTGCAAGTTAATTTTCGCTTTATCGTGTCATTGACATGCCGATAATGATGTCAAGAGATGTCAGTCAACCAGGAAGTGTGCGGAGGTAACAATATGTGCCTACAGTCGAAAGAGTCGTGCATATGTTGTGCAAAATTGTGATGGTGCAATGTACTTGTGCTCACATCAGTCGTATGGCGACGTTCAGATGCGAATGAAACTTTATCGGCGTCTTTCTCGTCTGTCAGTAATCCTCCAAGAGACGTTTTAAACTTAACGGAATTGCGAATAAGTTGATAGCGCGTTCTTTGTAAAGCGGAGCGCATAATAAATTAAATCTCTTAGGTCTCCTCCAGGATCAGCATTATAACAGAGGTAGATATGTGCAAGAGAAGTATAACAGAGGTAGATATGTGCAAGAGAAGTATAACAGAGGTAGATATGTGCAAGAGAAGTATAACAGAGGTAGATATGTGCAAGAGAAGTATAACAGAGGTAGATATGTGCAAGAGAAGTATAACAGAGGTAGATATGTGCAAGAGAAGTATAACAGAGGTAGTTATGTGCAAGAGAAGTATAACAGAGGTAGATATGTGCAAGAGAAGTATAACAGAGGTAGATATGTGCAAGAGAAGTATAACAGAGGTAGATATGTGCAAGAGAAGTATAACAGAGGTAGATATGTGCAAGAGAAGTATAACAGAGGTAGTTATGTGCAAGAGAAGTATAACAGAGGTAGATATGTGCAAGAGAAGTATAACAGAGGTAGTTATGTGCAAGAGAAGTATAACAGAGGTAGATATGTGCAAGAGAAGTATAACAGAGGTAGATATGTGCAAGAGAAGTATAACAGAGGTAGATATGTGCAAGAGAAGTATAACAGAGGTAGTTATGTGCAAGAGAAGTATAACAGAGGTAGATATGTGCAAGAGAAGTATAACAGAGGTAGATATGTGCAAGAGAAGTATAACAGAGGTAGTTATGTGCAAGAGAAGTATAAACAGAGGTAGATATGTGCAAAAGAAGTATCAACATAGGTAGATATGTGCAAGAGAAGTATAACAGAGGTAGTTATGTGCAAGAGAAGTATAACAGAGGTAGTTATGTGCAAGAGAAGTATAAACAGAGGTAGATATGTGCAAAAGAAGTATCAACATAGGTAGATATGTGCAAGAGAAGTATAACAGAGGTAGGTATGTGCAAGAGAAGTATAACAGAGGTAGTTATGTGCAAGAGAAGTATAAACAGAGGTATATATGTGCAAGAGAAGTATAAACAGAGGTAGATATGTGCAAAAGAAGTATCAACATAGGTAGTTATGTGCAAGAGAAGTATAAACAGAGGTAGATATGTGCAAAAGAAGTATCAACATAGGTAGATATGTGCAAGAGAAGTATAAACAGAGGTAGATATTTGCAAAAGAAGTATCAACATAGGTAGATATGTGCAAGAGACGTATAAACAGAGGTAGATATGTGCAAGAGAAGTATAAACAGAGGTAGTTATGTGCAAGAGAAGTATAACAGAGGTAGATATGTGCAAGAGAAGTATAAACAGAGGTAGTTATGTGCAAGAGAAGTATAACAGATGTAGTTATGTCCAAGAGAAGTATAAGCAGAGGTAGATATGTGAAAAGAAGTATCAACATAGGTAGATATGTGCAAGAGACGTATAAACAGAGGTAGATATGTGCAAGAGACGTATAAACAGAGGTAGATATGTGCAAGAGAACTATGAACAGAGGTAGATATGTGCAAAAGAAGTATCAACATAGGTAGATATGTGCAAGAGACGTATAAACAGAGGTAGATATGTGCAAGAGACTTATAAACAGAGGTAGATATGTGCAAGAGACGTATAAACAGAGGTAGATATGTGCAAGAGAACTATCAACATAGGTAGATATGTGCAAGAGAAGTATAAACAGATGTAGATATGTGCAAGAGAACTATCAACATAGGTAGATATGTGCAAGAGAAGTATAAACAGTGGTAGATATGTGCAAGAGAAGTATAAAAGCAGACCAACAGAGAAGCAAAGGTAGAAAGAACAAATATGTCAAAATTTTGTTCTTGTAGTGTCGTCAGTGTAACTAACTCCATGGAGCAGATTCCTTCTGGAGAAGCTGACAGTTCCTCAGTTACTGAAGAAACTCTTGACATTTTATAGTGCCCGAAGGTTCATCATCGCATTCACAATAGTCTGACACTTGTCACTCTCCAGTCCACGACCTCTAACCCCATTACTTTAATATTATACTCTAAGCCAGGCCTACATCTCTCAAAGTGGCCTCTTTGCTTCACGTTTCCCACCACAACCCTGCATGTATTTCTCTTCTCCGCAGTTCGTTCCACGTGTCTCACCCATCCCATCAGTTTTCATTTTATTGTCCGAATAATATTTGGCGAGGAATGCGCATCTTGAGGCTCCTGCCACTCTCGCCCTCTCAAACACAAACGTCTTCCTTACCGATCCCTTCTCGAACACTTCAGTGTATGTTTTGTTTTACTTACAGCTCACCTCGCAAAACGTCTGTTCACCGTTGGTACAATCCAACACGCTCGCCAACTTCTATATTACAAGAGACTGAAGTTGTGTAAGTCCCATCTGGACACTGTAATCAGACACGTTTTATCCCCTAATACGGTGACGTGAGAATGACTTTGGGTCTCCGTGTACCTTAATTGCAACATTGCAAACATTTTCTACGCAAACAGCCCTGTTTCCAAGATAAATGTCATGAAATAAACACAAGGACTTGGGGCCGTACCATGGCTCAGGCGGTTAGTCTTTGATCTCCCACCGCGGGTCAGTCCACGTGGGATTTGTGGTGGACAAAGTGGCACTGGGACAGGTTTCTCCCCGAGTACTTCGGTTTTCCCCTGTCAGTTTCTTTCCACCGGTGCTCCATTACTTGGAAAAATGAAAGAACTGATCATCTGTCTCTTCAACTTCATCACAGGGTTGCACAATAAGCCTTAAGGCTGCGGTGCGTCCGTAGCTTCTGCTGCGGGGCCCTTCACCACAAACAAAAACACAAGTACTTCAGTATGCAAGGTTAGGCAGGCTATATCATAGCTACCACGACAGCCCCTGTCCAGTCCTGTGGCAGACCTTACATAACACGCCCATTTGAGGGCATCGCACTGCCACCTGTGCAGGAAGTGTTGTACTTTTGACCTTACGTTGCTGATTATCACGATGCACTTATTGCGAATTATAACTGGCTAGAAGTTGACACAGTACAGGAATAAAGCAGATTTGTGTACAAGTTAATCTATTCAACTCTTCTGCTTGTTTCGACACTGCAGAGTCATCTTCATGGGGAACAATTAATATGAGTGTAATTACTAAATTTATAAAATAGCTGATTTTACACGGCATTTTAAAAGCCTGTAGTGCCTATGCATTTTGTGCCTGTCTGTATTTTGTGCCTGTCTGTGTATTGTGACCTGTCTGTATTTTGTGCCTGTCTGTGTATTGTGACCTGTCTGTATTTTGTGCCTGTCTATGTATTGTGACCTGTCTGCATTTTGTGCCTGTCTGTGTATTGTGACCTGTCTGCATTTTGTGCCTGTCTATGTATTGTGACCTGTCTGTATTTTGTGCCTGTCTGTGTATTGTGACCTGTCTGTATTTTGTGCCTGTCTGTGTATTGTGACCTGTCTGTATTTTGTGCCTGTCTGTGTATTGTGATCTGTCTGTATTTTGTGCCTGTCTGTATTTTGTGCCTGTCTGTGTATTGTGACCTGTCTGTATTTTGTGCCTGTCTGTGTATTGTGACCTGTCTGTATTTTGTGCCTGTCTGTGTATTGTGACCTGTCTGTATTTTGTGACCTGTCTGTGTATTGTGACCTGTCTGTATTTTGTGCCTGTCTGTGTATTGTGACCTGTCTGTATTTTGTGCCTGTCTGTGTATTGTGACCTGTCTGTATTTTGTGCCTGTCTGTGTATTGTGACCTGTCTGTATTTTGTGCCTGTCTGTGTATTGTGACCTGTCTATATTTTGTGCCTGTCTGTGTATTGTGACATGTCTGTATTTTGTGCCTGTCTGTGTATTGTGACATGTGTGTATTTTGTGCCTGTCTGTGTATTGTGACCTGTCTGTATTTTGTGCCTGTCTGTGTATTGTGACCTGTCTGTATTTTGTGCCTGTCTGTGTATTGTGACCTGTCTGTATTTTGTGCCTGTCTGTGTATTGTGACATGTCTGTATTTTGTGCCTGTCTGTGTATTGTGACCTGTCTGTATTTTGTGCCTGTCTGTGTATTGTGACCTGTCTGTATTTTGTGCCTGTCTGTGTATTGTGACATGTCTGTATTTTGTGCCTGTCTGTGTATTGTGACCTGTCTGTATTTTGTGCCTGTCTGTATATTGTGACCTGTCTGTATTTTGTGCCTGTCTGTGTATTGTGACCTGTCTGTATTTTGTGCCTGTCTGTGTATTGTGACCTGCTGTGTACTGTAAAAATGCAGGCCTATGTTGATTCTGACTTTAGTAAGGATTATATAAAGCACTCTACATATTTGCAATAATACTATTGACAAAGCAATATTTCAGTATGGCAGTAAATACGTGGACTCTAAAAGTCTTTAAATAGTCTCACATAACAGCTTACTTGGAAGACACAACTGTTTTTGTAAACTTAATGTTATTCATTCCGTAAATTTTACTTTCTATGTTTATTGTCAGACAAATGTACACTTTTATTGACTGTTAATTTGTGTAACACAGTGCTACATGTTTCGAACCTTATCCTGGTTAATCTTCAGGGACTTCAGTATTTTAAATTACACTGACTTTTTACATCAATGGTACATTTATACATGGTAAACATGTAGCACTGTATCACAAAAATTAACAGTGAATAAAAGTGTACATTTGTCGGACAATAAACATAAAACTGTTTTATAATTTTAGAAGTGCCACTAATATTAATTATTCTCCCTGAAGAAGGACCCTATACGGACGAAACATGCAGGGCAATTGAATAACTGAGCTCTCAGTCACATTATTCTTTTATTTGTACCGTGTTCTTTGTTTCATTAGTGTAATTTCAACTTTTGACTTTTCATGCGTTTTGCTAGCTTCTTCTAACTCTAGAGAAAACCGTGAAGACGTCAGTCTTGCAGTCCCGCTTAGTTAATCTCGATTGGTTCACAATTCATTTCTTGCAGTACGTCCCAGCTGCTCCCTGCCAAGTTGCTTGGCGAACTGCATGTCGCCCCAACTACGCTACCGCGCAGAGCAGCCCATTCCTTCTTCAGGGTGCAGTTACAAACAAGAGGATTCCTGTTGACATAGAGCTGCACTGACTTGTTCAAGCCTTCTAGGACACTTGCTTCAACATTTTCTATCAAATTGTCTTTTACGAGAATTGTTGTTAGTAACTGTGCTCCTTCAAATATCTTTGATTTCAAACTCTTCATTAAATTACTGTTTAAATTCAACAAATTTAGTTGATCAAGCCCATCAAACACGCCATATTGTAAGGTTTTTAATTTGTTATGTTGTAAACTTAGCCCCTTTAATTTAAACAAACCAAAGAACGCACCCGGCTGCAGTTCTTCTATTTCGTTGTTGTCTAAATGCAGCGACAGAAGATTCTGCAGACCTCTGAAGGCATCCCTCTTTACTGTGACAACACCGCAGCGAACTATGTCAAGTTTCCACAAATTGGGGAGTTTCAGTTCTGAGAACGCATTGGCTTCTATGACTTCTATGTTGTAAGAATGCAGGGTAATAGTTTCAATCTGAGGCCCAAAATGACCTGGTAGATCGCCAATGTTACCGTTGGTACAATCTGCCCAGGGTCCAAGACACTTGCAGCTCCTTGCACAGGTCGGAGACAAGTCTTCGGCGCTGGAGTCTGTAGATCCAATGACAAGCAGGAGTGCAGCACAAACAGACTTCAGTGGCAGCATGGTCTGCAGGACACAAACACAAACAGACTTCAGTGGCAGCATGGTCTGCAGGACACAAACACAAACAGACATCAGTGGCAGCATGGTCTGCAGGACACAAACACAAACAGACTTCAGTGGCAGCATGGTCTGCAGGACACAAACACAAACAGACTTCAGTGGCAGCATGGTCTGCAGGACACAAACACAAACATACTTCAGTGGCAGCATGGTCTGCAGGACACAAACACAAACAGACTTCAGTGGCAGCATGGTCTGCAGGACACAAACACAAACAGACTTCAGTGGCAGCATGGTCTGCAGGACACAAACACAAACATACTTCAGTGGCAGCATGGTCTGCAGGACACAGACACAAACAGACTTCAGTGGCAGCATGGTCTGCAGGACACAAACAGACTTCCGTGACAGCATGGTCTGCAGGACACAAACACAAACAGACTTCAGTGGCAGAATGGTCTGCAGGACACAAACACAAACATACTTCAGTGGCAGCATGGTCTGCAGGACACAGACACAAACAGACTTCAGTGGCAGCATGGTCTGCAGGACACAAACACAAACAGACTTCCGTGACAGCATGGTCTGCAGGACACAAACACAAACAGACTTCAGTGGCAGAATGGTCTGCAGGACATAAACACAAACAGACATCAGTGGCAGCATGGTCTGCAGGACACAAACACAAAGACTTCAGTGGTCTGCAGGACACAAGCACAAACAGACTTCAGTGGCAGCATGGTCTGCAGGACACAAACACAAACAGACTTCAGTGGCAGAATGGTCTGCAGGACACAAACACAAACATACTTCAGTGGCAGCATGGTCTGCAGGACACAGACACAAACAGACTTCAGTGGCAGCATGGTCTGCAGGACACAAACACAAACAGACTTCCGTGACAGCATGGTCTGCAGGACACAAACACAAAGAGACTTCAGTGGCAGAATGGTCTGCAGGACACAAACACAAACATACTTCAGTGGCAGCATGGTCTGCAGGACACAAACACAAAGACTTCAGTGGTCTGCAGGACACAAGCACAAACAGACTTCAGTGGCAGCATGGTCTGCAGGACACAAACACAAACAGACTTCAGTGGCAGCATGGTCTGCAGGACACAAACACAAACATACTTCAGTGGCAGCATGGTCTGCAGGACACAAACACAAATATACTTCAGTGGCAGCATGGTCTGCAGGACACAAACACAAACAGACTTCAGTGGCAGCATTTGTGAACGTAAGATGGTCAAGCAATTTGGCACGTATGGAGGATAATAGAAATACACAGAGATTTTTGCTGGAGAAACCTGAGGGCTAGTTGACTGGCCATAATTCCTGGGGACAAAAACGGGACCGAGGGGGGGGGGGGGGGTGTTCATAAAGAGTAGGGCATTTAAAAAAATGTTTTATTACATAAAATATTGAACTTACAATAATTCTTCACAGAACCGCGCAAGTGTTGCCAACACGTATTTTTTCTTTTCTCTCAATACTTCACTCACTTTAAAGTTACACTATTTATTCAATGGCCAATTGTCGATCTCGATCAACGCGCCTCTACCGACGGTTACACGAATGACTGGTACCTACAGTAGCAGCCATTGATGGAACTTGATTATAGGTTATGATTGACAGATTTTTAAGCATATTTTAAAGTTTTTATAAAAAACGGGACAAAAGTGGCATTTTTACTAAAACGACGGGACGGCCGGGACATAGCAAAAAGACGGTACTGTCCCGTTCAAAACGGGACGTATGGTCAGCCTAGCTAAAGTCACTGTAAGAACTAAGTGTAAATGGAAGCACAATATTAAACTGGATCTTAAAGAAACAGGAGAGCATGTCGTGAACTGGATTGATCTGGATTGGGATATGGACAGACAGACAGTCAGTCAGACAGTCAGTAAGTCAGACACGCTGCACACAGTGTCATATACCGGATGTGATAACCTGCCGGTGTTTTGAGAACCAACTGTCATCTGCACTTTGTGCATCGTCCGGATAAAATATTAACATATAATATAAAAATCACGACGTTTCGGAAGCTGGTTCGTCTTCCGTCTTCAGGTGATGAGAGGGGGGACACCTACTCAGATGGGGAACCAGCTTCCGAAACTTCGTGATTTTTATATTATATGTTAATATTTTATCCGGACGATGCACAAAGTCCAGAACACAATTAGTTCTCAATATTACACACCGTCGTCAGCTTTTAGAATTTATCTGCTGGTTTTTTGCACCTTACAATCACCTTATATAGTTTAAGTGATTACCGACGTTTCGGAAGAACTTGTTGCCTCGGTATTCAAGGTAGAAGGCTACACCGATTCCTTCTATCGTTAAGATGAAGGCAACAGGTTGCTCAGTAAAAAATTGTAACCACTTGCCAGACTGCACGGTGTCATAACCTAGAATAATAGTACAAGCCGAACTTTAACTGCCATGAACATTCAAAGCTGGATGTGACCCATCTCTGTGGTATTTATGGGGCTTCAACATTTACCGTAAGGCGAATGTCGCAATGCAGGGTCCGTACTGTCCGACAGCTGTCGGCTGAATGGGCTAGGCTAATAGACTAGGAGAGCCGACAGAAAGTGACAAATGACAGTTGTGATTTAAAATAATGACGCTAAGGACATTGGTATCCTTGTTCTGGTGTCCTGCGGAGTGAAGACAATGCGCCGTATTTCGTAGGACCACCGCGAAGATGAAGCAACATCAAAAGGCTTTGTAATAGAATTGAGCACTAAAGCTTTAATGATCAAGTTACGGACTGTCCGGATAGCGCAGTGTTACATGGAGGGTGTGCACTGCGGTGTGCCTACATGTTACATGGAGGGTGTGCACTGCGGTGTGCCTACATGTTACATGGAGGGTGTGCACTGCGGTGTGCCTACATGTTACATGGAGGGTGTGCACTGCGGTGTGCCTACATGTTACATGGAGGGTGTGCACTGCGGTGTGCCTACATGTTACATGGAGGGTGTGCACTGCGGTGTGCCTACATGTTACATGGAGGGTGTTCACTGCGGTGTGCCTACATGTTACATGGAGGGTGTGCACTGCGGTGTGCCTACATGTTACATGGAGGGTGTGCACTGCGGTGTGCCTACATGTTACATGGAGGGTGTGCACTGCGGTGTGCCTACATGTTACATGGAGGGTGTGCACTGCGGTGTGCCTACATGTTACATGGAGGGTGTGCACTGCGGTGTGCCTACATGTTACATGGAGGGTGTGCACTGCGGTGTGCCTACATGTTACATGGAGGGTGTGCACTGCGGTGTGCCTACATGTTACATGGAGGGTGTGCACTGCGGTGTGCCTACATGTTACATGGAGGGTGTGCACTGCGTTGTGCCTAGATGTTATATGGAGGGTGTGCACTGCGGTGTGCCTAGATGTTACATGGAGGGTGTGCACTGCGGTGTGCCTACATGTTACATGGAGGGTGTGCACTGCGGTGTGCCTACATGTTACATGGAGGGTGTGCACTGCGGTGTGCCTACATGTTACATGGAGGGTGTGCACTGCGGTGTGCCTACATGTTACATGGAGGGTGTGCACTGCGGTGTGCCTACATGTTACATGGAGGGTGTGCACTGCGGTGTGCCTACATGTTACATGGAGGGTGTGCACTGCGGTGTGCCTACATGTTACATGGAGGGTGTGCACTGCGGTGTGCCTGCATGTTACATGGAGGGTGTGCACTGCGGTGTGCCTACATGTTACATGGAGGGTGTGCACTGCGGTGTGCCTACATGTTACATGGAGGGTGTGCACTGCGGTGTGCCTACATGTTACATGGAGGGTGTGCACTGCGGTGTGCCTGCATGTTACATGGAGGGTGTGCACTGCGGTGTGCCTACATGTTACATGGAGGGTGTGCACTGCGGTGTGCCTACATGTTACATGGAGGGTGTGCACTGCGGTGTGCCTACATGTTACATGGAGGGTGTGCACTGCGGTGTGCCTACATGTTACATGGAGGGTGTGCACTGCGGTGTGCCTACATGTTACATGGAGGGTGTGCACTGCGGTGTGCCTACATGTTACATGGAGGGTGTGCACTGCGGTGTGCCTGCATGTTACATGGAGGGTGTGCACTGCGGTGTGCCTACATGTTACATGGAGGGTGTGCACTGCGGTGTGCCTACATGTTACATGGAGGGTGTGCACTGCGGTGTGCCTACATGTTACATGGAGGGTGTGCACTGCGGTGTGCCTACATGTTACATGGAGGGTGTGCACTGCGGTGTGCCTACATGTTACATGGAGGGTGTGCACTGCGGTGTGCCTACATGTTACATGGAGGGTGTGCACTGCGGTGTGCCTACATGTTACATGGAGGGTGTGCACTGCGGTGTGCCTGCATGTTACATGGAGGGTGTGCACTGCGGGTGTGCCTACATGTTACATGGAGGGTGTGCACTGCGGTGTGCCTACATGTTACATGGAGGGTGTGCACTGCGGTGTGCCTACATGTTACATGGAGGGTGTGCACTGCGGTGTGCCTACATGTTACATGGAGGTTGTGCACTGCGGTGTGCCTACATGTTACATGGAGGGTGTGCACTGCGGTGTGCCTACATGTTACATGGAGGGTGTGCACTGCGGTGTGCCTACATGTTACATGGAGGGTGTGCACTGCGGTGTGCCTACATGTTACATGCGTGGCTGTTGTCAGGGGGAAACTAAAAATGGAAATATTTAAATGTGTCAAGCATTCTGTAAGTTTCCTCTACATCTTAGTAACAGATTTGGAAAAACATTGAGTCAAATATACGGCTTTTCGCTGATGATTGTATAATATACAGGAGGATAATCGATAGTAATGACATTGAAAATTTGCAGACAGACTTAAATAGATTAGGGGAATGGGCGGTTGAAAATGAAATGAGGATAAATCCAGGTAAGAGTAAAGCAGTAAGCTTCAATAGAGCTAGGGTGAAAGGTAAACTGAGGTATTGTATTGGGGATCAACTAATTCCAGAGGCAAATAGCTTTAAGTATTTAGGAATAATTATACGCAGCGACCTAAGCTGGGCAGATCATGTAAATTATACACTAAGAAAATCATGGAGGGCTCTTCATTTCGTAATGCGTATACTCAAAAGGGCAAATAATAATACGAAACGTTTAGCTTATACGGCACTTGTGAGACCGATACTTGAGTATGGAGCGGTGTGTTGGGACCCATACAGAGAAGGTCAGGTAAGCGCTTTGAATCGCGTGCAAAAGAGAGCGGCAAAATTTGCAAATAATACAAATGAATCGGGTTGGGAAACATTGACACAGCGTAGAGCGATAGCCCGAATATGCGCCCTTTTCAAAGCATACACCGGGGGACGGGCTTGGAAAACAATAGGGGATAGACTGCTAAAACCATGCTACCTGGGTAGGGACGATCATAGTCGGAAAATTAGGATTAGGAAACAAAGAACAGATGTAGGTAAATATTCCTTTGTAAATAGGACCATAAAAAGCTGGAACCAATTACCTCCAAGCGTACTAGCGACTTTCCCCTGTAAATTAAGCTCTTTTAAAAAAAGGGTCAAGAACGTCATTACAAGCTAAGGATTTTTAAGTGGAGATTAAATAAAAATAAGGGATGTGAAGTGAAGGGGTGTGAAGTGATGTGAAGTGAAGTGCTCTGGTTTCGAAGTGAAGTGAAGTGAATTAAGTTCTTGGGGGATATAATTAGCATGTACTTTGGTCTGACTTTATACTGAGGATATTCTAACGCACTGAAATTAATTAATGTGTGGGTGTTTTTTGTATTGTGCTTGTTTAATTTTTTTTTTATTCTGTGTATGGGTGTTTTTGTAAGGTGTGGATGCTTTTGTAAGGTGTGGATGATTTGTAAGTTGTGGATGTTTTTGTAATGTGTGTACGGTGTTCTAATATGTGTACTTGTATTTACTGTATGTATTTTGTTTACTGTATGTATTTTGTTTTGTATGTGTAAGGGTGTTTTAGTAAGGTGCGTACGGTTTTCTAATATGTGTATTTGTATTTACTGTATGTATTTTGTTTTGTATGTGTATGGGTGTTTTTGTAAGGTATGGATGTATTTGTAAGGTGTGGATGTTTTTGTAAGGTGTGGATGCTTTTGTAAGGAGTGGATGCTTTTGTAAGGTGCAGATGTTTTTGTAATGTGTGTACGGTGTTCTAATGTGTGTACTTGTATTTACTGTATGTATTTAATTTTGTATGTGTATGGGTGTTTTTGTAAGGTGTGTACGGTGTTCTAATATGAGTACTTGTATTTACTGTATGTATTTTGTTTTGTATGTGCATGGGTGTTTTTGTAAGGTGTGAACGGGGTTTTTCTAATATGTGTACTTGTATTTACTGTATGTATTTTGTTTTGTATGTGTATGGGTGTTTTTGTAAGGTGTGGATGTATTTGTAAGGTATGGATGTTTTTGTAAGGTGTGGATGCTTTTGTAAGGAGTGGATGCTTTTGCAAGGTGTGGATGTTTTTATAATGTGTGTACGGTGTTATAATGTGTGTACTTGTATTTACTGTATGTATTTTGTTTTGTAATTGTGTATAGTTTGTTTTGTATTGTTACTTTTATGTATATTTATATGTCCATTTGTATTGTGTGTACTAGTGTAAGGACTACTGCCACCGGGTGAAAACATTTGTATTGTGTGTACCAGTGTAAGGACTACTGCCACCGGGTGAAAACATTTGTATTGTGTGTACTAGTGTAAGGACTACTGCCACCGGGTGAAAACATTTGTATTGTGTGTACTAGTGTAAGGACTACTGCCACCGGGTGAAAACATTTGTATTGTGTGTACTAGTGTAAGGACTACTGCCACCGGGTGAAAACATTTGTATTGTGTGTACTGTGTAAGGACTACTGCCACCGGGTGAAAACATTTGTATTGTGTGTACTAGTGTAAGGACTACTGCCACCGGGTGAAAACATTTGTATTGTGTGTACTAGTGTAAGGACTACTGCCACCGGGTGAAAACATTTGTATTGTGTGTACTAGTGTAAGGACTACTGCCACCGGGTGAAAACATTTGTATTGTGTGTACTAGTGTAAGGACTACTGCCACCGGGTGAAAACCCAATTGCAGTAAATAATAATAATAAAGATTTATAGTCGGTCAAAATCGATATTTTGTAAACGGCGATATATCGAATTTCTTGTATTTATCTCGTAAACGGCGAGACTTAATATCGAACTTGCTCAATTGTTACGTTTAGACGGCCGCTTCTCTCTTCGGCCGCAGCTTGTTGCTCACACAGAACAGTCTGTCTACATTCTGCAGACCACTCGTGACGTATGCCATAAATGTACCTAGGTAAGGTAAAGGTAAAGGTCTCCCTAGAACAGGCCACGAAGGCCCAGAGGAGGAATAGAGGTATAGCTATACTCTTTCTTTAAACTCAGCGCTTGATGGGGGTGGGTGGTCAACGCCACGCCCCGGCCGCTTTACCCCAGGGAAACAGACCCGGTACCCATTGTACAGGAGGCTGGGTAGGCCCCAGGGCCGGTCAGGACAGGTGCTGAAAATCTCGCCCCCACCGGGATTCGATCCACGGACCGTCCAGCCCGTAGCGAGTCGCTATACCGACTGAGCTATCGCGGCCCACATTTGTACGTAGGTCTGAACGTAAAGTGTCTGTTATGTTTGTCAGGCTTTAAGCAAAGACACGAACTTGGCGATATACTTAATAAATGTTCCAAATATGGAATTTCATGAAATTTAGTTCTGTGGAAGTCGCGATATTTCGCGCACACAGGCCAATTTTCGGGAAACTTTGTATGAACATCACGCGAGTAGCTGCTTTCCTTACAAGACAAGGAGTTAAGCTAAACACACAAAGCACCTTCATGCAGCCGGAACGCATTGCGTGTTTATCGGTACTCACGTGGTTTGGGTGAAACTGAGGCACCGTAAGTGTCGACGTCGCTGTATTTACTTGTAACAGAACTGAATGCAGTCACAATGTACAGACGTGACGCCACGTCAACAGATGGCACGAGTGTGCGACAGTACAAGCTGTCCAGTTTGTACCCTGCACCTAACGGTTCCTGTCACTGTCACTACAACTGTTTAAATATAGCACAGATAATATTTTCACCTCTTCGCCGCAGTTATGCTCGAAACGAACTGCTTAACTCAAGCGCGATAGTGCATCAGCAAACATCGGAACCTGGATTTATGTCGCCTGACAGCAGTAGCCATTGTCTTGCAGTTTCGAAAATACATCAATTTGCACCGACATTACGAAGATCGTGACAGGTGGTCGACTGTCCTTGAAGTAACAAGCTGAAGACAGTCAGTGGCCTTCTTGAGCACTGGCAAGTCAGTGGCTGTGTGTCGTGCAAACTGAAGTTGCGACATCAGAGCTAAGTGAATCGCCTGCTGAGTTGGCTTCCTGCAGCAGTAATAGGCCTTCCCCTTTCTTTATTTCTCCCTTCCTTGTTTTGTCATCAAATTCCTTCCGAACTGTCAATCAGTACGACCACGTACAGTCTAACATCAAATTCCTTCCGCACTGTCAATTAGTACGACCACGTACAGTCTAACATCAAATTCCTTCCGAACTGTCAATCAGTACGACCACGTACAGTCTAACATCAAATTCCTTCCGAACTGTCAATCAGTACGACCACGTACAGTCTAACATCAAATTCCTTCCGAACTGTCAATCAGTACGACCACGTACAGTCTAACATCAAATTCCTTCCGAACTGTCAATCAGTACGACCACGTACAGTCTAACATCAAATTCCTTCCGAACTGTCAATTAGTACGACCACGTACAGTCTAACATCAAATTCCTTCCGAACTGTCAATCAGTACGACCACGTACAGTCTAACATCAAATTCCTTCCGAACTGTCAATCAGTACGACCACGTACAGTCTAACATCAAATTCCTTCCGAACTGTCAATCAGTACGACCACGTACAGTCTAACATCAAATTCCTTCCGAACTGTCAATCAGTACGACCACGTACAGTCTAACACCAAATTCCTTCCGAACTGTCAATCAGTACGACCACGTACAGTCTAACATCAAATTCCTTCCGAACTGTCAATCAGTACGACCACGTACAGTCTAACACCAAATTCCTTCCGAACTGTCAATCAGGACGACCACGTACAGTCTAACACCAAATTACGATAACTGGTTTAACACTACATCCCGGCAAGGGCAATAAATTTGTCTTTTCTCCGAAACGTCCAGATCGGCTCTGGGGTCCACTGAGTTTTCTACTCAATGAGTAACCACGGCTCTTTGCCCGGGAATAATGCGGCCGGGCGTGAGTTTGACTTTTCACCTTCATGTAGTGCCGAGGTTAAGAATGAGTGGAGCTATACCTCTGCTCCCCCTATGTGCCTTCATGGCGTGTATAGGGACAAATTTAAACTGCGATTCACGCAGTGAAGTTGAGTACCAGTGGCGTACATGGGGTCGAGAGTCTCGGCCACGCTAGGACTCAGTAACCTGAAGCACACAAATCCAGCTGTGCAATTATTAATTTTGCGACTCATTATTTAGTGCAGGTAAAGGCGTACGGGGGAGTGGAGGTACAGCTGCATGCCGACACTAGATACAGGTGCAAGGCCAGCTTTACCCGGGGAAAGATGCCCTCCGTACCCATCAAATAGGAAGCTCGATGAGCCCCAGATACTGTCTGGACGTTTCGGAGAAGAGAGCCCCCCTTTTTCCTTGCCGTAAATCTACCCACAATTCGTCAGGCGTATAGAACGAAGCCTAGTCACTATACTGACAGAGCTACCCTGTTTAGTTCTACTTCGTATCTAACGGTTTTCTAATCCTGTACGGAAATCTAATCACGTCTGGATGTATCTAGTAACATTAGTCTATGCAGCACCAACATAAAACTTTGTAAAACAAAAAAGTGCCAAGACTGCAAATTCTGTACTCAGTGACGTCATATACTGACTTTAGCATGGCGTTCTTTACTTTCAAAATGTCATACGGGTTTACTGTACACTCATGAGTGTGATTTACTGTACACTCATGAATGTGATTTACTTTACTGTTACTCATGAATGTGATTTACTTTACTGTACACTCATGAATGTGATTTACTTTACTGTACACTCATGAATGTGATTTACTTTACTGTACACTCATGAATGTGATTTACTTTACTGTACACTCATGAATGTGATTTACTTTACTGTACACTCATGAATGTGATTTACTTTACTGTACACTCATGAATGTGATTTACTTTACTGTACACTGATGAATGTGATTTACTTTACTGTACACTGATGAATGTGATTTACTTTACTGTACACTAATGAATGTGATTTACTTTACTGTACACTCATGAATGTGATTTACTTTACTGTACACTCATGAATGTGATGTACTTTACTGTACACTCACGAATGTGATTTACTTTACGCCCATAAAGTAAGTACTGCCTTACGTGCACCGCTTCTTACGAAACTCAGAAATGCTCAACAGCGCGATGTGCAAATTTCTTCTACCGAATTTCGTCCAGATCGGGCGGGCAATAAATGTCGAAGTTACTGACAGAAATTCATTTACGGCTTGAAGCAAAGTATAACGTCACTTAGCCGATTTTCGCGAACTCCCACTTATTAGACAGGTTTTTATAAAAGAACTGCAATACCGAATTTCATGAAAATCCGACACGGTTCAGTCGCTTAATTCCTACACTCAGTAATAACAACATGGTGGGAATACAGATGTGCGAGTTGGGAGAGTTACTACACAGTGGCATATTTATCACATCCGTGAGCTTCACAAGATGCAAACTTGGTATTTGTCGGCTTAATACGCCACTGACAACTGAGTGGCTGAAAGAGGCATTGACTTGTCTTTTGGACCTCGCATGGTTTTTGTGTACTTGTAAATGTATTGAGTCAAACAAATGTTCACTTGCAATATTTTTGTAAAACATGTGATAAGGAAAAAATGTTGCAGACAGATTTCTAAAAAAATATCCAATATATCAACGACACATTCTGTGCCGGACACAAAATATGAAAACTTAAAGATTTTCTTGTATAAGTCAAAATAACAGATATTGGTGTCTCAAAAATCCCAGTGCAGTTCATGTGGTTTCTCTACACGATCTTAAAGTTTGCATCTGGTGTGCGATGATTACGCAAAGAATCAGAGGGTTTATGTTTCTCGAAAAAGCAAATTTTGACCTGTGTATTAGTATTAAGGGAATTGTCAGAAGAAGAGGAAATGTGGGAAGTAAACATTTTTTGGAAGAACTGAAGAGTAATTTTTGAAGAGAAACTTCATATTTCAAGGCTGTAGCTCTGTCATTTGTCAATAAATATTTTCATAATGTGTCGGGCTTGCTTAGAAGCTGCTGGGCAGAACTTTTGAAACTGTTCCATAAAATAAGGCAAGGTGTACTGCTGGCAGAACAGCAGACTCTAAATTCCTCGAGGATGCGATACAAGACGTTCCTTGCACATCCACCTAACATATGGCACTACATCGCAGTAGATCTTTATACAACATGCAACTTTACTGAGGTCACTCTTTTATAACAAAACGAAGGATACATAAAATCAACACAGTAAGTCTCTGCCTTACATGGGCTCCAGTTACATGGATCTGTAGATACACAGACACACGAGTAATTTAGTTTTGAGATCTTCATTCTTCTAGGATGTTACACAGCATACATTGGTAGTTAGTTACTGCTGTTTTTGGGACAACCTATCAGTCCCATCTTCCAATGGTCAAGCAGTCCATTCTTCTTGGACTGCTCGACTATTGAAGATGGGACCGACAGGTTGTCCTGAAACGTCGGTAACTACCAATCTATGCTGCGTAACAACCCAGAAGAGTGAACATCTCATTTACACCACTGTGGAAGCCTGAAATGATGCATAATTTCTTTTTATTTAAACAATTTAGGCACTTTGCCTTGTGTCGTCATTATTACGACATACACGTGGGTTAGATACACATTATAATAAATTACAATGTTGTATGTTACATTAAGATACACATTGACTGCACATATGTTTATGTCATATTGTGTCTTTATGTTGAAATTGCCTTCCATTCAATTTTCATGATTTTTCATTAATTTTTTAGCTTTAACTACCCGTTGAAGTAAATGTACATATATGTAAATAATTATACCACATGTAAGCAGTGTTGCACTTACATGGTCTTTTGCTTACACAGAAACCTCAGGAATGAATTAACTGTGTAAGTCGGGGACTTACTGTACTAAGGTTTGCGTGTGACGGTACTGGAACATTCTTCAGTTTATACGTCACTGGTAATACTCTCCTCCTCTCTGTCAGTGTTGGAGATGTGCGCAGTGCGCATCAGAGAATCATGTTGAAGCATATGTGAAAACTTCAACTCCTGGGTCGGATGTTGAATGTATTGTTGTTCTCTGTCTTCTTCGTGATAAACCACGGGCTCCATCTCAGCAAGAGTTTTCAAATGCTTCAATTTAACCTCGGCAATCAAGTGTCGTGGAAGACGTTTCACAGTGAGAGCAATACTCCTGTAAAACAGATCAATCTCATCTTCTTTCTTTTCACAGTTACTGGTCACATAAATTACTTTTTGGTGTTTCACCTTGTGCTTGTTTGGTAACCATGCAATGTGTTCATTATTTTTCTTCTTCTTTGAACCTTGTGAAGAGGACATACTTGCTACACTCGATGTTGGACTAGATGGCATGACAGGTGGGTCCCACGTTTCAGTCTCATTCACGTCATGCTCACATTCTTCACTGTTGTCATACTGCATGCTGTCTGCACTGGCCCGGGTCCTGCAACACGTGTGTTTATCGCAAACTGATTTCATTATATCACAACGTACCTCAAGTACTAGATATGAAGAAATGCTACCACTGTACATGTACCAGTTGTAAATATCATTTAATAAATCTTCAGCAAGGCACGCGGTGTCGCACTTGGTTGAGGCACTACGCTACAAGCCGGTAGGTCGCGGGTTTGACCTCGACCTCCTGGAACCCTAAGGGCCTGTCCAGGCCTGTAATGGGATTGCTTTACCTTTACCTTTACCTAAATCTTCAGCATGTTTTCATCAATACAGATAATTATCAGGGAGATGTGTGGCTAAACAATGTCTATTGCCAAGGCTTATATAATTTATACTGCGTTTGTCACGACTATGTATCATCTAAGGTACAAACTTATGCAAGCCTTGGCAACACCAGACAGGCACGTACATGTCTGTACTGATCAAATCATGCTGGAGACCTAATAAGTCACATTCATAATTGAAATGTATACCACCATGGTGTTTCTTCATACACATGCACCTTTTATTTCTGTAAACCTGAAATTAAGCTTTATTATAGCGAAGCTTTGCTAGTCCCTAGTGAGGGAGTCAGTCTAAAAGTAAATGCTATGAATACTAACTATATATATGTTCATGATTTCATCAACGGAATGCAAGCCAAAGTCACAATATAAACACACTTAATAAATCCTTTGAAAATGTGGCAAAGTTCAAATATTTGCGAATGGCACTAACAAATAAAAATTGCAGGCACAAGAATTTAAGGACAGATTAAATTCAGGCAGTGCTTGCTACTATTCAATTCAAAAGCATTGTCTTACCATTTGCAATCTAAAAACATAAAGATTAAAATAAACTTCATGTAAAGATGGGGACGGCAGTTGTGTTGTGACAATGGACATGGGGACGGCAGTTGTGTTGTGACAATGGACATGGGGACGGCAGTTGTGTTGTGACAATGGACATGGGGACGGCAGTTGTGTGTTGACAATGGACATGGGGATGGCAGTCTGCAAAATGTTGTGTGTTGTGACAATGGACATGGGGACGGCAGTCTGCAAAATGTTATGTGTTGTGACAATGAACATGGGGATGGAAGTTGTGTTGTGACAATGGACATGGGGACGGCAGTTGTGTTGTGACAATGGACATGGGGATGGCAGTTGTGTGTTGACAATGGACATGGGGATGGCAATCTGCAAAATGTTGTGTGTTGTGACAATGGACATGGGGACGGCAGTCTGCAAAATGTTGTGTGTTGTGACAATGGACATGGGGATGGCAGTCTGCAAAATGTTGTGTGTTGTGACAATGGACATGGGGATGGCAGTCTGCAAAATGTTGTGTGTTGTGACAATGGACATGGGGACGGCAGTTGTGTGTTGACAATGGACATGGGGATGGCAGTCTGCAAAATGTTGTGTGTTGTGACAATAGACATGGGGATGGCAGTCTGCAAAATGTTGTGTGTTGTGACAATGGACATGGGGACGGCAGTCTGCAAAATGTTGTGTGTTGTGACAATGGACATGGGGATGGCAGTCTGCAAAATGTTGTGTGTTGTGACAATGGACATGGGGACGGCAGTCTGCAAAATGTTGTGTGTTGTGACAATGGACATGGGGATGGCAGTCTGCAAAATGTTGTGTGTTGTGACAATGGACATGGGGATGGCAGTCTGCAAAATGTTGTGTGTTGTGACAATGGACATGGGGATGGCAGTCTGCAAAATGTTGTGTGTTGTGACAATGGACATGGGGATGGCAGTCTGCAAAATGTTGTGTGTTGTGACAATGGACATGGGGACGGCAGTCTGCAAAATGTTGTGTGTTGTGACAATGGACATGGGGATGGCAGTCTGCAAAATGTTGTGTGTTGTGACAATGGACATGGGGATGGCAGTCTGCAAAATGTTGTGTGTTGTGACAATGGACATGGGGATGGCAGTCTGCAAAATGTTGTGTGTTGTGACAATGGACATGGGGATGGCAGTCTGCAAAATGTTGTGTGTTGTGACAATGGACATGGGGACGGCAGTCTGCAAAATGTTGTGTGTTGTGACAATGGACAAAGTCCTAACAAATATAACTGACAAAACTTACAATAAACAGTTCTTTTTTCTGGGTGTGAAACATGATCTCTCACTCTGAAGGAAGAATATAGACAAGGGGTTTGTGACGATATGGTGCTGAGAAAAGTATTTGTACCTAAGAGGAAGTAACAAGAGTTTGGAGGAAAACGCATAGTAAGAAGTTTCATGATTCGTACCACTCGTTGTATATTATTAGGGTGGTCATGGCATGTGTAGGGGACAAAACAAGTGCATATGCGGTTTTTATAGGGAAACCTGAAGGAAAGAGGACCAGTTGGAAGATCTAGGCATAGATGTTAGGATAATATTAGAATGTATGTTCAAGAAATAATTTTGGAGGGTGTAGAATGGATTCAAGTGGTTCAGGATAGGGACAAATTGTGGGCTGTTGTGAACACTGTAATGAACCTTTGCGTTCCATAAAATGCATGGAATTTCTCACGTATATGAGAAACTGTTAGCTTGTCAAGTAGGAATCTACCATGCAGTTAGTTAGTTAGTTTGTTCATATCCCCTTTAATTTATTCAGTTTTGCAGTAACTGTAAGTACGCAGTGCTTTCCTTCACATTTGTAAATATTTACCTCTTTCTACCTGGAACAACGTTCAGAAATGTAAGTACGTTCAGAAGGGGCCATTTGCAACGTCTGGACGAGGAAGCTGTCTCTGCACTCAGTTTTCCTTCCCTTATCAATCTCTTGTATGTGTCTTTAATTGACCGCCACCTTCTTTTGCAGTCCTCATCTAAAGCACAACAAAACATTTTACATTTCAAACAACCCTTTCTCATCACACGGCCAGTAAATAATGCTGTTGCTACTAACCAACACATATCCATTAATTCCAAGGTTCCTTACAGATTTATCAAATACTGATATTATTTCTAACCTTTTATTTTATATATCTCCTACTAGGAACTGTTCAGGTGACTGAATTATGGGTTTCAAGTTTCTGACTGTAACATCAGTCGAACTGTGACATTCATGTGTTTCTTAAAAAGGAGTTCTGAAACAAGCTCTTATTGCATAGATTTCTAATCCTACAGATCTAGCGTGACTACAATTATTGTTCTACTTTAATCTTGTGAAGAACTCATTAAGTACCACGTGTTTTGTCTATGTTAATTTTGTCAAACATAATCTCAAAGATTCGCACAGTCACCATGTTTGTAACTGTTAATTTACAAAATAACATACCATGCATCTTGTACATGTATGCGTGATTTCAGAATTCCACCGCGGTATAAATGAGATCGTCGCTCTTCTGGGACGTTACACAGCGTAGATTGGTAGTTACCTGACGTTTCGGGACAACCTATCGGTCCCATCTTCAAGGATCAAGCAGTCCAGAACCCCAGTACAGTGAAGATAGCATGTACACGTATGTTAATAATCCACCTCCATAGAAGAATTCACGTGCTTAGCTTGGGACAATTGACTGGCTTGCGACCAAAATGCTTAAAGTGGAAAAACATTCTCGCACGGCCGCCACGTTCTCACTTGACATTCCACGACATTTTACTTGCGTGATTTCGGGCTTCCTCCGCGGTATAAATGAGATCTGCGCTCTTCTGGGATATTACGCAGCGTAAATTGGTAGTTTGTTACCGAATCTTCTTGGACTGCTTGACCCTTGAAGATGGACCGATAGGTTGTCCCGAAACGTCGGTAACAAACTACTAATCTACGCTGCGTAAAATCCCAGTACAGCCCAGATCTCAATATTTCGCTTCAACAAACGCTGCGTATTTTTCGAATATCAGTTACCATTACTGAACATTCAGTGGCGTTACAATCGCCAATGTGTCGCTATTGCTGACTGCGGCATTACACGGGTATGACGTTGGGGCGAGCATAGGCGTAACTTGGCTAATGACACTGGGAGTGGGGCAAAATCGACCATGGGTATTAGGAAATTTAATTTACGAAAGATTGACTTTAGAAAGAGGGGGAAGATTGGTTTCAACCAGCTCTTAATATATACACATCCATTTCCCCCACTCTCATCCCATTTTTTATTTGTCCCTCTTCAACTGAGTAGCCAAAAGAAAACTATTGTTAAGTAGAAAAAATATTCAGGGGGAGCATTGGCCCCCCCCCCCCCCCCAGTTACGTCCATGGGAGTGACCTCGAACGCCTTAAGGCCATATACGAAGTTCCACGAGAAAGTTGATACACATATGAACGACACAGTGATATCACACTTCTAGGTTTTTCCCTTAGAAAAGGAACGTGAGTTAAACCTTACAAAAATGTATATAGTAGGCCTATGTGTACATAACCTCACCACTTTTTCCATCCATGTATATAGTAGGCCTATGTGTACATAACCTCACCACTTTTTCCATCCATGTTACTCGCTATTTCTTTCCACGCGTTGTCCTTCGCGACTGCATCTCTGTAGTCTTTATGCGACGAATCGTATAAACATTTGCTGTATGACACGTGCTGCACCAGCTTCAGTTCCTCATCACGTGTAAATTTTTTATCGCCCATTGAGTGGAAACAAATCGTCGATTTACACCGCCAGTACCTCTGCCGCAGACTGACACATCCTGCCCACCAAACGACTTATGCACACTGCTGCCTACAGCAGCGGCTGCGGTGGACGCATGCGACACCTTGCAGCGGCTGCAGTAACCACACTGCAGTAGAGAGCTCAGACAAATAAATGAGTTGTGGGTAGGGCTGTGCTTAATTATATTACGTAGTTTCATTGTAGAATACGCCCTTTTCTTCATTTGGTGTGTTTGTAGCACCTTAATGGACCTGGTTTGCTTCCCAAGACACTTCATAAACCTCTCGAATTATAACGAAGCTGTGCGACTTAACAGCAGTCCACCTCACTGCGTTCAATCTATCTGGCTCGCACTACGTACAGTGCTCGCTCAACACAGTCGAGTTCGTTGTGGCTTGCGTCGCTCGTACGTCACAGCGTGTGAGTTGTTATAGTGTCACATTTTATCAGTATAATTATTAGACTAATAATTATGTTATCATTATAATTATTAGACTAATAATTTAATTGAATCTTGCAATTAGTTAATACTGCGTGTATTGCTGAATACAGAAAACAATGACTTGACATGTCTGTTAATTACTACTTAAAAGCTTTCCCCAGTTTTCGTCAGTTGTAATCACGGAGGCCTTCATCCAACGTGACTCACCACCAGGTCGCAGAGGCCTTCATCCAACGTGACTCACCACCAGGTCGCAGAGGCCTTCATCCAACGTGACTCACCACCAGGTCGCAGAGGCCTTCATCCAACGTGACTCACCACCAGGTCTCAGAGGCCTTCATCCAACGTGACTCACCACCAGGTCGCAGAGGCCTTCATCCAACGTGACTCACCACCAGGTCGCAGAGGCCTTCATCCAACGTGACTCACTACCAGGTCTCAGAGGCCTTCATCCAACGTGACTCACCACCAGGTCGCAGAGGCCTTCATCCAACGTGACTCACCACCAGGTCGCAGAGGCCTTCATCCAACGTGACTCACTACCAGGTCGCAGAGGCCTTCATCCAACGTGACTCACTACCAGGTCTCAGAGGCCTTCATTCAACGTGACTCCCCACCAGGTCGCAGAGGCCTTCATCCAACGTGACTCACTACCAGGTCTCAGAGGCCTTCATCCAACGTGACTCACCACCAGGTCGCAGAGGCCTTCATCCAACGTGACTCACTACCAGGTCGCAGAGGCCTTCATCCAACGTGACTTACTACCAGGTCTCAGAGGCCTTCATCCAACGTGACTCACCACCAGGTCGCAGAGGCCTTCATCCAACGTGACTCACCACCAGGTCGCAGAGGCCTTCATCCAACGTGACTCACCACCAGGTCTCAGAGGCCTTCATCCAACGTGACTCACCACCAGGTCGCAGAGGCCTTCATCCAACGTGACTCACTACCAGGTCGCAGAGGCCTTCATCCAACGTGACTCCCCACCAGGTCGCAGAGGCCTTCATCCAACGTGACTCACTACCAGGTCGCAGAGGCCTTCATCCAACGTGACTCACTACCAGGTCGCAGAGGCCTTCATCCAACGTGACTCACTACCAGGTCGCAGAGGCCTTCATCCAACGTGACTCACTACCAGGTCGCAGAGGCCTTCATCCAACGTGACTCCCCACCAGGTCGCAGAGGCCTTCATGCAACGTGACTCACTACCAGGTCGCAGAGGCCTTCATCCAACGTGACTCACTACCAGGTCGCAGAGGCCTTCATCCAACGTGACTTACTACCAGGTCTCAGAGGCCTTCATCCAACGTGACTCACTACCAGGTCGCAGAGGCCTTCATCCAACGTGACTCACTACCAGGTCGCAGAGGCCTTCATCCAACGTGACTCACTACCAGGTCGCAGAGGCCTTCATCCAACGTGACTCACTACCAGGTCGCAGAGGCCTTCATCCAACGTGACTCACTACCAGGTCGCAGAGGCCTTCATCCAACGTGACTCACCACCAGGTCGCAGAGGCCTTCAGCCACTGCAACAATCACTCTGGGTTCCAGAAGGACATATCGCCTTTTGTGGCACAAGTGCTTGCGAGGACCACGTCAAGGACGGAAAATTCGTGAGCGTAAGCACAATTGGTTGAGGCACTGCGCTACAAGCCGGAAGGTCGCGGGTTCGATTCCCGATGGTGTTATTGGAATTTTTCATTGACATAATTCTTTCGGTCGCACTATGGCCCTGGGGTCGACTCGGCCTCTAACAGAAATAAGTACCAGGAATATGTCCTTGGGGGTAAAGGCGGCCGGTGCGTAGGGCTGACAACCTCACCACCTTTATGTGCCGATTGTCTAGAAATCTGTGAGCCTCAACTTCCAGGAACCCTAAAGGTCTGTCCAGGTCTGTAATGGGATTGCTTTACCTTTTTTTAAGCACAATCCCCGCTATGGTTTCCAGAATTCCATGTAATAGCCCAGCAATGCGTTTCGTGCACGCGCACGGCGAAACGGACGGAGTGTCGTAGCAAACCAGGATCAGATTTCTTTGAGTATGTCCTGCTTGCTATATCCGATGATAATATTTTTGCCTCAGAATGTCGCTTGTCGCCTGAGATGTCCGGTGCTTCAAGCAGCTGCACCTCTGTATTGCACATGTTCACCAGTTATTGTTTCGTTGCGCACACACCTTTGAGGCAGACGGCTGGGAGCGAGTCGCTTGTACAGCGCTGTCGACAGCGGACAGGCGGACAAACAGAACTGTGTCGAAGCAGTTTGCTGTCCAATTCTCCCCGATACACTGACAAACATCGCTTCTTGAACGTACCCAGGCTTCACCATTTTGTCCTTGTGATAAGACTAGAACTAAGATGAAGATGAATATGGAGCATTGGCAAAGTGGATAGGGGAAACTGGAGGACTCGGAGAAAAACCTGTTTCAGTGCCACTTTGTCCATCACAAATCCGACATCGACTGGCCCGGGATCGAAGCCGAGACTCCGCGGTAAAAGAAACTTGACCTGAATTGAATTTAAAGGTTCAGTCCTTACCGCTCAGTAAACACACTCCGTCTCAGTTATACAAACCAGTCAGTTAATGTTGTACAGTGAAATAATCGCTGTTTGTTCTGAGATCCACACAAAACACATAAATACAATCCGTACCGCGCAGTAAACACACTCCGTCTCAGTTATACAAACCAGTCAGTTAATGTTGTACAGTGAAATAATCGCTGTTTGTTCTGGGATCCACACAAAACACATAAATACAATCCGTACCGCGCAGTAAACACACTCCGTCTCAGTTATACAAACCAGTCAGTTAATGTTGTACAGTGAAATAATCGCTGTTTGTTCTGAGATCCACACAAAACACATAAATACAATCCGTACCGCGCAGTAAACACACTCCGTCTCAGTTATACAAACCAGTCAGTTAATGCTGTACAGTGAAATAATCGCTGTTTGTTCTGAGATCCACACAAAACACATAAATACAGTCCGTACCGCGCAGTAAACACACTCCGTCTCAGTTATACAAACCAGTCAGTTAATGTTGTACAGTGAAATAATCGCTGTTTGTTCTGAGATCCACACAAAACACATAAATACAATCCGTACCGCGCAGTAAACACACTCCGTCTCAGTTATACAAACCAGTCAGTTAATGTTGTACAGTGAAATAATCGCTGTTTGTTCTGAGATCCACACAAAACACATAAATACAGTCCGTACCGCGCAGTAAACACACTCCGTCTCAGTTATACAAACCAGTCAGTTAATGTTGTACAGTGAAATAATCGCTGTTTGTTCTGAGATCCACACAAAACACATAAATACAATCCGTACCGCGCAGTAAACACACTCCGTCTCAGTTATACAAACCAGTCAGTTAATGTTGTACAGTGAAATAATCGCTGTTTGTTCTCAGATCCACACAAAACACATAAATACGCTGTGTGGGCAGAACGTAGAATTTGTGAATGTTAAACCTGATGGTTTAATGTACCAGAACGATAAATTTTGTGAAGAGTGATAAAAATTAAGTGTCTGACAGCAGTACAACAAGGATGTGGTTTGTAACCGCACACCATGTACCGTACGTCTACAAACACTAGTCAAATTTTGAGATAACTTGACTTCTTCAACAAAGTGTTCAGTGTGACCAACATTACATCTTATACACAAATGCAGGCCAGATTTCCCGGCATCAAGCACACGACTAATGGTGTTTGTGCCGTTGTTGCATGTGTCGTTAAGGCCCTTCTATAAATGCGCACAATTCTGAATTCCGCTGCCTACACCAAAGCCTTCCAGTGGATAAAAATTAGGAAGTATGAGATGGGGCCTTCTGACCGGCCACACCTGTCCGCTGATGCAGCCACTCTCATCCTTGTCCTGTGATTTCCAAACTTACGGGCCACTTTGTACTTGTAGACGACATTATTGCTTAGGGACGTTTTAAAAGAGACAGGCAATATACGCATAACCTAACATTGAGACGCGTTGGCGTAACCATGGTTGCCGTGGAAACGCAATAAATATTAAATATTATAAATATGTGTGTGTACTCCTTCCCTAGTTGTCCGGTATGCTAAGCGCATGCGCCGTATTATACTGTCATCTGTGGCCTGTCTGGCTGTACCGCATTTTCCCACATTGTCTCATAAACGACACAATTTTCGAAAAAAAAAAAGTTGAATACAAAATGTGTTTTTATTTTCTCTACACCATTTTTTTCTGTGGTGGGCCGCGATAGCTCAGTCGGTATAGAGACACGCTACGAGCTGGACGGTACGGAGCTCGAATCCCGGTGGGGGCGAGACTTTCAGCACCCGTCCAGACCGGCCCTGGGGCCCAGCCAGCCTCCTGTACAATGGGTACTGGATTTCTTTCCCGGAGGTAAAGCGGCCGGGGCGTCGAGTTGACCACCCACCCCCTTCTAGCGCCGAGGTTAAGGAAAGAGTACAGCTATACCTCTACTCCCCCTCTGGGCCTTCATGGCCTGTTATAAGGTGAACTTTACCTTTACCTTTTTTTCTGAAACGTTTCTCATTCCAAGAAGAATTAAGCCAGATGTCATCACAAAGGTCTTCATGTAGAGTGCCGTTATTCTTGTCAGATTTTAATCAATTTTGAATTTTCTCGACAGATTTTCGACAAATTCTCAAACATCAAATTTCGTGGAAATTCGTCCAGTGGGAGCAGAGTTGTTCCTTGCGGACAGACAGACAGACAGACGGACGGACAACATAACGAAGCTAATAGTCGCTTTTCGAAATCTTACAAACTCGCCTAAAAATCGCATGCTGGAGATGATGACCATGCAAGGACTGTTGCTGGTTTGCAGTCGCATTGTGTAGTGTAAATAACTTGCAGCTTAAGACTGTCACAATGTACTGCTGTGGCTATGACCGTGACGGCGGGGCCAGTGTCCCTTATCTGCAGGCTACCTTGTGGAGAGCACATACAGGTCCTGTCGAAACATGGGCCTAGATCTCTAGCACTGCATGACACTTTCCTCTAGTCGTCATGTGCAAATTTTTCTGTTCATAACACGCCTAAAGTCACATGTATGCACAGTTCTGTTTATAACACGCCTAAAGTCACATGTATGCACAGCTCTGTTCATAACACGCCTAAAGTCACATGTATGCACAGCTCTGTTCATAACACGCCTAAAGTCACATGTATGCACAGCTCTGTTCATAACACGACTAAAGTCACATGTATGCACAGCTCTGTTCATAACACGCCTAAAGTCACATGTATGCACAGCTCTGTTCATAACACGCCTAAAGTCACATGTATGCACAGCTCTGTTCATAACACGCCTAAAGTCACATGTATGCACAGCTCTGTTCATAACACGACTAAAGTCACATGTATGCACAGCTCTGTTCATAACACGACTAAAGTCACATGTATGCACAGCTCTGTTCATAACACGACTAAAGTCACATGTATGCACAGCTCTGTTCATAACACGACTAAAGTCACATGTATGCACAGCTCTGTTCATAACACGCCTAAAGTCACATGTATGCACAGCTCTGTTCATAACACGCCTAAAGTCACATGTATGCACAGCTCTGTTCATAACACGCCTAAAGTCACATGTATGCACAGCTCTGTTCATAACACGACTAAAGTCACATGTATGCACAGCTCTGTTCATAACACGCCTAAAGTCACATGTATGCACAGCTCTGTTCATAACACGACTAAAGTCACATGTATGCACAGCTCTGTTCATAACACGACTAAAGTCACATGTATGCACAGCTCTGTTCATAACACGCCTAAAGTCACATGTATGCACAGCTCTGTTCATAACACGCCTAAAGTCACATGTATGCACAGTTATGTTTATAACACGCCTAAAGTCACATGTATGCACAGCTCTGTTCATAACACGCCTAAAGTCACATGTATGCACAGCTCTGTTCATAACACGCCTAAAGTCACATGTATGCACAGTTCTGTTCATAACACGACTAAAGTCACATGTATGCACAGCTCTGTTCATAACACGCCTAAAGTCACATGTATGCACAGCTCTGTTCATAACACGACTAAAGTCACATGTATGCACAGCTCTGTTCATAACACGCCTAAAGTCACATGTATGCACAGTTCTGTTTATAACACGCCTAAAGTCACATGTATGCACAGCTCTGTTCATAACACGTCTAAAGTCACATGTATGCACAGTTCTGTTTATAACACGCCTAAAGTCACATGTATGCACAGCTCTGTTCATAACACGACTAAAGTCACATGTATGCACAGCTCTGTTCATAACACGACTAAAGTCACATGTATGCACAGTTCTGTTTATAACACGACTAAAGTCACATGTATGCACAGCTCTGTTCATAACACGCCTAAAGTCACATGTATGCACAGCTCTGTTCATAACACGCCTAAAGTCACATGTATGCACAGTTCTGTTTATAACACGCCTAAAGTCACATGTATGCACAGCTCTGTTCATAACACGCCTAAAGTCACATGTATGCACAGCTCTGTTCATAACACGACTAAAGTCACATGTATGCACAGCTCTGTTCATAACACGACTAAAGTCACATGTATGCACAGCTCTGTTCATAACACGACTAAAGTCACATGTATGCACAGCTCTGTTCATAACACGACTAAAGTCACATGTATGCACAGCTCTGTTCATAACACGACTAAAGTCACATGTATGCACAGCTCTGTTCATAACACGACTAAAGTCACATGTATGCACAGCTCTGTTCATAACACGACTAAAGTCACATGTATGCACAGCTCTGTTCATAACACGACTAAAGTCACATGTATGCACAGCTCTGTTCATAACACGCTTAAAGTCACATGTATGCACAGCTCTGTTCATAACACGACTAAAGTCACATGTATGCACAGTTCTGTTCATAACACGACTAAAGTCACATGTATGCACAGCTCTGTTCATAACACGCCTAAAGTCACATGTATGCACAGCTCTGTTCATAACACGCTAAAGTCACATGTATGCACAGCTCTGTTCATAACACGCCTAAAGTCACATGTATGCACAGCTCTGTTCATAACACGACTAAAGTCACATGTATGCACAGCTCTGTTCATAACACGCCTAATGTCACATGTATGCACAGCTCTGTTCATAACACGACTAAAGTCACATGTATGCACAGCTCTGTTCATAACACGACTAAAGTCACATGTATGCACAGCTCTGTTCATAACACGACTAAAGTCACATGTATGCACAGCTCTGTTCATAACACGCCTAAAGTCACATGTATGCACAGCTCTGTTCATAACACGCCTAAAGTCACATGTATGCACAGCTCTGTTCATAACACGACTAAAGTCACATGTATGCACAGCTCTGTTCATAACACGACTAAAGTCACATGTATGCACAGCTCTGTTCATAACACGCCTAAAGTCACATGTATGCACAGCTCTGTTCATAACACGACTAAAGTCACATGTATGCACAGCTCTGTTCATAACACGACTAAAGTCACATGTATGCACAACTCTGTTCATAACACGCCTAAAGTCACATGTATGCACAGCTCTGTTCATAACACGACTAAAGTCACATGTATGCACAGCTCTAACCAAATGAAACACAACAGAAAATAGCATTAATTCGCACGCACGAGACATAACAAAACTTCAGCCCAATTTTATGTTATCTTCACCGTGCATTTTTTAACAAATCACAAATTACACACCAACGAGATGCACTATATTTTTCACTTTTTATTCTTTAACCCCTACATTTGTTTCAGCCCTTTCAAGGCCTTGTAAGGGCTGAAACATATGTAGGGGTTAAAGATTAAAAAGTGAAAAATATAGTGCATTTCGTTGGTGTGTAATTTGTGATTCAGCCCAATGTTTGTTTCAACTTGAATACTGGTCATAAACATCTAATGATCTGACTTCCCACCTGCGTTATCCCTGTCAAGGTCAGAGCCAGTCTCGCCAGTCGACAACAGTAGCCCCTTACCTTGGTTCTGGCCATGCAGTCTTACCAACCGTGGATCAGAGTCATGTTTCGTATTACAAATTACAGAACTGTGTTTCAGAAGCCAGCCATGCTTCACACACGAAGGTTGGCGGAGAATGTGAAGTGAAATCGGTGACTGGTCGAGTGCACTGTCCGGGTTAGCATGTTGTAGTTTAAGCAGCGCACAGAGTACTAGGTAAGGAACCGTCAGTGACATTGGTTTTAGTCATTTGTGATCATTCATCCTAAAATAGTAAGTGAGTGAGTGCAATTTATGATGTAATACGTACGTGCCGATCTGCTGGCAAAATATCCAATAGCATATCGACTCCATATTACGTCATTGGACCCGTGAATCCGTGGTCCCACGAATGAGATAATCCGTGGTCACGAATGAGCTCTGTCAGCTGTTAACGTTGTATCATTCGAAATCGCATAAGTTCAAGCTGATATAAAGGGTAGCTTTGCGTATGTCGTGTTAAAGTTTGATAAGAAACTGACAGTCATTGCTCATACATAACACGGAATGACGGCTGAGTCTGTGAATTGTATCTCTTCAAGGTGATGTTCTTTCGTACGAGGTTTATAGCCCGGAGGGCAAGTGATTTCCTTTGGTCGTCGCGAAAATTGCGATGTGATAATGTTCACAGGTTCACAATGTTAGAAATGTGTATGTATGCCGAAAATAGTAAAAAGGGGGCTTTAATAGATTTCAGCTCGGTTTTGCAGTTCCGTATTGCACATGCAAGTAAGCAGCAGAAAGAGAAAGTGCATTCCGTTAGAGAATGGTTGAAAAAATAACAGCGTAGTGAATTGTTCATTCTCTGAAAGCAAAATTGCAACACTGACCTCAATACACATTGTTTTCAGCTGAGATTTAGTACCTACGTATATAGGACGGTTGTTAAGTCATTACGTTCTTTAACCGGTACCTGTATAACCACCGGTAGTTTTGATGTGTAATACGGAACTAATCCACTTTTATTACGGCAAAATTTTCTTGTTCCGTGAGCGAAACTAAAACTCCATGGAACACAGACCTTGAGGAGCTAATAGAATCTCAGCCACAATAAATTCATCTCATTGTTTGGAACCCAAGTGTTCATTACTGTGTTTGCCAAGACCTGTCACTGGTCCCAATCCTGAGCAGATGAATCCAGTTCACACTCTCCCATACAAGCTTTTAAGAGCTGTTTTAATATTCTCCCATTTCTGCTGCGGTCTTGCAAGTGGTCTTTTTCCAGGAGGTTTTTTCCCAACCCAACTCCTGCATGCATTTGTGTTCTGTCTCTTGTGTTCCAGATGTTGCACCCATTTCATCCTAGATTTGATCACAATAATAATATTTGACACTGAGTACAGATAGTGAATAGTGCAATGAATAAACTATAACTAAATAATATAATTGTCCATATACATGGTCCTTATTTTTTTCTGACAACTCACTGCCACTATTCTTAATGTTTGTGTGGGCAGTCAGCTGATTGGGCTATGTTAATGCACCAACAGGCTGACAGGAAGTGACAGCCCGTAGTTGCCATGATAAAATACTGACCTATACTTTGCACTTTATTGTGCACAGATCATCTAGTATTGAGTGCTATAAATTGTAAAGGCAGGCAGTTAGCATCCCTCTACCTTTAATTTCAGTAAAATTAGCAGGTCAAAATTTTGCTCTTTGCTTCTCTTATCTACAGCGCTGGACTGTTCTTATTGGACCTGTTAAGTGAAAGGCGTTGAATAACCCAATAATCAGTCAGTCAGCACTTGGTATCCCTTCCCCTTGGATCATTTTATTTCTATTTATCTATTTTCTATTGGGTGGGCGGTACGCCTTCATATGTGGCTCAAATCTTGGCCTGGGGCCTGGCTATTCTGAGTTTTCTCGTGGATTTTCACAGCCACTGCAGGTGAATGCTGGGTTAGTGCCACATTCTGTGCAATTCATTATTCACTCATTATCCTACCATTTGTTGTCATATAGTTTTTTTACAAGCCATAGTCTTTAAATAACCCATAAATAAATAAATAAAATTATATTTTCCTGTTTCCTTGATATTTTAACTAGATACTTTAAACTTCATTCTAAAATCACCGTGCATTTTTCACAAATCAATGTCTTATCACCAACTAAATGCACTTTATTTAAAAAAAACAATATAAGGTTTCTTTAAAACATTTAAAAAACCCCTACATAAGTTTTGGACCTTATAAAGCCATCTTCAGGGGGTGTCACTCAACTGCATTTGTTTAAAAACATGTCTCTACGTTCGCCCAACGGTATACGCCATATAGTTCACCACCTTCACTACTGTTATTTTCACTGTCACTTTTTTACACCATATGTTAAAATGAGAAATAAAATGGGTTCGGAACTGTAAGTGAGATTGTTCTCGTTATGTTATTTCAATTGTTGATTGACGTGTTGAAGGATCATGGTGCTGTTTACTGTAAGTTAATAATTGTAGAAATTAGAAAATGTATATTACATAGTTCATAATGTTATGATTAATAAATATGAATGACATACCTGTTGTTCATTCATATTTATTAATTATAATATGTATGAAATACTGAAAAACTGGCAGGATTTCAAAAAGGACTCTGCTCCATGGATTTAATTAGTTAATTTAACCGTTCAGAGTTACATTTAAAGGGTGTTTGATTTAATTGCCTTGGCAGAATTGTTACGTGTAATTTCAGAGTTTGCCTCATCTTTCCAGTCATAAGACACAAAATCTGTTCACATGTTGTCGCATTGCCACATAATAAACTTAAAAGATGGTGCTGTGCCTCTCATACTGGAATGCAGGATGGTTTGAATTGGTTTAAAATGTGCCATATATAAGTAACGGTTTAGTGTGGGATAATATTGGGTTTGGGGAGTGTGGCGGAGATATAAATAGCTGACAAAAGACTGCGTATCATTTTGTGAATGCATAGAGCAACGGGGTAGTGTCTTCATCAGGTTTGTCTGTGTACCTAACAAAGAACTTGAACAAATTTTGTATTCTCATGCATTTTTTGTCTTTAAAGTAAATGGTACTGGGTAGATGATTTTGAAACACGTATAATGTGGAACTTTCTGCTTGAAGGAAGTTCTGTATAAGTCAGAACTTATTTGATATTGGGGCTAAGATTATGTTACTAAGTTGTATTAGCACTGAGTGACAGTGATTCTTAAGATATCAGTACTACATTTCTTTTATCTCAAAGCAAACAGGCTGATAAGTCTTGTGGTTGATTAGCAGGGTCAGTGTGGCAAACAAGCTCTGTTCAGCTTACTGCAAGCATCATGGGATCGCAAACTCTAAATCAGCGAAGGCTTCCAATAAAAAGGGTGAGCATTACTAACATGGGAGTGAAAGCTGTAAATGTGGGCAGGGTAAAGCATTACAGAACTTGTAGCTAGACATCTATATGAGCTCAGTTTAGTAAGTGTTTTCATATACAAGGCTCTTGTAGTCATACTACACTAGTTGTAGATGTGATGACACAATAGTGGTTGCACCATGATGTTTAGTACACTGTGTGATATCACGTACATTATGATGTTGCATCAATGCGTGTTGACACATTCACTATAATGCACTGTGATGGTGCATCAATATAATGCACTGTGATGACATCATTAATGCACTGTGTTGACACTTATTAATGCACTACTGCTGTGGAATTGAGAATGCATTATGATGATACAGGCATTGCTCGCTAATATGGCAGGCTAGGTTCCAGACCACCGCTGTAAAGTGAATATCGCCGTAAAGCGAATCACATGCTTTTTTTCACTTTCTAGTGCATATAAAAGCCTTAGAACATGTTTACAGAATCGTTTCTAGCTTTTGATTTAAAGTAAGAGGCTTGTGACTCCTTTTGTTACTATCACAACACTTAGGGGCATGTCTAATTAATAATTTCAATAGTAATACAAAAATAACACAATTAAAAAAGTAAGGATTGTCAGAATACGACACTGAGACACAAGTGGAACAAATGCTGTAAACAGACTGAGCGCGCGGGTAACAAAATGGCGCTGGTTGACTCGCTCGATTCGGCTGGGACTCAGCTGATGTGCGCGTCACCGCCTTAACAGCAAGGCAAGTGCCGAAAATAATAAAAATGAATATAATTGAAAAGTGCCGCAAAGTGAAGCACTGCATTAACGAAGCGCCATAAAGCGAGGTACTACTGTACTCATTAGTGCACTGATGCCATTCATTAGTGCACTGATGACACTCGTTCGTGCAATGTGACAGCACTCATTTACTGTGCCATGATACTAGTGCAACATCATGACACTCATTTAGTGTGCCATGATACTAGTGCAACATCATGACACTCATTTAGTGTGCCATGATACTAGTGCAACATCATGACACTCATTTAGTGTGCCATGATACTAGTGCAACATCATGACACTCATTTAGTGTGCCATGATACTAGTGCAACATCATGACACTCATTTAGTGTGCCATGATACTAGTGCAACATCATGACACTCATTTAGTGTGCCATGATACTAGTGCAACATCATGACACTCATTTAGTGTGCCATGATACTAGTGCAACATCATGACACTCATTTAGTGTGCCATGATACTAGTGCAACATCATGACACTCATTTAGTGTGCCATGATACTAGTGCAACATCATGACACTCATTTAGTGTGCCATGATACTAGTGCAGCATCATGACACTCATTTAGTGTGCCATGATACTAGTGCAACATCATTACACTCATTTAGTGTGCCATGATACTAGTGCAACATCATGACACTCATTTAGTGTGCCACGATACTAGTGCAACATCATGACACTCATTAGTGCCCTTGTTTCCTTCATCAGAAGTACTTGCTTGGATAATCCATTTGTTTATATCATAGTCTGTATACAGAAAGCACAGGTATAATACATTCTGTTGTAAGACACCTGAAACTGTTGGTGCTGAATCCTCACAGTGAGTTTTTAAACATTTTTGGTTCCATTTTGGGTAGGGGCGTGTCAATGCAGCTGCACATTATCAATAGTAGTTCTTTTTACTATTTTTGTTTAGGCATAATATATACAAGTACAGTATGTTGTGTTTGCAGGGTTGTTCTTTGGTACTAAAACAGGTCAACAGTTGGAAAGCAGCGTACTTACAGTGACCTTACGGTTTCTGAGCTACTTAATCTTGTATCTCAAAAGTTCTCGTAGCATATGCATGCTATACATGTCACCAGTCATGTAGGGCATTAATAAACATTTTTGCATTTCCTGTAGGCCCGTCTTTGAGATAAATTTTGGTTATACTTGACCATTTTAGTTTTAAAGGAAGCATTATGATGGAGATGAAAACTGTATATGAACAGTTTAGTGCTACGTTAACACTGATATTGAAACTTATTTTTTGTGTAATTACGGTCATCATTTCACACACCTGTAGTTCTTGTTACATAAATCTCTGTGTTCGTATTACTTATACACATAATATCGAGGTTTTCTTGGCAGTGAAGATCAATATTACAGTCTTTATAACCCTGTGTTTTAGTCATGCAGTCAGGGAAATTCCCTATTTTGCTTTTCTAATTTATGTAAGTGTCAGTTTTATCATCAGCTAGTAATATACAGTTATGCAGTGTAAAGATATGCACCCACATAACTCTTATAGCTTATCTTGCATTGCAACTCTACACTTTTATTGTTACGTAATCCGTCAAAGACTGAGATAGGTATATCTTGTTATCTCGAATTTTAATTAGGTATCTGAATGATGTGTCTTTTAGAATGCTACTGACATGCTAATATAGATCACATAATCAAACAATAAGACCAACGAATGCACTGTATTGACCAATTTTATTCTAGCCTATTTCCCTACACGTGTTTCGGAACTTTAAAGTTCCATCTTCAGGGGTTTTTTTGTCTTATGCTACCAGATATTCACATATTAAAAACAAATTCACAATATATACAATAGTCTGTTGAACAGTCTTAAAACCTCATGTAAATAAATATTCAGAGCACTTTAGAAGCACTTTAGCCTTACACACTAGACCTTGAAAGGACACGACAGACGCTTCACAACACATAAGAAATGACTACGGAGATTAAAAAACTATGCCAGTAGTTGCGTAAAATAATAACAAACAGCCAATACCACGAACAGATTACAACGTTTTATAAAACAGTTTTTATATATTTAATTGAGATTTTACATTTCTAACTGATAAAGGTACACATCGTACAACTTCTAAACTGCTCTGAATATTTATTTACATGAGGTTTTAAGACTGTTCAACAGACTATTGTATATATTGTGAATTTGTTTTTAATATGTGAATATCTGGTAGCATAAGACAAAAAAAACCCCTGAAGATGGAACTTTAAAGTTCCGAAACACGTGTAGGGAAATAGGCCAGAATAAAATTGGTCAATACAGTGCATTCGTTGGTCTTATTGTTTGATTTAAATAAAATGCACGGTGCTAATACAGTGAAATAGATCACATAATTCTACACACAGTACAGTTTGAATGATGATGATCTCCTCATTAGACATTTCCAGTGTATATTGGTCCTCTCGCAACCAAACTGTCCATCTGCCTCTATCGTAACAAATTCTCTCCTCAATTTCGTACCACTTTTTGGTCTTCTTTTTTGTGACACCCTTTCTGCCAAGATGTTCCCGTCTTGGTCTCCATCTTCCTGTTGGCTGTTTTCCTTCTAGTATAATATTCAAAATCTTCTTATGGATCCTGTCTTTATGAATTCCTAAAACAAGCCCATTGCACCTTATTTTGTTACATGGTGGAGCTGGGATGGCTCAGTCAGTATAGTGACTAGGCTGCGTGCTGGATGATCCAGGGTTCGATTCCCATCAGGGGCAAGAGATTTTTTATCTGTTCATGATGCTTAGACCAGCTCTGTGGCGCAAGCCACGGGTGCTTGGGGCGCTTTTGTGAGGGCAAAGCGACAGGGACGTGAAGTTGACTACTCACCTCCATCTAGTGCTGAGATTAAGAATGAGTGGAGCCATATCTCTACTCCTATGTGCTTTCATGAAGCTGACAGGGCACCTTTACCTTTACCTTTCTGTTACATGTCAATAAATCTTTAAATTCTGTGGTTTGTTTCATTTCTTTTCTGTACTCTCTGGTTTTTCCTTCTGTACTTCATAAGAATGTCATCACTGCTCCACTTTACCCACTGATACCTGCTGTGGTCCTTGGCTGTGTTCTGTTCTGCATGGGCCAAACATTCTCCCCATCCTTACGAGTGCCATCTACATTATGGTCAGTATTCTGACATTTTCTTCATAAAGTGCATTTATTTTGCTTTGAATATTAAACAGCATTTATCTTTCTAATTCTTCAAAACCAACCATTCTTCCTAATTAAGAATTGTTGTATTTATTTAGAGGTAGAGATGAATTTGTAAATGCAGTGCGGTGAAGTATGTGGGAGGGGAATTGTCTTTTATCTGTTAAGTAAATTCATTATTGTGACATTTCTCATTTACTTGATTGAAATTGTGCTGTCGTATTTATCAATTTTCCTTCCTGTTGAGTTTAGGCAGTATTATTTCATCCTTACATGGATAAAGTCACACTTGGTGCGTGCATTACTTTCACATTTTCCATTAGATTTCAAATGTCTTTGAAGATTCAATCATTTTGGGTTGTTGTGTTCTTATAATGACAGTGTTGTTTGTTTAAAATGACGGGATGAATCACTAATTTATGTGTTATATTGATGTCTAATTTAATGCTCATGTATATTGACTTTGTGAATTAAAGATTCAAATTGTAGGCACATTGTAATGTGCAGGTAGTTATTCCACTTTTGATATCGTGTTTCTGTTCACGTGTGTAGTTTCACTCATTGTCTGTTTTAGAAGCAGACTGAACATCCTCATCCCAGAAGACATGAATCTTCAGCAACAGTGCTGTGAGAACCTCATATCTTGTGTCCTTGGTGTATCTTGCCAGTACAGAATAAAAAAATGGCAGGGTTTAGTAGAGGAATGGTGTGTCATATTGCAGGTTGAAATTTAACGTGAAGGAATTATGTGTAAACTTGTTGTTAATTTTTATCCTATTCTGGGGGTTTTGCACCTTGTGGCAGCAGTGGGCTAGATTATCAACGTTTAGGAGGAAATTGTTGCCTCCATCTACAGAGTTGATGTGATTAGGAAGCAGAAGTGTTTAGATTATGTGCATGTGGTCACTTGGACACATGGGAGGGAAAGAACGGGCTAGTGCCTACTTCAGGGTGATAGGAACGGTGAACAGGGAATGTGGCAAAATGGTCCTCTTCAGGGCCCCCAAGCTATTTGATGTAAAATACCTGTATTTTTCCTCAGTTTCACACATCACCGTTTGCACAGTTCAGCTGTGGTTTTCATGTGCGGGAATGAATTAACCTAACAAGGAATGATGACTTGCACTTTACACTAAGTTTCTACCCTTAGCATTCTGTTTATTTGGCTCATTCCTACTCGCATTATCCCTGAGGATGCAAGAAGCAAGTTTATCAGACGCGTCAGCAACAAGGCCCAGTGCCCTATGGTGCAGAATCCCAAGAACTGGATCGGAATTTGACAGTTAATTGCTGTGAAAACTTAAAATCAGTAATTTTTGGAGCTGTTGTGTTTATTTTACAGGCAAGATGAAGTCATCAAATGATGACTATGTGGAGGCTGTTGTGTGTCAGGAATCGGACATACAGGAAAATGAGTAAGTTTGTTTGTTTGTTTGTTACACTAAGGGTTTTCTTGAAATTAATTACAGATTTAATATGCTGTTGCCTAGTGGAAATATGTTTTTGAAATAAGTTAATTCATGGAACAGAGGTCTTGAGAAGTTGATATTGCTCAGCTGGCGAAGACAGTGTTGACCTATCATGAAACCCAAAGGCTGTGTTTATAAGATTCTGCAGTTTTGTATTTATTAACACAAGTGCTAGAGTATAATTTAATTACTGTATTATTGTTCTGATGGGCAGTCACATTGGGATCAATCTTACAACAGTTCACTTACTAGATGAACTTGCTAAGTCAGTGTTTTGCGGACGTAGGGGTGGGCTGATTGAGTACAGTAATGAAGACTTGGATTTCTTGAGAGATGGCATTTTTTGAATGGTTGAGAAACAATTAGCTTCTCAAGAAGGACTCTAGGCCGTGGTGTTAGTAGATTGTCATAATAGCAGTACAGTGCTTCTTGTCTGGATCTCGCAGTTTAAAATGCAATGATTACAGACTGGTAAATGTGTGTCTTGCATCTGTTTAAACCCTAGGATGAAGGCATTTCAGCTTGGAGATGCAGGCAAAATTCTTCTAGTGAAACAGAATGGCAAGTTATCAGCAATAGGTTCCAAATGTACCCATTATGGAGCTCCTCTTCATACTGGAGTGCTGGGTAATGGGAGGGTCCGTTGTCCGTGGCACGGTGCGTGCTTCAACATCACGACAGGTAACCATATTTTGATTAGATCCAAAATGTAATGGCAAAGCTGTGTCTGTGCACACCACGAAGGCATAAGGGGGAGTAGAAGTATAGCTCCACTCATTCTTAACCTGATTGTTGGATGCAGATGAGTTAGTTAGATGGCTCGAGGAAGGAGAAGCTTTCTCTTGATGTGTTTAATGTGTGTGCAAGAAGATTTGTGTGTGACAGACTTGAAATTGTTGATGTTGTGTTTGTCCTTGTCTGATTGATGATTGGGTGCCACTGCAGAATGAAGAATGTCAGTATGATGGTGATTTTAGTGTTGGAATGATGAGGGGAGAAGTTGTCAGTGCTATTTTATGTCGCTTGTACTGTCCTGGTAGAGGGTCATTATTTTACCTAACAGCTACCAGATGGCACTATTGTGGGCTCATTTATTGTATTAACTTAGCCACTCAGCTGACCGCACACATTTATAGTGGAGTAGTGGCAGGACGTGACAAATGATTATTGTCAGATTAGTTAAGGACCCTGTATGTGGAAGGACCGGGGACATCACAGACAGCTTGTGTTGGCATTCGGCCACCTTGCCAGTAAATGTCACAGTCTAGCTACTGGTTTGTGAGGTTCAGGGTCACAATGTCAGCCAACAGTCTGGTTGTCCTGGCAGAGGTTGTCAGTCTGTCCAGTCAGATGCAGGCTGTTCCATCCAGTTGCATTGTCATTGTTTGCTGACTGCAACACTGAACTCTTAGAACCAAGGTAGCTCAATGAATTTCGTGACTATCCCATGTCCTGGATGGTTCAGGATTCAATTCCTGGCAGGGGGCAAGTGTTTTTCTTCCTACTCAAAAATGCCCAGACTGGCTCTGGGGCCCACCAGTCTCCTGCTCAATGGGTGATGGGGGTTCTTTTCCCAGGAGTAAAGCATCCAGGGCGAGATGCTGACCACTTATTTACATCTAGTGCCAAGAGTAGGAATGAATGGAGCTATACCTCTACTCCCCATACTTGTCTTCATGTTGTGCACAAGGAAAACTTTACCTTAAAAACTGTATCAATACAGTGAATGAGAGAGTACTGAGTGATTGCAGTTATGCCTACTGTTATACAGGAGACATTGAGGATTTCCCGGGACTGGACAGTTTACCATGTTACCAGGTAGAGGTCCAGGATGGAGGAGGAGTGAAGGTGAGAGCCAGAAAGGAAGAAGTGAAATCGAGCAAGAGGATTAAGCACATGACTTCAAGAGACAAGCGAGTTAGCACAACTTTTGTGGTTGTTGGTGGAGGTGAGGTTTAACTGTTTAATTGTTTATAGGCTTTAAAATTTAAGTCCTCTGGGGTATGACACTGTGTTGTTGGGTGAGTAGTTTCTGGCGTTTTGAAGGGTCATAGTGCCTTCAGAACGCTGGGAACTCTTCACTCAGTGTCACAGCATAACATCCCAGAAGAGTTGATTCTTCAGCAACACAGCTGTGAGAACCTCAAGTCTGTCCAATTCTTGCTGCATCCATATAGCTGATGAAGGAAATGTGTATAAAAAAAATTTACTTATAAAAGCTGCATCACACAGTAATTGGCAAAGATGCATGAATTACTGAATGCCACAGCATAATTTAACGCTTTTCAATGTAATCAGTTTTCTTGCGTTTTAATCTGTTAGACACTAACTTGTTTACCTTCCTGTCTTTAATTGTCATAAATGACAACATGTACTATTCACAGTGTTTCTGATCAATGGACTTGTAAATTTGTCCCTGTGCAGGCCATGCAAGCATATGGGGGAGTGGAGGTAATGCTCCACTTAATCCTTAACTTTGGCACTAAACAGAGGTGAATGTATAGCTTCACCCCCTGGCTGTTTATCCCTGGGGAAAGTTTTCCCACTATCCATTGATTAAGAGTAAAACCCCTTTCTCTTACTGGAAATTGAACCACAATTTTGTAAATTTCCGTATAAATTTTATATTATGTATACCGTGCATTTTGATAATTAATTAATTTTAATTTTATTTCAATCCAACAAATGCACTACACTTTCTTTCAATGATTTCTTGTCCCTACATATGTTTTGGCACACCTTGTGCCATCCTCAGGTGGGTCGTCGAGAGTTCATCATTGAAATCATTAAAAGAAAGTGTAGTGCATTTGTTGGATTGAAATAAAATTAAAATTAATTAAGTCCATAGAAATTTTCACCACTTTAACTAAAGACTTAATGTTTCTCCTCTGTTGTGAGATTCTTCACCCAGTTTTGGACAAAGGCAGTAAGCACCGTTTAAATAAAGCACTTATTGCTAATGTTATAGCATATGGAGTCACATATTTCCACATGTGCCGTGTCAGCAGTGCTGTCATCTGTTGGGAGAAAGAAATTGTCTAGTCACTTGATCATCAGACCTCCCGTTCTGTGCTAGTTACTGGCATTAAAATGTGATCTGTGCTAGTTACTGGCATTAAAATGTGATCTGTGCTAGTTACTGGCATTAAAATGTGATCTGTGCTAGTTATTGGCATTAAAATGTGATCTGTGCTAGTTACTGGCATTAAAATGTGATCTGTGCTAGTTACTGGCATTAAAATGTGATCTGTGCTAGTTACTGGCATTAAAATGTGATCTGTGCTAGTTACTGGCATTAAAATGTGATCTGTGCTAGTTACTTGCATTAAAATGTGATCTGTGCTAGTTATTGGCATTAAAATGTGATCTGTGCTAGTTACTGGCATTAAAATGTGATCTGTGCTAGTTACTGGCATTAAAATGTGATCTGTGCTAGTTACTGGCATTAAAATGTGATCTGTGCTAGTTACTGGCATTAAAATGTGATCTGTGCCCCATTATTCCCACATTTATAGTGTATTGCTTATATCCCTTCAAAACTTTGATTCTGGTTTTACAGGTCCTGCAGGAGCATTGTGCGTAGAAACCCTTCGTCAGGAAGGTTTCAAAGGGCGAATTGTGCTTGTCTGTAAGGAACAAGCTTTACCTTATGATCGTGTCAAAACGAGCAAGGCTTTAGATGTTAAACTAGAGAGCATTACTTTTCGAACAGCCAGTTTCTATAAGGTAAGTATTTGACGTGGGTCTTAAGGTTCACATGATAGCAGTTATGAAGTGGAAGTTCTTCAGGGATGTGACATGATGTAGTTAATAGGCAGGTTCAGTACCAGCGTTTTGGGGGACCTTCCTGCCTCTGCTTTCAGGATAGTCAAAGAAGAGTAATTTGCTTGGGAGGATTGAGTGCCCTTCTTGGAATATCCTGAAGATGGAGGGAGCATGCTCCTCCGAAACGTCGGTAACAAATCACCAGTCAACACGGTGTCATGTCCCAGAAGACTAATCTTTAGCAGTAATGCTGTGTTAACCTCAGTCCACACACACATATACAAACTCAAATACAAGAGTGAGTCAAATGAAAACCTTAAAAGTAAAAACAATTGAGACTGTGCTGTGTGCAGCTGTAGGCACAGCAGTTCATCAGTAATACTGATACTGAGACTGTCCTGTGTGCAGCTGTAGGCACAGCAGTTCATCAGTAATACTGATACTGAGACTGTCCTGTGTGCAGCTGTAGGCACAGCAGTTCATCAGTAATACTGATACTGAGACTGTCCTGTGTGCAGCTGTAGGCACAGCAGTTCATCAGTAATACTGATACTGAGACTGTCCTGTGTGCAGCTGTAGGCACAGCAGTTCATCAGTAATACTGATACTGAGACTGTCCTGTGTGCAGCTGTAGGCACAGCAGTTCATCAGTAATACTGATACTGAGACTGTCCTGTGTGCAGCTGTAGGCACAGCAGTTCATCAGTAATACTGATACTGAGACTGTCCTGTGTGCAGCTGTAGGCACAGCAGTTCATCAGTAATACTGATACTGAGACTGTCCTGTGTGCAGCTGTAGGCACAGCAGTTCATCAGTAATACTGATACTGAGACTGTCCTGTGTGCAGCTGTAGGCACAGCAGTTCATCAGTAATACTGATACTGAGACTGTCCTGTGTGCAGCTGTAGGCACAGCAGTTCATCAGTAATACTGATACTGAGACTGTCCTGTGTGCAGCTGTAGGCACAGCAGTTCATCAGTAATACTGATACTGAGACTGTCCTGTGTGCAGCTGTAGGCACAGCAGTTCATCAGTAATACTGATACTGAGACTGTCCTGTGTGCAGCTGTAGGCACAGCAGTTCATCAGTAATACTGATACTGAGACTGTCCTGTGTGCAGCTGTAGGCACAGCAGTTCATCAGTAATACTGATATTGAGACTGTGCTGTGTGCAGCTGTAGGCACAGCAGTTCATCAGTAATACTGATACTGAGACTGTCCTGTGTGCAGCTGTAGGCACAGCAGTTCATCAGTAATACTGATACTGAGACTGTGCTGTGTGCAGCTGTAGGCACAGCAGTTCATCAGTAATACTGATACTGAGACTGTGCTGTGTGCAGCTGTAGGCACAGCAGTTCATCAGTAATACTGATACTGAGACTGTCCTGTGTGCAGCTGTAGGCACAGCAGTTCATCAGTAATACTGATACTGAGACTGTGCTGTGTGCAGCTGTAGGCACAGCAGTTCATCAGTAATACTGATACTGAGACTGTGCTGTGTGCAGCTGTAGGCACAGCAGTTCATCAGCATAGGTTAGAAGTATGTACTGTGTGTCATAGATATGGGACTGTGCTGAAAAGTGACAAAGCTGTACTAACCTATCTGCACTAAATTAGCTGGTGAAAAATTGTTAAGGTTTTCATTTGACTTACCTTTGTAATAAAATCCTAGACTTCCCTAACAGTTTGCAGTTTATCAGTAATAGCTGTTGTTTTCAGGAACATGGAATAGAGGTCCTGACAGGCACAGAAGTCATTGGCTTAAATCCTGAAACAAAGGTTGTGAAACTGAGCTCTGGAAAGGAACTAGAATATGACTCCGTGTTCTTAGGGACAGGTTCAGAGTAAGTCACAAGTTCTTGACGTACTAAAACACAATGTGTGTTTGTGTTGTTTAATGATGCTGTGAAGTGCTAAGATTATTTGGCATCCGCGAAGGATGAATAATGAATATGGAGCATTGGAATGACGCTGGTGGGGGAAAACTGAAGTACCGGGAGAGAAATCTGTTCCAGTGTGACTATGTCCACCACAAATCCCACATGAATGGGCCTGGAAATGAACCTCGAACTCCACAGTCAGAAATTACCATCTACTTTGAAGATAACTGAATTCAAATTGCAAAGGAATTTGGCTGTTTGCTACCCACGAAAATGAGTAATTCAAGTCTTTTTAAAATTATTTTTATGTGGCCATGTTTTTCTTCTTCTTCTCCTCCTCCTTCTTCTCTTTCTTTCTTTCTTTCTTTCTTCCCTGCAGTGTGAACTACTTGGTTTCGTTTTAAGTAGCAAAGGAAATGCTTAACTGAATTACAAGGAATCCCCATAAATAATGGCAACTTTGCCATTATTTTTGCCCTCAAATCCAATAAACAGTGATTGTGTCTTGAACCCGTGGTCCCTGCATACATCAGTGACAGCTGCTTGTGCTGTACAATATCATGCAGATCCTAAAATGTTGTTTATATTCTGGAAAAATTCCATCACACATCTCACAGAAACAGTAATTGATGCATTAAATAATTGTACTGTTTTTGTGTTTAAATAAGACTTTGTAACAAATAACTGATGTTTCACTTATACAGCGTGTCTCTTTTATTGCCTCTTTAGACACAGCAGCTTTGTCACATAGAAAGCCTGCGTCTGCTTGGACGTCCCGCCACGGCTGCTGTGCTCGGGGCAAAAATGAAAGAGAGACTGTCTAGAAATATGATACACTCTGTTTGTTCTGCATTGCTCAGGGCAAAGATGAAAGAGACATTGTCTAGAAATATGATACACTCTGTTTGTTCTGCATTGCTCAGGGCAAAGATGAAAGAGACACTGTCTAGAAATATGATACACTCTGTTTGTTCTGCATTGCTCAGGGCAAAGATGAAAGAGACACTGTCTAGAAATATGATACACTCTGTTTGTTCTGCATTGCTCAGGGCAAAGATGAAAGAGACACTGTCTAGAAATATGATACACTCTGTTTGTTCTGCAGTGCACTTCGACCTCCAATTCCTGGAGCAGAGCTGAAGAACATATTTGTGGTTCGTACAATAGAAGACTCTTACGGTATTTATGGCCAGCTTGGTCCAGAGAAGCGTGTTGTTATTCTTGGAGCATCGTTTGTTGGTCAGTACATTCTGTTAAATTCATTCCAGAATTCTCTGTAAACATATATTAATTCTAGACAGACATGAGGATGGTAATAGGTATGAAGTTGTTCATAGGAACATGTTAGCCCCAGTTTTCATTTAATGGATTGACGGTTAATAGACCGCTGTACCAGATGCACTGGACCAGAATAATTAAGCTTTGGGCATACAGCAGTTACAGCTGTTTCCTACAAACACAAAATTTGGCTTTGCTAGAAACAACCTGAAAGAAAAGTGACAAATTTCGTAGTGTTGCATTTCTGATCACTTACAAATCTGCAGTGAATGACAGTATAAGTCACAACTATACTATTTTATTATCCTCCAACATGTTTTGCTTACACGGCCATCTGCAGGGAGATCACTTAATGTATTGGTAGGAGGTGCGCAGGTTTGCGTGCGTATAGAAGAACGGATAAAATGTATGTTGATGCAGTACGTAGTAAAAGTGCACTCCAATTGTTGAACAGTGTGTATTTTGTTGGTTATATTTTTATTCAAAAGCGATAAAGTTGTATTTGGAAATGTAACACAGTTACACACGCTTGTTGTGCCTTTTATATAGATATATATTCAACACTGTCAGTGTCTTGGATGATATAGCGTCAGTGGTAAATAAACACAAACGTGTGCTCAGTTGGCACAACTATACTCGTTTCTATTTCAGTATTCCTGCTGTATGTTTTAGTTGCCAACAACCTTTTTCAGACATTCCATTAAATTGTATGTAAACCAGCACATTTATACATTACAAATTTCTGTAATGATGGGATGCTGTGTTGTGACATAAATGATATAGAACCATAAAGTCTAAAAAATATGTGTACGATATAAACTGATACTCCAGAATTGTATATTATTGTTTACATTAAATCCTCTGCAGCATTTAAGTTCTTCTGATGGCTGTCTGTGATGCTTTTGTTTTTATCCATTCACAAAACAGCAAATTTTGTTTTGGTAAGCTGAGTTGATTTTCTGTTTGTTTGATTTAGTTGATTTTTTTAGTACCCCTATCTTATATTTTATGGGACCTTCCTGTAAAGTGAATTAAGAATTTACAATAACTGGTCAGATTAGTGAATGATGAATTAGAAATGATATGGTTAGAAGCGGTCATGATCTAATCAAAGGACTATCCAGTCGTTCGCCCTCAGTAAAACCAGCAACACGTTCATCAGGATAGCTGGTGTCCTGACCCAGTTTTGTATCTGGTATCTCCCAGGCATGCTCCAAGCAGTCATCACTACGCCATTCTGCTTGGCTGCATTTATTTCAGGTATGGAAGCTGCAGCATATTGCGTGGAGAATGTGAAGTCAGTGACAGTGATTGGCCGAGATACTGTTCCATTCCGTGGAGTTCTGGGTGAAGAGATTGGAGCACGCCTAATGGCGCTGCACAAAGAGAAAGGAGTTTTGTTCAAGATGGAATCAGGAGTGACTCGTTTCATAGCAGGTCCATCAGGTGATACAGTGAATGAAGTAGAGCTCAAAGATGGCAGCACTCTACCAGCTGATGTGTGTATAGTAGGAATAGGGTCCTCACCAGCCACAAAGTTCCTGGATGGATCAGGTGTGAATATTGACAAGAGTGGGGGCATCATTGTGAACAAGGTAATGGGGTATTGTTTTGATTTGCATTACCATCTTGGGAAGAAAACCGTGCAGTCAGGCAGCAGTATTATAAGCCACTCCCTGACTTATGACCAACTGAAGTTACGACCAAAATTTCCTTAACGAAAATTTCACTACATTTCTATATTTCGTTGAAGAAACTCTGTGGTTAATTGCAACAGAAAGACTATTTTGACCTGCTGGAAGGTGTATATTCCACCTCATTTCATATTTTCAACTTACGAGCAATTCAAGTTACGACCAGGTGTTCAGAGAACATATCCTGTTGGCTAGTCGGGGAGTATCTGTACAGGAACATTATTTTATCTGACCAATATCATTTGTCACTTCCAGCTGACTTCCTTATTGTATGAACTACATCTGATTCAGTGGCTGCCCACATGCTTTGTAGTAGTAGCAGGAAGTGACAAATGATATGGATCAGATAAAATAATGACCTTGTATCATGTGGTGACAGCGATGAACCATCTAGATCTGTAATGCTAGGTAGTGAGTGGGTGTGTGCATGAATTCCATACACACATGTGTAAATTCATCAAAGAAAGTACACCCATTATCTTGTGTTCTGTAAGACTAACGGTTTGTCAGTCATATGATCCTGCATTCTTTTAAAGAAAGAAACTCATTATATTTGCATATAATTTCTGCCATTGGAATCTTCTGTTTAAGTATGTCATAGTATGCACAAAAGTAATGTCATAAAATTCATGCAGAAAGTAAAGGCACAGTTGTCCGGCATATAAAGGGAGCGGAGGTATAGCTTTACTCACTAATAACGTCAGCACAAGATGGGATTGAGTGGTCAGCTTCACACCCTGGCCACTTTACCTGCAGGGAAAGAACCCCCAATACCCATTGAATAGGAGGCTTGGCGGGCTGCAGCGTTGGTCTGGACGTTTTGGAGAAGAGACAAACTTTCCTCAGCCAGGAATCAAACCCTAGACCACCAAGCCCATTGCCTAGTCACTGTACCGACTGAGCTATCATAGCTCCCAATGTGTGTGTCAAAAAGCGAATAGAACATAAAAGTCTCCATTCTGAAAAATTAACTTAATGACTGATCTTAACTAATTTCTGGGTAGATGGTGTATTATTTTCAAGTTTTACAGTTTGATCAGGTGATCACTTTATGACTTGTGTGTTACAGTTTTTTGTATAAGGTGTTTTAAGTTCTTATTTGATCCAGAATTTAGTCAAAGTGACAACAGGATGTGGAGTAAGTCAAGTATCTGTTCTTCCAAGATTGCACTACTTGAAATGTATTCATTATTTTTTGTATGCTTTTATGTAGTATTTGGAGAGTAATATACCGGGTGTTTATGCTGGTGGTGACAATGCGTACGCACCTATACTTGACACTACTGCTTGCATTGGACACTGGCAGTTGGCACAGTACCATGGACGTATCGCAGCACTGAACATGGTGGGCAAACAGACAGAAATACAGACTGTTCCATTTTTCTGGACCATGCTTTTTGGAAAAGGTGTTCGGTTCGCAGGTACAGTATTCAACAACCCTACCAACTTCTGTTGACCAACACTGTAATGTATGGCAACCATTTTAAAGTTTTCATGGATTTTTGGACGCAACATTCCCGTCTACTGTTGATATATACAAATATGGCACATAGTGCTAGTTACTAGGTCCACCAGTGAAAGTTTGGTACTCATATTATTGGATGCCTGTATACACCTACACATACACAGATGCACACATATTCACTGACGTTGAGTTGCCTTGAAACTGATGAGTTTTTTTAACAATATCTTTTTAACGGTGTTAACTACATTGAGTTTTTAGCCATTTGTGACATTGTTTTAGCTTAAATTCTGTTAATGTACAAACTACTCTCATTCAGTCACATATGTAAACCTTCAATACTTCCGTTTTTATTAGTTAACTCCATCATAATGGCGCAGATAGGCCGAAACATCGAGTACACTGAAGGTAGTTGTGCAGTCCCAGCAGCAGTGTACATATTTGATTTTAATTTCATGATTGATTAAGGATATGTACAGTAGAAATGTACCATTACAAGGTTTTCTAACTTGTTTTATGTAGTTGCAGGAAAAATAAAATAGTGTCATTACTTTTGATTGATTTTAATTTTAATATGGTGAATGTGAATAGTTGTACTGAGGAGTGGTGTCTGTTTTTAGGATATGCGCCGAAGTTTGATGAAGTTGTGATTGCTGGCAGTGTGAAGGACCTGAATTTTGTGGCACATTATATTGTTGGTGACCGAGTGGCCGCCGTTGCGACTGTTGGAAGTGATCCTGTTGCAGCCAAATTTGCTGAACTGATATCCACAGGAAAACAGCTTCTCAAGTCAGATCTGCAGCCAGACGCACTGGCCTGGACAGGGAAATTCTGAGACGTCATAAGTACCAGTACCAAGCAGTATTTTATTATCACAGCAACTCTCAGAGGTTTGAGTATGTTCCTATGTACACTGCATTTTACAAAAAATAAAAATATAGTTGTGTAAAGTGTTGCATGAATTGTGAGTTTAATGTGCATTAAGCACATTATTGTCTTATGCATATACAGCAAAACCTCAATTTAATGTTCCTGCATTTAGTGAAATCCCAGATTTAGTGATGATTTTTTTTGTGTCCTGACAATAGCTCCATATAAACAATAAACCTCCATTTAATGAATACCTCGATTTAGTGAAATTTATTCTAATCCCCCAGCAATTCATTAAATAGGGGTTTTACTGTATTTACAGTTTGAGCAACCACCATTAGCAGTGTAACAGTATACTAAGTTTACATTTAAAATTGTGCATCATTTATGTTTACAATATATATATATATATATATGTTATGTAGAATACAGGGATATGCATTAAACCTGTTGGAACTGTGACCATCTTCAGTCTGTTATGCATAGAATAGAGTACACTGACGTTCTGTTTATGGTACAGTCTGTTATGCACAGAACTAGCAGTACACTGACGTTCTGTTTATGGTACAGTCTGTTATGCACAGAACACAGTACACTGACGTTCTGTATATAATGTGTACAGTCTGTTATGCACAGAACACAGTACACTGACGTTCTGTTTATGGTACAGTCTGTTATGCACAGAACACAGTACACTGACGTTCTGTGGTACAAATCTTAATGCAGCAGAACACATACTGAAGTTTAAAATTGGGACGTGAACAATATATCAAATTGTTTCAACGTTGCAGACCGCTCTGTAGGGAATTGTACTGAAACAGGAAACTGGTTTTATTGATATTATGCAGTAGAACGCTGTTAAGAAGTCTTTCAAGGGACCAGGGATTTGGGACTTCTTAAGTGGGAAGACTTATTAAGAGGAAAGCTTATTAAAAGCAATAGGATTTCGGGACTTTAAAAATCAGACTTCTTTACAGCGGAAAACTTCTTATGCGGGTTCTACTGTATTTGAATGCAACAGTTGATTATTCTATATTCTGCTAAATAGATTCATCTGTCAGTGAAATGCCAAATTCCTTATTCCTTATGTTAGTCAGTGCTTACATTTTTTCTACTTTTACTTTGCTCAAAATATTATGTTATTAGGTTTTGGTCTGAAGAGCTATATACAGTTAGCCTGGAATTGGTGAGACTGCTTAAAGTACAGTCGAACTTGGTTATAACATTATTGAAAGGACTGAATAAATTGTGTCGTAAACGAGTGTCGCTCTAAGCAAGGTGCATGGCAAGTGACGGAAAAATATTTCAAGACAAAATACTGGCCTGTAGGCATATTACTTATTACGCTATCTTTTTGGAATTCTGCGAACGTGTCTGAAAAGTAGAGGGCAACGTCGTGCACAAAGTGAATTACCGTTGTTACTGTCATTTTCTAGGCCTGGAATTCATATAGCTTGCAGAGAGAGTAGAAGGCTTCCATTCTCAAGGACAAGGAGATGGCTGATTTCTCAAAGTAGCCCACTTCTTGACAAATTATGTTGGAACCGATGACTGTAAATGTCATTATATCCGAGGTAGATGCTCTTATGAATGTTGCACTAAGTAAGAACTTGGGGAATTAGTTGGTACCACAGAATGTATAATGCTACAGCCAAGCTGCGACACAAACTGAGGTCATTATAACAGAGTTCAGCTGTGTGTTAGCATAGATATTGAAAATCATATTGCGTGGACAAGATATACGTTGTTCGAAGAAACTGAGCAATGCAGTATTAATAATACTTGCAAATGAAAATGACATTTATAGTATTCGTGATAACACACAGATGATGGTCACATGATGGCATGACAGGGTGGCACCACATAAATAATGTTTAAAAATGTGGCTCCTGCCTCCTAAAAAAACTCCCGTTAGCAAACATTAGCAATCAGAGAGGATCAAGAATTCAGTGACAGAGATTTGACATTCTGACAGTGTTGCTCAAGTCTTATGAGGGGTGACACTGTTGCAGTGGATGAGTAATGTCTTGCGTTTTGAAGGATCATAGCGCCTTCATTAGTAGGGTCAAGCAGTGCAAGAATGCACTATGATCATTCAGAACATGTGGAACTATCCAGTGACAAAGCATCATATCCCAGAAGACTGGAACCTTCAATCCAAAAACCATTCTTATGTCAGAACTCGACCCATAATATAAAGCTATCGACTGTTACAGTTACCGGTGTCAGGTTTTGCTTAGTTTGCACATGAAGTATTACGTGAACTCACTACTAACCTACTTTTTTTCAGCAACTTTTGTATACCTTTGAGATGATCACGTTATATATATACATGCTCATTTATATAGGCACAAGACTTTAATTGTGTTCAACTTGTGATAGCTAAGAACAGGTTGTGATTTAGCCAGTGTTCCATGTATCACAATACGAAACTTCATTTGGCAAGAGACATATACAGTTTTCTTGGACTTTGTTGAGACTTTCACATCGCACAAATTCACTGAAACATTCTTGAGCCTATCAGCCACATCATAGCTGGGTCAAAATCAACATTTTGGAGACCTCTGCTGTTCCCTTCATTAGGGTCAGTGTGGTAAGGACGAGCTGATCAGAACCAACCACAGAACAAACAAAGCCATATCTGCATACTGAAGCCATTGCTGGGCTCGTGATATGGAAACGTTATGATTGCAACTGGGATTGTACTTACGCTAACAGGTTTTCCATCGTGGTCGAGGGCCTCGAAGTGGTTAGACTAAGACCTTGCGCTGCAAGTGGCAATATAGCCTTTTGAGGGGAACAAAATGTGGTTGGATGGCTTTCTGAGGCTTGAATGCAGGGGGGATAAACTGTTCATCCTGTTCGTGCCAGGGCGGTTGCATGAGCGGACGGCATTGTGACCCGTGTGGGGCGTCACTGTGGTGAGGGCTCCGTGACTAGAGGGGATGTCGGCCACACACCATCTTTAAATTGTACCTGCGTGACTGGAGGGAATGTAGGCCACACACCATCTTTGAATTGTACCCTGCGTGACTGGAGGGGATGTCGGCCCCACACCATCTTTGAATTGTACCCTGCGTGACTGGAGGGGATGTCGGCCCCACACCATCTTTGAATTGTACCCTCCGTGACTGGAGGGAATGTAGGCCACACACATCTGATTGTACCTGCGTGACGGAGGGATGTCGGCCCACACCATCTTTGAATTGTACCCTCGTGACTGGAGGGGATGTCGGCCCCACACCATCTTTGAATGTACCTGGTGATGGAGGAATGTAGGCACACCCTTTGAATGTACCTGGTGACTGGAAGGATGCGGCCCACCTCTTGAATTGTACCCTCGGATGAGGATGTCGGCCCACACCATCTTTGAATTGTACCTCCGTGACTGGAGGAATGTAGGCACACCTCTGATGTACCTCGGACTGGAGGGAGTCGGCCCACCCATCTTGAATGTACCTCCGTGACTGGAGGGAGTCGGCCACACACCATCTTTGAATTGTACCCTGCGTGACTGGAGGGATGTCGGCCCACACCACTTATTTACCTCTGTACTGAAAGGTTCGCCCACACATTTGATTGTACCCTCCGTGACTGGAGGGGATGTCGGCCACACACCATCTTTGAATTGTACCCTCCGTGACTGGAGGGAATGTAGGCCCACACCATCTTTGAATTGTACCTCTGACTGAAGGATGTCGGCCACATCATTTGATTGTACCTCGTGATGGAGGGGATGTCGCAACACCCCTTGAATGTACCCGTCTGGAGGAATTAGCCAACACCATCTTTGAATGTACCCTCTGTGACTGGAGGGGATGTCGGCCACACACCATCTTTAATTGTACCCTGCGTGACTGAGGGATGTCGGCCACACACCATCTTTAAATTGTACCCTGCATGACTGGAGGGATGTCGGCCACACACCATCTTTAAATTGTACCCTCCGTGACTGGAGGGATGTCGCCACACCATCTTTAAATTGTACCCTTGCATTTGTCTTATAACTGAGGAAGTCATATGTCAAGGAACTGCCAGTTGCCAACATGTATGTGCGGTGTGTGTTTCAGTTCACCATGAGGTGCCTCTTTCCATTTGGTCTGCTAATCACCAGTAAGGTGGAACAAACTTGAGCTGTCACCCATTCTCTTTTATTCTGGTCCCTTGTAGCTTAACCTGGAGTGCCGTCCTTCATTGGTTAATTAGTTTTAGTCGTGCAGTTCTGCTTGTTCCATTTGGGCCTTTCTTTACTTTTGTCTGGTTGCTGTAGAAGTCTTGATTTTGGGTTCCAAGTTGGACTGAATTTGAAACTTCCTTCTGTGTTGAATGTTGAATTTTAAGCCAGCTGTGATACAGCTGATAGCCCCAGAACATTTCAGTTTTGTTTACTCACAGTTTTGCTGCTACCATACTCGAGTGTCAATGGCAGCTAATTCACAAATAAAGTTTCATAAGTGTATCATTTTCTTGTGAAAGCACACAAGTGAATGTGTCAAGACACAAAGGTCAGGGTGACTTACCTTTCAAAAGTATCCAGTCACCCTGTATTATAACTGTGACTGACTTGTTACACAGACTGCGTGCAGTTTTAAGTATGCACTACATTTCAGTTAAACACGAAGCACAGCCTTGTTTTTAGCACTGTAAAATATTAAGTTAGAAATGTCTTGATGCGTGAGGAACGCTTTCATAACGCAAAAGTTAATCGCATTGAGATCATATGTATTCATGTACTGTAGACCATCGAATTAACGGACCGCTTATTTACGGATTTCGGAAATAATGGACGGAATCTGTTGGTTCAAGAATTTTTATCTGCAATGGGAGTATGTGAAATTAGCGGTCTTGACGTTAATTAGCGAAGCGACCGCTACGTGGCGGACACAGATGTGCACTCAGTCCTACTAGACGATCTGTGGCTCAGTCTTTACTGACACTTGCGTGGAGGTAGTAGTGTATTGCTGTTTTCATAACCCAGATCGTAGATTTACTATATTTATCTGGAATTTATTAAATTTCAATTAACGATGGCTGCAAAGTGATAGTTCTAACAGAACAGTTGTGTACAGTATTATGTGTGTGCATTAGTGTTATATGTACAGTACTGTATTACTGTTTTCACGACTTTTTAGGATATATATATATAATTTGGAAGTACCAGACAATTGGCATTATCGGACCGCCCACTCCCCATTAGTCCGTTCATTTGAGGGTCTACAGTACCAACACTTGAAAAACCAATTAAAGGTATGTACTGTCACTAAAAGTGTGTTAGTATTAGCATCTGTTGTTGGCTGATGTTTGTATTTGTACTTACGTATCTCCATACTGTGTAATCTCCAGAAAGTATGGTTTACTACATCATCGATGGGTATCATTTTTTACATGATGGATGCTAATTAATGAATAGACATGCATCATCGCAGTTCACTCCCAAATATCTAACCAGAGTACTACATAACTAGTGTTAGCATTACTGATGTGTATCTGTCTCTGTATCTGTCTCTGTATCTGTATCTGTCTCCAGTGCTGTGAATGATTTCAAAGTTTGTCCAAGTATTGACACAGATTTTTTTATTCATGAGTTTGTGATTTGAAACTTGACATGAATTAACTGATAACTGTCTGAGGTAAAAAAGGTAAATTCTCCCTAGAACAGGCCATGAAGGCCCAGAGGGGGAGCAGAGGTATAGCTGTACTCTTTCTTTAACCCTGGCACTAGATGAGGGTGGGTGGTCAACTCCACGCCCCAGCCGCTTTACCCCCGGGAAAGAGACCCGGTACCCATTGTATAGGAGGCTACTGTCTAGTACCGTTATTTAAAAAATAAAAGTACTGTGATATTTAGTATATTTGAAACTGGAATACTTTGCAGTAGAAACTGTACATATGCAGTATGTTATTTGTGTGTATGCTAATGTGGATCAGATTTATTGTATGTGTGATATGAGAAGTTTGACTGTCTTATGGTAACGTGCTGAAGATAGTATGAAAAGTGTGACGCTCATCTGTGTTATTGAATAAGCAGTGCTTTCAGTTGATTAGATAACTGAAAACAAATGGTGCTATGTACTGTGGTGGACCAAGACTTAACCTAAAGAAATGTTACAGAATGAACATACTGAACCCTGTTACCAGGTTCATTTATTAAACTGAGTAATATGATTTTCTTCTTTTCCGCCCACTATTTAACAGGATCTGACATCACAATACATGTGTCACAGGATTATGCATGATTTTGTCCCAACAACTTACTGTATGTTTGTATGTCTTTTAATTCTGATGGCGGTGATAAGAAAAGCATTTAAACTTTTAAGAAAACAAAATTAACTTCAAAATGTTTGTATAAAAAGAAGGCTTCATGTTGAGGCATTCCTTAGTGTCCCATTCAAATGTTTTGTTGTTAGTTTTAAATGGGAAGGAAATAGCAACGTTTATTCTTCTTCACAGGAATAAATGAGAATTTACTGGATAAGAATATTAGAAATTGTTTGCTTCCTCTGTTTGGGCTATAAGCTGCAAAACTATAATCTTTTATTAAATTTCAAACAGCTATGCATGTGTTACGTTTTCGTTTTCCTTACCATATTTAGTCCCGTATACCTTACAAGGATTTTAGCTTGAAAAGTACTTATTTCTATTGTTGTCTTGAATGTTATACTTAAATTAATGCATAGTGCAAAATTTTATTCTCATGAGGCAACACACAGTGACAGTGCTGTCCGCCTCGTCGTCTTGCATGTAGGCTTACTAGAGACGAAGAAAGTAAAATACATGTTCAGTTTCTCTGTACTAGTTAGGAGTACAGGCGACCCCCTACGTCTACAACCTAATTTGTTCCTAGACAGCAGTCACAAAGCAAGCTGGCCTAAGCTGAATCAGAACTGTTTATTTCCCATTAAGTGCATTGCTGTTAATTGATATTTTGTTCGTGGAAACCCATTTCATACTATAACGATGCCTACTGATTATGACAATAAATGCAAGAAAATGAAACAGAAATAATGTATATGCTTTTGCAAACATTTTGTGAGTACGGACGGACTCTTAATATGAAATGTGAAGCATATAAAATTCTTAAACAAATGTAGCACAAAACATTCCATTCGTGAAGTTCCTTCATCTTCAGCACTGCATGAGAGGGGGGTTTACTGAAGAAATTCTCATGGGGAGGGTACTGGGTCATCTGAATTATAAAAATTTAATCTTATTACGAGAGAAGGGGGAGGACTGAATTGATAGAACTTTGTTGAGACTTTGGGCGAGTCTATTGAGACGGGGGGGGGGGGGGGACTCGGGACTTTTGTGCATGTGGTGGTCATAAATACAAGTTTGGGGGTCTTTTTTTTTTACTCTTAGAAGGGTCGCAGGTTGAGCTGTAATAAGTCGAGGAGTGTACTTTATTTAGCATGCTTCAACTAATCATTTATACCCATCTCTAAGATGTGAGAGAGAAGCAGTGTTGATGCAGGAGAAACATCAGGAGTGTTGAATTCTCATTTAATGATAACAAAAATTTTGTCGTATGCACCCATAAATATTTTGTTACATGTCAAAAGTTCCTTTTGTGTATTGCAAAATATGTTGTTGCATGGCATTTGTTAGTAACAGAGAATAAATTGTGGCCTTCAATATGTTTATAACTGTTTTGTTCCTACAAAAATCTTGCCTTAAAAGTGTTCTATCATCTGCTTTTGTTATCAGCCTTATAAAATTGGGCTTGAAGATTCGAATCTTCTTGGATGTGACACTGTGTCTTTGCACAAGTAGTTATCTTCAGGGTCAGTCTTGTTCCTGAAGACGAAAGCTCTATGATTCTTTGAAACACAGATAACTACTTGTCCAGCAACACAACATCACGTCGCAACTGTCAGCGATGTTGCTGTGAGAACCTCGGCTCTCACAATATTCTCCTTCATAGATCCTCTGCTCCACGTTACGCACAATGGTTGTGGGCCCGAGCCCTCTGTTTCACAACTAATGTACATTTCTTTCCCGGAGGGGCTGAAAATGGCTTATAGCATGAGGTTGCCATTGACAGAGAACCACTGTATGGTGCTTAGATACCGGGATAATTTGACTATACGTGAACAAAACTACACATGTGAACTCTTTTTAACATTTCAGTTATCTCAATTTGATACAGAACTTGTTAGCACAATGATAGTTTGAAAAGCATTTTCACTTTTACTAAGATCTTGTATTTACATGACATACAATAATAATAAATTCTGGAAAAATTCTAGTATAGTAAAAAAAAATTGGGCTTGTAACATCTGCAACATACAACACCTTCCTTCATTCCCAGGCATCTTTAACGTTCAGATGTGAATATTGCATCTCCATAGTGAAATGGTCCCTGTATTTAGTGTGTGTTTTCCTGAAGTTGTCTACCCACTGTTCCTTTTTCTTCAGATCCTGTGCATGTCCCTTGGACTGGTCCTGTTAACAAAAATTCAGTCTCTAGCACAATCTAACCCTTTCCCTGTCATTAAAGAAAAATCAGTCATATTTTAGCAGACACCTCTCCTTGACCATTCTGTTATGATATAATTTACCTATGACACTGGTACATTCTACACATATTTCTTGGTTAATCAATACAAATTCAAATGCCAACTTCTTTAACAAACACATTCTCATAACAATGAAGTAGCAAAGCATGTGACAAAGATACACCTCATTCCTACTACTGCTGCAGGCTCCCTTTCCTGTTGGTTCATATGTTTTCAAATAAGTCTACATCAACTGCACAGGTCATGTATTGTCAAATAAGGCTTAAATGTGGGTTGGGAAGGATGTGGAATAAAACCACATAACACTGGTCCTGCCTGGGATTCAACCCAAATGTCCAGAAGAGGAATCTACACATTCTTAGAAAACGGGTCCTGTGGGATGTGACAATGCAGAATGCTGGGTTAGGTCTGCTGTACAGTAATTTATTCTTTGTATTGTACTCCTAACTTGCTCCAAATCCTGCTTACTAGCATCTATGGACTACATCCATCTATTCTAATGTAACAGACTCTTAGCGTATAAGAAAATTTAATATAATGTGGAAGATAAACACTGATCAGTATGGCTAAAGAAGTTAGGTTAGCTTTCAATGACGGTACATAGAATAATCCGCCTACACGTGTATGTAAATAGATGAACAGATGCTCTACAGCAGTAATTACTACTTGGCGATGACTATGAATTCTTCACTTTCAAAGTCAACTTACAAAAGTGAGATAGGGATGTCTCAAATAAAACATGTTCTGTTCTTCACGAGCATAGTCGTTGATCAAATTATTGCGATCTTTCGGTGTGACTTCTTTCAGAAGTCTGTGCTTCCTGAAAGCAAAGTGAATTGTGATGAAACGAAAGAAATGTGAAACACAAATACATCTTACACTTCTACTTTCATGTTGCTACGCTATCTTAAATATCATTCAAAATCCTGTAACTTCAAACTATTGCTTGTCCTAACCCAGTCCACGTCAAACATTTTTTAGTAACGGGGTAACATAGTAAAATGTCATTATTACCCTCTAAACAAATATCCAAGCGGACGCCTTTTGCCGCAAAGATACATTGTTAGTCTCATTATATCCTACAGGTTCAATGAATTAAACAAGAACCCAACACATAAACTCGTACAAACAACGTTTTTAATTTCGATAGTTACCACTAACATGGCTACCAACGTAAACATTTTATGACTATCAGCTGGAGGTACGCATTTAGCCTGCAAATACTCGGTGGACCCTTGTGTCTGTGGTTCTGTATGGGCTACCAGTAAGGGAACTGGGCTTTTTCCTTTTACGACCATTCCAAGAACGACTCTTTGAGTCTATTCAGAGCTCTGGAGAATGCAATTATGAAGTTTTCCGGTTTATTCGCTTTTCATTAACAGACCAGTGCCGTGTACATTTTATTGGAAGTTTTCATAGGAACCATTCTATTTGGAGTGTTGGACATCCTGAGGAGCAATGTGCTGTGTCGATCAATGGTTGATTGCACGTGTTTCATCCGATTTATGTGTATTCAGGCCGCAGTAGAAGTCGTTGAATGTTGCGATCGGGAAGGGAATAAGTCATTATGTTAATTTCAAGGAAATGCTGCACAAAAGCACTAACTGGTTTTCACGTTGTTGCACAGTTCAACAACTTGAAGTCATATTTAGGTTATTTGTTACATAATCGAAACTTAGTAGTTGTTGGAAGCAAACCGCTTTGCAAACCGTACTCTTGTGTTACTAATTTAAGTAAGTGTGGATACAGTAGCATTTTAATGCCTCATATTCAGGATTATATTAAAAACAATATGTCTATGAGTACACGATCTTTTAAAACGAAAGGAAGTGCATCAGGTGAGCCGCAAGGAATCCATGAAAATGTTTCGGCCTTACAAACGAGGACCCGACTTCAGCGGCGAAAAAGACCGTCTTTGGAGGAAGAGGATAGCAGAAAGCTTGGGGTGTGGTACCTTGCTAGGTTCAGATCTACTCTAATTGCATATTTGATTATCATTCAGCTTGGCCCTCTATAAAGAAGTAGGCCGTCACTGAAATCGCGTCCGTTTTATCTGAACGTGTAGGGAGAATGTAGAATCCAGTGCTGTAGCATCTTACGAATGGAACCACTGCGCTACCCTGTCGATGTCTTCATTTTAGTGCCTTAGCATTCAAGGACCCTGACATCACAATCACTGCACAGTGCTACTGTGGAAACCACCAAGACCTTATGTCATCAAAAGAAAGTGTCTGAGCATGCCCATGGGGGGTGTCATCATGATACATCACAGCGCACGTCCCCGTGATGCTCACAGTGCCCAGGAAATCATGTGGCTCATGTGCTGGCATGCATTGGGCCATCCCCCATACACTCTGAATCTTTCACTGTGTAACTTGCTAAAGGGCTGAAGATTTGGGCCTGACAAAGGTTTAAGGGCCATGGTGGTACAGTGGTTCCAGCAGCAGGGCAGGGGGTTCTGTGAGGGGATTTATCAGCTGGTTTGTGAATGGTATATGTGCCTGAATACCCATGAGGACTACTTTAATGGCCCAGAACAGTCGCCCAAGCGAATTTTTTTTTTCACAGGCTTTGTAACAGACATTTTACATGAAGACATATTTACATTTATGGTAATATCTTGTCATTTATAAGACAAGTACAAGCAATGTGTTAGAGCCAGTGAAGCCAAAGAAATAGTTGATAATCTCAGCATATTATGGCATCACATAGGTGTGGTATGCATGCCAGATAATTAAGGGCAAAATTAGAGATATGCAGTCGTAATATTTAATATTGATTTCCGTATAGTAGATTATTATAATTGTGTAATGTGGTGATATATAGATGTTATATATTGTGATATAATAATGCAGTGACATTGTATTGTTATTGTGTCACGTTCATATGCAGGTACTGATATCCTTTCTTCATGCAGTTGTTGTGCTGCATAATTAAGGAAAATACAAATATACAGTCATAATATTTGATATTTACTGCTTATATCGAGGAATATGAAATGTGGTGTATTGATTATGAATATACCTGTAAATTGTGTACTAAATATTGTTTGTAGGTTAAAATTGGAAAATAATTTAAGTTGGGTGAAACTTTAAGGTTGTGACAGATAAAATCAATGTGCATATGATTAATAAGGTTTTCAGAGAAATATAATAAATAATAACAGACCCTAATATTAGTGATAACAATGTATAATATACCTACAGTTGTCAACAACAACAAAAAGTGTGGTCCTAGTGTGTTATATGGTATGACCACTTGAGAAGGGTCCAGGATATAAAGATCCAGACATGTCTCATTACACTGTATGTTTTCTGTCTGGTCACAAGTTTATGGAAGTTGCCATATTGTTAATGGTGCAACTTACTCATAAATTATGGTAGAGAAATCCTTTGTATCTGTTTCAGTATTGGAAAGTGGTTGCATTTACGACAGCTGAAGAATATGATTTGGAGAAATTGTCCAAAGAACTATTGCAACAAAACCTTTATGTTCCAGTTCCACCACCAAGAGCCCTAACTGATGGCAGTCAAGTAGGTAAGAATTTTTTTTTGGTGTGTCTGTCTGTGCATGTTGTCCACACAGTATATTTGTGTGTTGTTTATGATTCTTACAATAAACAGCAATTTCCCCCTCCCCCCCCTAAAAAAAGCAGGAACCAACTGGTCCTTCTAATGGAGCTGCAGTGTATTTTTTATGAGGTGGGAATTGAAATTTTGTTGTTAAGATGAACTGCATTCTTCACAGGGTTAAATAAATGATCATCTATTCTCCATTTTCAGTCACTTCTCCAAATATATGCATTAATTTCAGTTCCAGATGTTGTGCATGTAGCAGCCAGGTACCAAGTTGATGTTGAGCCTAGGGAGATTTATTTCTTTCGTGAAGGCACAACTGTTTTTTGGAATGTCCCTGAACTGGAGAGCAGCAATGTCCTTGGCTTCATACGACAGTTTGAGGAGAATAGTTATGATGAACGATTAGTGTACGATGAAAGTGAGGTTATGCCGTACACTCATGCAGTAGGGTGAGTAAGAGCAGTGTAATGAGTGTGTGTACTGATTCTATCGGTAATAGTGGCACTTTGCAAGTGTGAGTGCCCTGTGGAAGGAAAACACAGATAACTTGTCCTCGTTGTGAACGTTCTCAGTCAAGAGATTTGTATTGGAGTGAAGAAAAACTGAGAAGAATGAGGCATAGGCTTTATTTACATTTCATTGATACTTCTTGAGGCTAAACCAGAGGATGCAGAACATGTTAACAGTGCAAGTGAAAAACTTACATCATGTGTAAAGTGAATTAGCTGCTTGGCACAATTATAAATATATACGTGTACAGTGTATTTACAGACTAGAACATGGCACAGTACAACCATGACTAGAACATGGCACAGTACAACATGACTAGACATGGCACAGTACAACCATGACTAGAACATGGCACAGTACAACCATGAAAGTTGTTTCATATGTAATGGACCAGCACCAATGCTGAAGATGCATATAACTATGTAGTTCAAACTAACCTAACCTAGCCTAGCCTAGCCTAACCTAACCTAGCCTAACCTAACCTACCTAACCTAGCCTAACCTAACCTAGCCTAGCCTAACCTAACCTAGCCTAGTCTAGCCTAGCCTAGCCTAGCCTAGCCTAGCCTAGCCTACCCTACCTAACCTAACCTAATGCATTTCATTATTAATATAAAGTATTTAATGCAGCATTGAGAGTCCCACACACACACACACACACCACACACACACACACACACACACACTCACTCACACAATGCTATCTATAGTATTTTGAAAGTCAACATATGTGCTAGTTCAAGAAATATTTTATGTATGCTGTATGGTCCAAGAATTTTCAGTTGAGGTAATTTCATCAGCAGGGTACAAGGAGTGACATAAGAGATAATGTTTTAATGCAGGCTTTAATACTTCTATATCATGATTTAAATTTTTAATTGTAGTGTGAAGATTATTGAGTAACTTGATATGTGTATAGTATACTGTTTGTCAATATTTAGTGAGGTTAGAATTTGGCAAATGGAGGTTGTATGTCAATTGTGTGTTTGAAATGTTTACATCTGAATTTATGTGAAATTCTTCCAAGTTTTCATAGTTGCCTTGTTTTGGAGCCTTAAACCAATGGTAAAGGTAAAGGTAAAGTTCACCTAGAACAGGCCATGAAGGCCCAGAGGGGAAGTAGAGGTATAGCTCTACTCTTTCCTTAACCTCGGCGCTAGATGAGGTGGATGGTCAATGCCACACCCCAGCCGCTTTACCCCAGGGAATGACCCGGTACCCATTGTACAGGAGGCTGGGTAGGCCCCAGGGCCGGTCTGAACTGGTGCTGAAAATCTCGCCCCCACTGGGATTCAATCCCCGGACTGTCCAGCTCGTAGCGAGTTGCTGTACCGACTACGCTATTCCGGCCCACCCTTTGAACCAATGAGCACTGTATAAACATCATGTCAGTCGAGGCCACAGTATGACGGTAGTTCCAAATTTATTACCATGAAAGTTGACATTCCAAAGACTCCTGAAATGGACATGGCACAATGCTACTACATGTACAGTCCTGAGATTGATATGTTTACAGTATTTACATGAGGGTGGTGAAAGTCTTTGAGGTCATGTACCTCACAAATTTAATAGGTAGTTGGAATTTGTGCTACTAGAAGTTCTGTGCTATGTTAATTTCTATTTCTTGCTAATCTCACCATACAGCCTGATGTATCTGAATGGAAGTACTTCACAGAACTTGTTACAGATAGGCAGTTGAACGTTAATGTTGGTAGGAATGTATATGTGTGTGAATGTGCGTACTCATACACTCCAATGAACACATTTGAAATAGGAGACATCATCAGTGATTTACGTAGGTCTCGTGGCTAAGGCAGCGACATTTTGGAAGATGATTGGCCGAACATGTAGAACGTGTCCATATGAACTATATAAAATAACGTCAGAAGCATGAAAAGCATGAACGCGTATTTTTAATGGAATACAAACATTTTTGGATGCGTAAAATGTATTAAATTATTGAAGAACAAGAACAAACTACGCAAGATTTCAGGCTTCCGCTGCGGTGTATATGAGATCTTCACTCTTCTGGGATGTTACGCAGTGTAGGTTGGTAGCTAGTTACTGACGTTTCGGGGCAGTCTGTTGGTCCCACCTTCAAGGGTCAAGCAGTCTGAGACTGCACTGCTTGAAGCTTTAAGATGGGACTGGGAGGTTGTTCCGAAACGTCGGTAACTAACTACCAACCTACAGTGCGTAACATCCCAGAAGAGCGCAGATCTCACAACCAACTTCACTCACTTAATGAAGGATAGAGCATAACTGAGCTGAAAGTGATCTGTGCAATAGCAGCCAACTTGCAGCCGTGTGGTCTCATCGTGATTAGTCAGAACATGGAAGGTTGAAATCCTGACCATCGGAACTGCTGTCTGTGTGTGTGTGTATGAGAGAGAGAGCGAGAGAGAAAGTGTCAAATCCCAGGGCACTTAGAGGATCTTGGTGTTGGTGGGAGGATAATATTAAAATGGATCTTAAATATAGGATAGTAGAGCATGGACTGGTTTCATCTGGCTTAGAACAGGGACAGATGTTGGGCTGGCTGATGTGAACATCATAATGAACCTGCAGGTTGCATAAAATACAGGGAATTTCTTGATTAGCAGATGAACTAAGCTTCTTAATGATTTTACTCAATGGAATTAGCCAGTCGGTCGGACGGTATTTTGTTCTCAGTTGTGCATTTCTGCACAGTACAGTCACATCTCGTATGCAAATGGACATCATTATGAGGTTTTAACTAACAGTGTAAATGACTGTTTTTCAGAAAACAGAGTCACCTTCAAGATGGCTTTATTGTTCTTGGCAGTGAGGGCCTTACGGAACTGGACAAATACACGTTCTCCAATTCGATGGCCCTGTCTGTAAAATTGGGTATGTGGGAAGCATCTCTCAACAGATATGTGGAAAGCATCGAATTTGTTACTGAGGTTTGTAATGGTTTTTTAAGTTGTCATGTGTAGCCGATTCAGAAGCGTGCGTTCTCAGTGATCTCTGTTGTCAGTGCAAATGTGTAGGCAGTGTGAGACTTGTCATTCTGTCAGCAGTGTTCCTGAGGAGTGAGGTGTTCTGCGATGTAACACTATGTCATTGGGTGAGTGGCAGCCAGTGTTTTGCACGATCACGTTGCAAGCAACCAAATGACACAGTCTTACATCCAAGAAGACTTGAATCTTCTCTGTAGGATGTCTTTGCTCTCAGGCAGTGGAACCTGAAGTTTCAACACCAATAATCCCATAGCCTACTATTGGTCATATTCTTGAGCCAGTTCAGTCCCTGCAATCTGTTTTTCTAAGAGTCATCTCAGCATTATTCTGTCATCTTCTTCCTAGTCTTATAAATGGTAATTTCACAAGGCATTTCACAGTAAGTGTGTTTATTAGTGGCAACTTATTTTACATCAGTGATATCCCAAGTGTGGAGTTGTAATGAGAAGTGTATCACAAAATATGTTACAGGAGAGAGACTGGTGTTATGTTTAACTGCCTTATATTATAAATTCTAAAACGTTCTGACGACGGTATGTAACATTCAGAACTAATTGGTTTCTGGACTTTGTCCATCGTCCGGAAATCTAAAATAACTAGATGACACGACGTTTCAGAAGCTGGATCTGCTTCCGTCCTCATGTCAAGGGGGAGGGAGACACCTACTCTGTTGGGTCCCTTAGACAGAGCTAACCTCAATCACTGGTGTCCCCCTCCCCTGTCACCTGAGGACGGAAGCAGATCCAGCTTCTGAAACGTCGTGATTTTAAATTTCCGGACGATGGACAAAGTCCAGAAACCAATTAGTTCTCAATGCCTTATATTATGCACGTGACTTGTTAGTAAGTGATTAGTTGATGGTAGTTATGTCAGATGACGGTTGTTAGGAAGCGGTCACGACATAAAAAGGTACATGTGATTTGGTTAGCATTGCAGCATTGTGCTTTGCTGATAACATCCATCAAACTAAGAACTTTTCAAACTCATAGCATGAATATTCAGTGAAATTGAGATATCGTATCTATCTGGGCTGTGATGTGTACGAATGGATCAATTGGATGGTTGTCTGTGGAAGTCAGACCTGCTGCTGCTGTGGATTAGTGTGTGAACATTATGTTAGCCACATCACATGATGCAGCTGTGGATTAGTGTGTGAACATGTTACCCACATGACATGATGCAGCTGTGGATTAGTGTGTGAACATTATGTTAGCAACATCACATGATGCAGCTGTGGATTAGTGTGTGAACATTATGTTAGCCACATCACATGATGCAGCTGTGGATTAGTGTGTGTGAACATTATGTTAGCCGCATCACATGTTGCAGCTGTGGATTAGTGTGTGAACATTATGTTAGCCACATCACATGATGCAACTGTGGATTAGTGTGTGAACATTATGTTAGCAACATCACATGATGCAGCTGTGGATTAGTGTGTGAACATTGTGTTAGCCACATCACATGATGCAGCTGTGGATTAGTGTGTGAACATTATGTTAGCCACATCACATGATGCAGCTGTGGATTAGTGTGTGAACATTATGTTAGCCACATCACATGATGCAGCTGTGGATTAGTGTGTGAACATGTTACCCACATCACATGATGCAGCTGTGGATTAGTGTGTGGACATTATGTTAGCCACATCACATGATGCAGCTGTGGATTACTGTGTGAACATGTTACCCACATGACATGATGCAGCTGTTGATTAGTGTGTGAACATTATGTTAGCCACATCACATGATGCAGCTGTGGATTAGTGTGTGAACATGTTACCCACATCACATGATGCAGCTGTGGATTAGTGTGTGAACATTATGTTAGCCACATCACATGATGCAGCTGTGGATTACTGTGTGAACATGTTACCCACATCACATGATGCAGCTGTGGATTAGTGTGTGAACATTATGTTAGCCACATCACATGATGCAGCTGTGGATTAGTGTGTGAACATGTTACCCACATGACATGATGCAGCTGTGGATTAGTGTGTGAACATTATGTTAGCAACATCACATGATGCAGCTGTGGATTAGTGTGTGAACATTATGTTAGCCACATCACATGATGCAGCTGTGGATTAGTGTGTGAACATGTTACCCACATCACATGATGCAGCTGTGGATTAGTGTGTGGACATTATGTTAGCCACATCACATGATGCAGCTGTGGATTACTGTGTGAAAATGTTACCCACATGACATGATGCAGCTGTTGATTAGTGTGTGAACATTATGTTAGCCACATCACATGATGCAGCTGTGGATTAGTGTGTGAACATGTTACCCACATCACATGATGCAGCTGTGGATTAGTGTGTGAACATTATGTTAGCCACATCACATGATGCAGCTGTGGATTACTGTGTGAACATGTTACCCACATCACATGATGCAGCTGTGGATTAGTGTGTGAACATTATGTTAGCCACATCACATGATGCAGCTGTGGATTAGTGTGTGAACATGTTACCCACATGACATGATGCAGCTGTGGATTAGTGTGTGAACATTATGTTAGCAACATCACATGATGCAGCTGTGGATTAGTGTGTGAACATTATGTTAGCCACATCACATGATGCAGCTGTGGATTAGTGTGTGAACATTATGTTAGCCGCATCACATGTTGCAGCTGTGAATTAGTGTGTGAACATTATGTTAGCCACATCACATGATGCAGCTGTGGATTAGTGTGTGAACATTATGTTAGCAACATCACATGATGCAGCTGTGGATTAGTGTGTGAACATTATGTTAGCCGCATCACATGTTGCAGCTGTGAATTAGTGTGTGAACATTATGTTAGCCACATCACATGATGCAGCTGTGGATTAGTGTGTGAACATTATGTTAGCAACATCACATGATGCAGCTGTGGATTAGTGTGTGAACATTGTGTTAGCCACATCACATGATGCAGCTGTGGATTACTGTGTGAACATGTTACCCACATGACATGATGCAGCTGTTGATTAGTGTGTGAACATTATGTTAGCCACATCACATGATGCAGCTGTGGATTAGTGTGTGAACATGTTACCCACATCACATGATGCAGCTGTGGATTAGTGTGTGAACATTATGTTAGCCACATCACATGATGCAGCTGTGGATTACTGTGTGAACATGTTACCCACATGACATGATGCAGCTGTGGATTAGTGTGTGAACATTATGTTAGCCACATGACATGATGCAGCTGTGGATTAGTGTGGTGAACATTATGTTAGCAACATCACATGATGCAGCTGTGGATTAGTGTGTGGACATTATGTTAGCCACATCACATGATGCAGCTGTGGATTACTGTGTGAACATGTTACCCACATGACATGATGCAGCTGTGGATTAGTGTGTGAACATTATGTTAGCCACATGACATGATGCAGCTGTGGATTAGTGTGTGAACATGTTACCCACATGACATGATGCAGCTGTGGATTAGTGTGTGAACATTATGTTAGCCACATCACATGATGCAGCTGTGGATTAGTGTGTGAACATTATGTTAGCCGCATCACATGATGCAGCTGTGGATTAGTGTGTGAACATTATGTTAGCCACATCACATGATGCAGCTGTGGATTAGTGTGTGAACATTATGTTAGCCACATCACATGATGCAGCTGTGGATTAGTGTGTGAACATTATGTTAGCCACATCACATGATGCAGCTGTGGATTAGTGTGTGAACATTATGTTAGCCACATCACATGATGCAGCTGTGGCTAGTTGTGCGTTTCAGATTGAGTTTAATCAGTCTGAGGTGAAGGTAAGATTGTTTTCTAGCTGTATTGTCATTTGCTTAGAGCACATTGTCAAGCATTTGTGATGCATCTGTCACAGGCTTTCATTAAAGTTTGTTTCGTGTGTATCATTTGAGCATCAATGAAAATAATAAATATGTATACATATTTTACTTTTGCTCATGTGAGCTGCAGGAACTAAAAGTCTGTTTTTTGGAATTGATCTGCTGTGTCAAATGCATGCTGATGATTGCCAGCAATTTGTCTGTTATGGAGTTAATCTTGACGAAGGATATTTGTATGTTGGTATGTCTGGCAGGTGTTTGTTGTCATTGGAAGTTGTAAGTTTTAAGTTTCCTTTTTCTCACTTACAGGATTTAAAACAGGGTACCAAAATCAGTATGTCAAGGGCGGATGTTTTGCGCAAAACAGGCGAACTGTTCGCTTTGCGCCACCTGATTAATTTGAGTTCGGACTTGTTGGATACTCCAGACTTTTATTGGGAGCATGAGGAGCAGGAAGAACTGTACCAGAAAATGTGTAGCTACTTCAGCATCAACAGACGCACAAGAGTATGTATGTGATGTGACTGTGTGTGCTTACGTTTATGTGAGGTTTGTTATTTCAGCAGGCCTACCAAATGTGTAGCTACTTCAGCATCAACAGACGCACAAGAGTATGTATGTGATGTGACTGTGTGTGCTTACGTTTATGTGAGGTTTGTTATTTCAGCAGGCCTACCAAATGTGTAGCTACTTCAGCATCAACAGACGCACAAGAGTATGTATGTGATGTGACTGTGTGTGCTTACGTTTATGTGAGGTTTGTTATTTCAGCAGGCCTACCAAATGTGTAGCTACTTCAGCATCAACAGACGCACAAGAGTATGTATGTGATGTGACTGTGTGTGCTTACGTTTATGTGAGGTTTGTTATTTCAGCAGGCCTACCATATGTCCACAAACAAGATCCCAAAATCTATGAAATGGGAGGCCATGTCCATGTTGGCCTCTGTCACCACCAAACAGATAGGGAGCTTGTTAACCCTTTAAAGCCAGTGGTTTCTTTTTGTACCACCAGGTTTAACATTTCAAAATTCTACGTTCTGCCCACAGAATGCTTTAATGTGTTTTGTAAGGGATTAAGCCCATTAAGCAACCACCTTATTTGTCAATAAGCAGTTCTCAACAGCCACATTGATCCATACTGAGGCTCCATAGCAGTTGCCAACTGAAATTCTAAATTTCACTTATGCTGTCTCCAGTGCCTGACAATGTCACATCACAACCTGCTGCTGCGTCACATTCTCACTCTCTGACACACCGACAGACAGTATGCGTTTGGTCAAGTTACTCGTATGTAACTAATGACGTGTATTCAGCAGGTGCCCAGTTTGAGTGTCAGTCAAGGCGCTGACTGTCCTGGCTGAGGTATTGTATAGTTTTCCTAACCACACCACGTGCTTTAAATCAGGCCATGACTGTGTCTGTGGCGCAGTTGGTTGAGGCACTGCGCTACAAGCCGGAAGGTCGCATGTTTGATTCCTGATGGGATCATTAATCTTTCTGTCCGCACTATGGCCCTGGGGTGGACTCAGCCTCGAACAGAAATGAGTACCAGGACTATCTTCTGGGGGGTAAAGGTAGCCACTGCGTACGGCTGAGAACCTTACCACCTCCATGAGTCTGGAAGTTCTGGGAGCGTCTACCTCCTGGAGCCCCGGGCCTGTCCAAGCCTGTAATGGAATGGCTTTACCTCTTACGTTTACCTTTACCATGACTGCATCTGTCCAATTCCTTATTGCCTTCCTTCCTGTAATCTGGTGTTACACAGTGTCAGCTTAGTGACAGCATCATTAAGCAAACCACAAAAATTAAAAAGTAAAGTTTTCCCTATTTGTGCCATGAAGGAATATAGGAGGAGTAGAGGTATAGCTCCTGCATTCTTAACCTTGCCATTAGATGCAGGTGAGTGGTCAACCGCATGTGCTCACTGATAGCCTAGTCACTATACCAACTGAGCTATCCCAGCTTCCACATAAACTACAAATACAAATAAATAACCATGCAGCATGTGTGTTACCAAATTTCTTCATCACTGTTAACACTTTGCTTGTATGTCTCGACGTATATGAGCAGACTTGAATCTGTGTCACAATATCAGTTTGTAAAGCTTCTGTGTACGGGTCACTATGAATGATGGGTTGCAATATAAGAAGGAGTTGTAGCCACCATTGTACTTGGTAAGGCGACTCAGTTCATCTTTAAGTTTCTTGTTTTCTGTTTGACTTGCTCAATTCCACTTCACTGCCTCCCACCTCTTAGGATGCTTAACGTTTCAGCTTTCACTAGAGCGATAGTCTGTTGACACGTGCACAAATAAATGTACTACGAGCTTTCATACCGTGCAGGAATGTTAAATGCTAATTCCCACACTTAGGACTGCACTCTGACTGTGACTGTGACTGACTGTGCACCAACTCTGTCATGTTGCTAAAGATTTGGATTTTGTCTTTTCCGTCTGAATTACACTGTGAGACTGTATTTGATTGACACATGCAGGACCGGACTGCAACTGTGTTGCTGTGGGCCACTTTGAAAGTAATTTCTCAATGCCGTGGTCCACCGCAGTACAGTATGATTAGTGCGCAGTTCTGTGTATGGGAATTAAGATGTTGTGGCCAATGGGTGGTTGACATGGTGTTACTACAAGTGCTGCAGGTGTATCTAGCTACCACGTGGACTTTTACGAAACAGCCAGTTCAAAACAGCACAGTCCTGTATATATGAATTGACATGGTGTGACGCGATCGTAGGTTAGTCTGTGTACATGACACAGTCATCGTACAGTCCAGTTTGCAGTCGCAGTCCAATCTGTGCAGTCAGAGTCCAATCTGTGCAGTCAGAGTCCAGTCTGCAGTCACAGTCCAGTCTGCAGTCCACAGTCCAGTCTGCAGTCCAAGTCCAATCTGCGCATCAGTCCAGAGTCCGTGCAGTCACAGTCCAATCTGCACAGTCACAGTCCAGTCTGCAGTCACAGTCCAGTCTGCAGTCACAGTCCAATCTGCGCATTCAGAGTCCAGTCTCTGTGTATGTCAAGTTGGCAGTGAGTGTAACAGCTGTTTAAAGTGTCATTGTGCCTGTTGTGTGTAGGTGATGAATGAGAAGCTGAATCACTGTGTGGAGTTGGTTGAACTTCTGTCGTCGCACCTCAGTGATCGACATCATATCCGCCTAGAGTGGATGATCATTATACTTATCATGGTGGAAGTTGGCTTTGAGATCATTCACTATGCAGAGCGCTACATGTAGCAAATACTGTATGATGTGCTGAATGATTGTGGTGTCGGGATTCCATAATGCATTGAGAACCGTGTCGGCAGAACATATGCACGTATGTAACAGTCTTATGATTAAGAAGATCGTGTTGCTAGTTACAGCAGTGTACAGGCTTTATATAATGTGAGATTTAAAAGATGCAGCAGAATGTGCAAATTTATAACATATTCTGTATACCGATAAGTGATTTGATGATTTAGTCCTTAATTTGTGAGACCTGTAAGATATATACAGTGAAATCTACAAGAAAAAACTGGAAAACCAAATATTACCTCGTTATGTGCGAGGGCTTCTTATAGAACAACCACTTAAACATGGGACCCATGCTGTTGTGACTAGGTTATTGGGCTGTGTGTGACTAGGTTATTGGGCTGTGTGTGACTCATATCTGATAGTTTTTTAATAATTTCTTCACCAGGTGAGTTGTGCATCACGGTCTGACACACTGTTAAATAAAGGACATATGGTATAATTTTCCGTTTTAGAAATACCAATAAAATGTTATCAATCACAGAGCATTAATTGTTTCGAATTCTAGTTGGAAAATGTACAGTACTGCATAGATTATAGGAGATTAACAAAGCGTCTAATTGAATTTTTTTGTCACTATCGATAACGTAATTTATATTTATGTCGCCGCAAATGATAAATTCTAGTTTGGAACTATGTAATGTCGAGTATGCTATCTAGTGTGTTTATAAATTGAATGAAGTTACCAGCCAGAGCTCTATAAATTGCCACTACACAAATGTTCAAAAAGGTAGATTCTAGCTTTAGTGCACAGGCTTCAATATCCTGATGTTTACAATATTCGTGTAAGTTGATGTTTGTGTATTTTAAGCTTTTGTGCACTAAAATACGCACTCCACCTTTCTCAAGAGACTTTGTACAATATTTGGCACCAAGGCTATAATAATCTATATAAATTCCAGATCCTTTTAGTGATGTCCGGTAAGACATATAATGTGAGGAATATCCGGGTACAAATAGCTTATTGGTTCTTTAGTTCTCCTTTCTAGTCCCTTCATATTCTGGTGATGTACTTTTAACAACTTATCATCAATACGTTTTAGTGGAATACTAATTTTATTTAACACTTTCATTGCCAATGCCGACCACGGTCGGTTTAAGTATTCACTTTTTAGTTTGCCAGAGTTGACTTTAGTCGATCTAAATTTACTCTGCTCTTTTGCCTTAAATAGGCCACACACACAATAAGTTCTTTCAGGAAACACATTTTACATCTTTATTAATCCCCAGCTGACAGCTAGAAAAAATATATGCATTTTATATATAATTTTATGTATAATTATATTTTATAATTTATAAGGTGACGCAGTAGTTGTTTGACATTCAATAAATCCCTGGCAATGTAACACCCTCGGGGATTTAAATACCCGGCAGTGAAAGTGTTAAATAACTTTTTTATTTGTGTTGTTATTTGTTTGATACACTAAATTTGTGTTCGAAAGGTCTTGGTTAGCTGTAAAAACACTAGATTTCTGAGTAATATTTGCCATATCACAACTAGTACTATTTAAATGGCTATGTTGTTTATCAATATTATTTACCATAAAAAATATTTTTTTTGTCACTGACGGCTTTCTTAGTCTACGTGATGTTCGAGTTTCTCTTGCCTTTGCTTCTGATTTACCTGTATTTTTTCTTCTGGGGTTTCTTGTAACTCTACTTTCTGTGAAGGATGATCAAGATTTCCATTTATTTGACATACTATTCCTTCTTGGTTTGTGTCACTTCCCCTAACTGTATCAGCTTCATTGTCTCCTTCCACTGGTGCCCGGGTGGTGTCTTCTCATATAACCATAATATCGCCTTGTGTACCATCTCCATGATCTGTCTACCAACACATGCTGATAGGCTCTTCTTTCTTTCTTTGCAGAATTGCGCTGATAGATGTAGCTGTTTTGAGACCATTTCTTTACCAGAGACATTCAAATGAAGTCCATGCCGAGTTAAGAATTCCCTGTTAAGATCTACCTTCACTACTTTTTCATTTCATTTTATTCATTTTCCATAAATCCTGCCGGGAGTTCGAACTCATGTGGATGTGGAACTCGTCCTAGTTTACAATACAACAAAACACAGCACAACATACAGCAACACAAAATTAGAATATAGAATACAATTGACAGTGTGCCAGAACATAGTAATTGTCGTACAGTTATCACCATCTGTTATGAATCAATGGCAAACTTTATACAATTCTAAACACAATGTCTGTTATTAAAAGCCATTCTTATAAAAACAGTCTCCAAAATTATGAACAATAACACAATATGAAAGTATTTTAATTGTGATTGAAATGTGCATCTAAGCTGTAAAATGAATTAGTGTAAAAAAACCTTTTTAAGGCTGGCCTAAATAATTTTACTTTCTTAGTTAGGCATTTAATATTGGTTGGAAGATGATTAAAAATTTTTACTCCAGAATAATATGCCCCTTTTTGGAATTTTGTCAAATTTGAAGTTAGTGGGTGTAGACTAATGCTGGATCTAATACTTATGTTATGAATCTCTTGTTTTTATATAAATGTTTATTATTCACTACATACAATAAAGAAAATATGTACTGCAAATATAAGGATAGTATTGTCATTTTCTTAAATGACTCCCTGCACAAATCCCAATTCCTGTTGTTTGTAATAACGCTTATTATTTTTTTTAATTCTAAAACTTTTTATGCTATGTGGCAAATTGCCCCAAAAAATTACACCATACGTTATAATGGAATGTACATAGGAAAAATGTATCATCCTTAAAGCATCTTGAGACATTACAGATTTAACCGTTCTTATTGCAAAACAAGTAAATTTAATTTAGACAATAAATAGTCTATTTGGCTTTTCCAGGATAAATTATCATCAATGATTAGTCTCAAGAATTTTGTGTTAGTAGTGTTGTATATGTGTTTACTATTATAGCCGATTTTTATATTACTATTATGACAATTTTTAGTTGTAAATTGTAAACAATGAGTTTTTTTTTAAATTCAGTGATAATAAATTAGCTGTGAACCTTTTGTTTATTTCTAAGAATATTTCGTTTATAGTTAATTTGAAATCTTCTAAGTTGGGATTGGGTATGATTAAACTTGTGTCATTTGCATACAAGAAGATTTTGGCATCAGTAGATGTTATTTCGGGTAAATCATTTATTTATAGCAGAAAAAACAACGGACCAACAATCGAGCCTTGCGGAAAGCCATGTGTAACCCCATGTGTAACCCCATGTGTAACCCTCCCCCAGTTGGAGGCTACACTGTTATTCGAATTAATATTGTCAATAGATACTTTTGATATCTTTCACTTGGATATGATTTTATTAAGCATGAAATTTCCCCACTATCCCATAAAATTCCAATTTTCCTAGTAAAATATTGTGATCAAGACAGTCAAATGCTCTCTGTAGGTCGCACAATATGCCACCTGCTTGACATTTATCATCAAGACAGTCAAATGCCCTCTGTAGGTCGCACAATATGCCACCTGCTTGACATTTATCATCAAGACAGTCAAATGCTCTCTGTAGGTCGCACAATATGCCACCTGCTTGACATTTATCATTCATAGCTACTGAGATTTCATGTATTAGATTATATGAAGCCTTGTCTGTAGTAGTGTTATTTCTAAAACCGTATTGTTCGGTGTCCAATATATTGTTTATGTTCATATGTTCGAGTAGTCTATTATATATAAGCTTTTCAAACCCCTTTGAAAAGGAAGCTGATAATGATATCAGTGATAAGCTTATCTCCATTCTTAAAAATTGGTTTGACTGTAGAGAATTTCAATCTTATCAGGAAAAAATCCTTGAGAAAGAGATTTGTTACATATATGTTAGTGGAGAAATGATGTAAGGTACACTTCGTTATAAAATTTTGGTAGAAATTTTATTATATCCATAGGAATTTTTCACATTTAGGGCTTTAATAATTTTTTTGATTTCATTTGTTGATGCGGAATGCCATTTAATTTTTGTAAATGGGTATTTAAAGTTGTGAGTCAAATAATTTAACGAATTAATACTATTTACAAATTGATTTTTATCTTTATTAATATTATCAATAATTATATTAGCTACTGTTAAAAATATTTATTAAATACATTAGATATATTTGCCTGATTGTCTGTTATTATATTATCAACTTTTAGTAATGTAACTCCTTTCTTATGATCTTTATTCCCTGTTTCCTTCTTGATAATCTCCCATGTAGTTTTTATTTTAGTTTTTGAGTTTAGATTGTATTGTCATAGTGCATTGTATTGTCATAGTGCAATTGTATTGTCATAGTGCAATTGTATTGTCATATGATTGTATTGTCATAGTGCAATTGTATTGTCATAGTGCAATTGTATTGTCATAGTGCAATTGTATTGTCATAGTGCAATTGTATTGTCATAGTGCAATTGTATTGTCATAGTGCAATTGTATTGTCATAGTGCAATTGTATTGTCATAGTGCAATTGTATTGTCATAGTGCAATTGTATTGTCATAGTGCAATTGTATTGTCATAGTGCAATTGTATTGTCATAGTGCAATTGTATGTATAGTGCAATTGTATGTCATAGGCAATTGTATTGTCATAGTGCAATTGTATTGTCATAGTGCAATTGTATTGTCATAGTGCAATTGTATTGTCATAGTGCAATTGTATTGTCATAGTGCAATTGTATTGTCATAGTGCAATTGTATTGTCATAGTGCAATTGTATTGTCATAGTGCAATTGTATTGTCATAGTGCAATTGTATTGTCATAGTGCAATTGTATTGTCATAGTGCAATTGTATTGTCATAGTGCAATTGTATTGTCATAGTGCAATTGTATTGTCATAGTGCAATTGTTATATGTCAATTAGTAGTGCAATTTCTCTGCTCTAATAATTTCAGCCAATATTTACAATAACAACGTTTCTAACACAACCGCACGTTCGCTCGTATCGCTGCTCTCCCAACATTTCAAATAAAGCTCTCTTTTATTTTTGCAAGAGATCCTTATCACTTTCGTCATCCATGGGTTATTATTTTGTTTGGAATTTATTTTTTTCTTAATGAAACATGAGTGGAAAATCCTTAAATATATATTATGAAAGGTGTTAAATAAATTGTTTACATCATTTTCAACAAAAATTCCATCCCAATTTTCATAACTTAATTTTAGTTGAAATTCAGCTATAGCATGATTATTGATTTTCCTTATAAGTTGGGTTTCGCAGGCTTGTTTTGGTAACATGACATCTTTCAGATTTATCAATTGGCCATCGTCATCTGATAACCCATTGATAAATGCACTTATGGTATAATTTCTTGACATATTAACAAAAATATTATCAATTGCTGTGACTGAGCCGTTTGCCGTTCGAGTAGGAACATTGACGGTACTTATCAAGTTATAGGTGCCTAGGAGTGTGTCAAGTTGCCGTCTTTTACTACAATTGTCCAGATAATTCACATTTATGTCTGCACATATGATAAATTCCTTTTTATTACTGTGTATTATATTCAAAATGGTATCCAGTTTCTTTAAAATGTACTTAAAATTTCCTGAAGGCGCTCTATAAATGGATATTATAATAAATGGATATTATAACAATCTTTGTATTCGACAAGTTTTAGTTTCCAAGACAAAGCACTGTGCCAGTTCCTTGATCACCATTTGCTGGATATCTTGTGCATTGCTGTGTGCACAGTGTTAGCTGCATCTGCATTGCCTGTGTGCACAGTGTTAGCTGCATCTGTATTGCCTGTGTGCACAGTGTTAGCTGCATCTGCATTGCCTGTGTGCACAGTGTTAGCTGCATCTGTATTGCCTGTGTGCACAGTGTTAGCTGCATCTGTATTGCCTGTGTGCACAGTGTTAGCTGCATCTGTATTGCCTGTGTGCACAGTGTTAGCTGCATCTGTATTGCCTGTGTGCACAGTGTTAGCTGCATCTGTATTGCCTGTGTGCACAGTGTTAGCTGCATCTCTGGCTGCTTCCTCTCTTTTGTGTTTCGTTCTTCCCTTTTTTATTTATTAATGTAAATAGTCTTACTAACACTAAATTACTGAGTGTGCCACATAGACACGACTTAATGGAATCTTCTTGTGTAAACAATGAAATTAGGCCTTTCAACAGAGAACTGTGTGGGCAGAAAGTAGAATTTGTGAATGTTAAATGTGAATTATATATAAAGATACAGTCCGTACCGCGCAGTAAACACACTCCGTCTCAGTTATACAAACCAGTCAGTTAATGCTGTACAGTGAAATAATCGCTGTTTGTTCTGAGATCCACACAAAACACAGAAATACAGTCCGTACCGCGCAGTAAACCAGTCAGTTAATGCTGTACAGTGAAATAATCGCTGTTTGTTCTGAGATCCACACAAAACACATAAATACAGTCCGTACCGCGCAGTAAACACACTACGTCTCAGTTATACAAACCAGTCAGTTAATGCTGTACAGTGAAATAATCGCTGTTTGTTCTGAGATCCACACAAAACACATAAATACAGTCCGTACCGCGCAGTAAACCAGTCAGTTAATGCTGTACAGTGAAATAATCGCTGTTTGTTCTGAGATCCACACAAAACACATAAATACAGTCCGTACCGCGCAGTAAACACACTCCATCTCAGTTATAAAAACCAGTCAGTTAATGCTGCACAGTGAAATAATCGCTGTTTGTTCTGAGATCCACACAAAACACATAAATACAGTCCGTACCGCGCAGTAAACACACTCCGTCTCAGTTATAAAAACCAGTCAGTTAATGCTGCACAGTGAAATAATCGCTGTTTGTTCTGAGATCCACACAAAACACATAAATACAGTCCGTACCGCGCAGTAAACACACTCCGTCTCAGTTATACAAACCAGTCAGTTAATGTTGTACAGTGAAATAATCGCTGTTTGTTCTGAGATACACACAAATACAGTCCGTACCGAGCAGTAAACACACTCCGTCTCAGTTATACAAACCAGTCAGTTAATGCTGTACAGTGAAATAATCGCTGTTTGTTCTGAGATCCACACAAAACACATAAATACAGTCCGTACCGCGCAGTAAACACACTCCGTCTCAGTTATACAAACCAGTCAGTTAATGCTGTACAGTGAAATAATCGCTGTTTGTTCTGAGATCCACACAAAACACATAAATACAGTCCGTACCGCGCAGTAAACACACTCCGTCTCAGTTATACAAACCAGTCAGTTAATGCTGTACAGTGAAATAATCGCTGTTTGTTCTGAGATCCACACAAAACACATAAATACAGTCCGTACAGCGCAGTAAACACACTCCGTCTCAGTTATACAAACCAGTCAGTTAATGTTGTACAGTGAAATAATCGCTGTTTGTTCTGAGATCCACACAAAACACATAAATACACTGTGTGGGCAGAACGTGGAATTTGTGAATGTTAAACGTGGCGGTACATATAGTAACCACTGGGCTTTAGACTGTTCCTGCACAATGTTCCTTTCAGCTAGCTCTGTAACGGCGGGATTACTTAAAGGGCTAACAGACTGTTTGAATTCCCTTACAAACTCGACAGACGTTCGTATACCATGTACCTGTCACATAGGCTCGTTCTCCGGACATCATTGTAAGGTCCTTTAAGTGTTACAAAATGCACAGCAACCAACCAAGCACTGTGTGCAGTGTTTATCGTAATCACGAACGCAGTACGTCGCCGTGTAACCATCAGGACTGCTGCTTCGTGTCTGAGAGTCGTGAGTTCATTCTCGATTGCAGTTAGGCAGCCCCGACAGCTGACGTAGCTCGGTTTTTGTTGGACGCGACGAGTGACCACAGTGGCCGCCGTCAACAGGAATTGAGCTTTAGAAACATCACAATTGTTCGTTGAATATCGTTGTATTAGGCTTAATAACTTACAATTTGTTGCGCACGGAAAATCGATTTTTTTTAAATTATATTATTCATTTTGTTCAATGTACAGTTTGCGTATTCAATGTACAGTTTGTGTGTTCAATGTACAGTTTGTGTGTTCAGTGTACAGTTTGTGTGTTCAGTGTACATTTTGTGTGTTCAGTGTAGAGTTTGTGTGTTCAGTGTACATTTTGTGTGTTCAGTGTACAGTTTTGTGTGTTCAGTGTACAATTTGTGTGTTCAATGTACAGTTTTTTGTGTGTGTTCAGTGTACAGTTGTGTGTGTGTTCAGTGTGCAGTTGTTGTGTGTTCAGTGTACAGTTCGTGTGTTCAGTGTACAGTTCGTGTGTTCAGTGTACAGTTTGTGTTCAGTGTACAGTTTGTGTGTTCAATGTACAGTTTGTGTGTTCAGTGTACAGTTGTGTGTTCAGTGTGCAGTTCGTGTGTTCAGTGTACAGTTCGTGTGTTCAGTGTACAGTTCGTGTGTTCAGTGTACAGTTCGTGTGTTCAGTGTACAGTTCGTGTGTTCAGTGTACAGTTCGTGTGTTCAATGTACGTTCGTGTGTTCAATGTACAGTTCGTGTGTTCAATGTACAGTTCGTGTGTTCAGTTTACAGTTCGTGTGTTCAGTGTACAGTTCGTGTGTTCAGTTTACAGTTCGTGTGTTCAGTGTACAGTTCGTGTGTTTCAGTGTACAGTTCGTGTGTTCAATGTACAGTTCGTGTGTTAAATGTACAGTTTGTGTGTTGAATGCACAGTTTGTGTGTTCAATGTACAGTTCGTGTGTTCAGTTTACAGTTCGTGTGTTCAGTGTACAGTTCTGTGTGTTGATGTACAGTTTGTGTGTTCAGTTACAGTTCGTGTGTTCAGTGTACAGTTTGTGTGTTCAATGTACAGTTTGTTGTTGAATGTACAGTTTGTGTGTTAATGCACAGTTTGTGTGTTCAGTGTACAGTTCGTGTGTTCAGTTTGCAGTTCGTGTGTTCAGTGTACAGTTTGTGTGTTCGAATGTACAGTTTGTGTGTTCAGTTTACAGTTTGTGTGTTCAGTGTACAGTTTGTTGTTGAATGTACAGTTCGTGTGTTCATGTACAGTTCGTGTGTTCAATGTACAGTTCGTGTGTTCAGTGTACAGTTCGTGTGTTCAGTGTACAGTTCGTGTGTTCAGTGTACAGTTCGTGTGTTCAGTGTACAGTTCGTGTGTTCATGTACAGTTCGTGTGTTCAGTGTACAGTTCGTGTGTTCAGTGTACAGTTCGTGTGTTCAGTGTACAGTTCGTGTGTTCAGTGTACAGTTCGTGTGTTCAGTGTACAGTTCGTGTGTTCAGTGTACAGTTCGTGTGTTCATGTACAGTTCGTGTGTTCAGTGTACAGTTCTGTGTGTTCAGTGTACAGTTCGTGTGTTCATGTACAGTTCGTGTGTTCAGTGTACAGTTCGTGTGTTCAATGTACAGTTCGTGTGTTCAATGTAAGTTCGTGTGTTCAATGTACAGTTCGTGTGTTCAATGTACAGTTCGTGTGTTCAATGTACAGTTCGTGTGTTCAATGTACAGTTCGTGTGTTCAGTGTACAGTTCGTGTGTTCAATGTACAGTTTGTGTGTTCAATGTGCAGTTCGTGTGTTCAATGTCGGTTTGTGTGTTCAATGTACAGTTCGTGTATTCAATGTACAGTTCGTGTGTTCAATGTACAGTTCGTGTGTTCAATGTACAGTTCGTGTGTTCAATGTACAGTTCGTGTGTTCAATGTACAGTTTGTGTGTTCAATGTACAGTGCTCTCCGCACTGACGCTGTTTCCGGTGTCTGTCAGAGCTGCGTCGTGTTTAAGAGATTTGGGTTTCTAACAGCGATGTAGCTGACGATTCAAGTCTTTTGTGTCTTTGGGCGAGTAGTTCCCGTCGTTTCGGAGGATATTAATACCTTCGTCTTCAGGGTCAAGCAGTCCAAGTAAACTAGCCAACAACACAGCGTCACTTCCCCACAGGACGTGACGTCATCATCTACGTTGTTTAAAAGCAGGATGTTTAATAATAAAAATGTTTCCTGTATTACTGTTTCTATAAAGCTGTTACTTTTCTACAGGATGTTCATGCTGTATTGTCTGTATGAACACGATAATTTGACAAGATAAATCTTATTTCGCCATCATGTGTGATCTCGTGATTGGCTGAAATGACATGCAGATTGTTGAAGTGGTCGGAAAATTGGCTAAATCGTCTTCAAATTTCTAAGGATACACAAATGACTAAAAACGAGGCACTTCCGTCTTTTGCAGTAAGGTCGTTCTTGTGACTGCCATGACGCTCTATACACTGATATAAGACGGCCATGGCCGCTGGCCGTCATTTGTTTCTGCCGGTGACCACGGATTTGCTGAAAGTTTCGACATGCAGAACTCTGTCGTCTGTCATTTCATCCTCTTGGCTTTTGCGGTACGCTCTTGTTCACTTAAACTATTTTCTCGCACACAAAGAGCTACACGTGACCTTTATTGCTGTGTGGCTCTTAGCTTTACGTAGATCCATGTCAGGTCATGAAATTGTTATTTGAAAATGTGAATTTTATTCCCTATAAAAACAAAATGCAATGCAGTCTCGGTCGTTGCAAATTCCGTCTCGTCAGAGCCGCTGTGTTCTTCAGGCATTGCTGTACTTCCTTTTAGGCTTCGCTTTGTGTATTCTGGAGTCTTAAATGAGAGGCAATGTTCTGACTTCTGTACAGTGTAACACAATAGTGTACATTCTGCTGTTGTGCCGCTGTGTACACCGATATTCTGATGCAGTGTCATATAGATATTACGTATTGACGCAATGTGCATATCATACTGCGTGCGATATCTAGACTGTCGTAATGCGTTCAGTTCGAGCTTTCGGTAATTTGAGGCAACCACGGCCCCTTTCACCTCGAACTACCGAGATAATACCGTAGGTTCGTTAACTCGAGGTTTTCCTTTCAGTAGTACTGGTGGTTAATTTTAAGTACATACAACCCAGTGGTTACTATATGTACCGCCACGTTTAACATTCACAAATTCTACGTTCTGCCCACACAGTGTATTTATGTGTTTTGTGTGGATCTCAGAACAAACAGCGATTATTTCACTATACAGCATTAACTGACTGGTTTGTATAACTGAGACGGAGTGTGTTTACTGCGCGGTACGGACTGTATTTATGTGTTTTGTGTGGATCTCAGAACAAACAACGATTATTTCACTGTACAGCATTAACTGACTGGTTTGTATAACTGAGACGGAGTGTGTTTACTGCGCGGTACGGACTGTATTTATGTGTTTTGTGTGGATCTCAGAACAAACAGCGATTATTTCACTGTACAGCATTAACTGACTGGTTTGTATAACTGAGACGGAGTGTGTTTACTGCGCGGTACGGACTGTATTTATGTGTTTTCTGTGGATCTCAGAACAAACAGCGATTATTTCACTGTACAACATTAACTGACTGGTTTGTATAACTGAGACGGAGTGTGTTTACTGCGCGGTACGGACTGAATCTTTATGTTTAATTGAGGTTAGTATTAGTCTCTAAATGATTGATATCAAACAACGCTGTTCGCCCCTCTTTCAGACACGCACCATATTTAGACGTGTCTATTCTTAATAATTCAGTTTTTTCGCTGTGCCTAGAGATGAACAATTTTCTGTCACATTTAGTTGTAGGAGACAGCTACACTTTCATTTTGGCTTTTAGGCTGATCAAACAAATCAGCATGAGATGGGAAGGTTATGAAGCACGAATGCGGAAGGTTAGAACTGCACACAGTGGTTTAGTCGGAAACACATGAAAGGAGAAAATTAGTTGGGAGACCGAGGTGTAGATGGAAGGATAATGTTAAATTGCGTCTTTCAAGCCTTTTCTTTCAGTCAGCTATTCAACTACATTTCCATTACATTTATTGTTGATCTTTAAGAAATAGACCTTGAGAGGGCTTACTTGGATTCATCTGGCTTATAACTCGGTTCAGTTGTGGAGTCTCTTGAACGCAGTAATGGGATTTCAGTCCAATAAAGGGCAGAAAATATTTGCTTACCTGAAGGATGACAGAGACAAAAAATGCTTACAGAATATTGGCGAGGAAACCTGTTTGAAAGCTGCCACTTGTAAGACCAAAAAGGCTAGGATGTAACATTAGAAGAGGTGGTGGATGGAAATGTGCGAGAGTGGTATTGGCGACTGCGAACTGACAGAAATATGCGAGAGTGGTATTGGCGACTGCGAACTGACAGAAATGTGCGAGAGTGGGATTGGCGACTGCGAACTGACAGAAATGTGCGAGAGTGGTATTGGCGACTGCGAACTGACAGAAATGTGCGAGAGTGGTATTGGCGACTGCGAACTGACAGAAATGTGCGAGAGTGGTATTGGCGACTGCGAACTGACAGAAATGTGCGAGAGTGGTATTGGCGACTGCGAACTGACAGAAATGTGCGAGAGTGGTATTGGCGACTGCGAACTGACAGAAAATCTCTACGGCGAAATACGAGAGTCCACTAGCTACACGACGTGTGACGTAATTTGACTGTTCGAACTTCGCTTGACGTCTTTAATTATGTTAGAATGATCGTCTAATGACACTTGCGATGGTCATCACCGTATTGCGTGTCCATTGTGCTTATTTTCACAATTGTTTATTTTCCCTTAATTCCAGTTTTGTGCACGTGCAGACGACACGTTCAGTGACATACGGACCCAGTGTAACGACACGTTCCCCACTCCGTCCGGTAAGTGCCTCCGATGTAAAGCTGTGCTATGGTGGAGTCTTCCACCATAGCACTCATCACCGTACAACAGGCAGTACACTCCGCTCCCCACAAAAACAGTTCACATGCCTATAATACCACAATACCACACGCCAGCACTTCCACAATCTACCATCAACAGTACTTTTATAATTTTACAACTTTTAACGAGTCTTTTTACAAGATTTTAACTTATAAGTTTTAAAGTGCCGAAAGAATATTTTAAATTATGTGTTTGAAGTGACTGTAGCTTTTAGCAAAAAACCCCCTGACGATGATCCTAGGATCGAAACACGTGTAGGGGTACAATTTTAACAATTTTAATAATAAAGCTACTTAAAAAGTGGTTTTAGTGTGCATCGGTTGGTCTATAACTTAATTTAATATGACCAAGTTGCACGGTGTCAACAGTGTGAAAAGTTTTTGAGCCTCTTGAGGTGCGACGAAAAAAAATTTTACACCACTAACAAACAAATGGTGAACACTAAGCAGCTGATACAGTGACCACAAACTGAACACTAAGCAGCTGATACAGTGACCACAAACTGAACACTAAGCAGCTGATACAGTGACCACAAACTGAACACTAAGCAGCTGATACAGTGACCACAAACTGAACACTAAGCAGCTGATACAGTGACCACAAACTGAACACTAAGCAGCTGATACAGTGACCACAAACTGAACACTAAGCAGCTGATACAGTGACCACAAACTGAACACTAAGCAGCTGATACAGTGACCACAAACTGAACACTAAGCAGCTGATACAGTGACCACAAACTGAACACTAAGCAGCTGATACAGTGACCACAAACTGAACACTAAGCAGCTGATACAGTGACCACAAACTGAACACTAAGCAGCTGATACAGTGACCACAAACTGAACACTAAGCAGCTGATACAGTGACCACAAACTGAACACTAAGCAGCTGATACAGTGACCACAAACTGAACACTAAGCAGCTGATACAGTGACCACAAACTGAACACTAAGCAGCTGATACAGTGACCACAAACTGAACACTAAGCAGCTGATACAGTGACCACAAACTGAGCACTAAGCAGCTGATACAGTGACCACAAACTGAACACTAAGCAGCTGATACAGTGACCACAAACTGAGCACTAAGCAGCTGATACAGTGACCACAAACTGAACACTAAGCAGCTGATACAGTGACCACAAACTGAGCACTAAGCAGCTGATACAGTGACCACAAACTGAACACTAAGCAGCTGATACAGTGACCACAAACTGAGCACTAAGCAGCTGATACAGTGACCACAAACTGAACACTAAGCAGCTGATACAGTGACCACAAACTGAGCACTAAGCAGCTGATACAGTGACCACAAACTGAACACTAAGCAGCAGATACAGTGACCACAAACTGAACACTAAGCAGCTGATACAGTGACCACAAACTGAACACTAAGCAGCTGATACAGTGACCACAAACTGAACACTAAGCAGCTGATACAGTGACCACAAACTGAACACTAAGCAGCTGATACAGTGACCACAAACTGAACACTAAGCAGCTGATACAGTGACCACAAACTGAACACTAAGCAGCTGATACAGTGGCCACAAACTGAACACTAAGCAGCTGATACAGTGACCACAAACTGAACACTAAGCAGCTGATACAGTGACCACAAACTGAACACTAAGCAGCTGATACAGTGACCACAAACTGAACACTAAGCAGCTGATACAGTGACCACAAACTGAACACTAAGCAGCTTGTACAGTGACCACAAACTGAACACTAAGCAGCTGATACAGTGATCTCAAACTGAACACTAAGCAGCTGATACAGTGACCACAAACTGAACACTAAGCAGCTGATACAGTGACCACAAACTGAACACTAAGCAGCTGATACAGTGACCACAAACTAAACACTAAGCAGCTGATACAGTGACCACAAACTGAACACTAAGCAGCTGTTACAGTGACCACAAACTGAACACTAAGCAGCTGATACAGTGACCACAAACTGAACACTAAGCAGCTGATACAGTGACCACAAACTGAACACTAAGCAGCTGATACAGTGACCACAAACTTAACACTAAGCAGCTGATACAGTAACCACAAACTGAACACTAAGCAGCTGATACAGTGACCACAAACTGAACACTAAGCAGCTGATACAGTGACCACAAACTGAACACTAAGCAGCTGATACAGTGACCACAAACTGAACACTAAGCAGCTGATACAGTGACCACAAACTGAACACTAAGCAGCTGATACAGTGACCACAAACTGAACACTAAGCAGCAGATACAGTGACCACAAACTGAACACTAAGCAGCAGATACAGTGACCACAAACTGAACACTAAGCAGCTGATACAGTGACCACAAACTGAACACTAAGCAGCAGATACAGTGACCACAAACTGAACACTAAGCAGCAGATACAGTGACCACAAACTGAACACTAAGCAGCAGATACAGTGACCACAAACTGAACACTAAGCAGCAGATACAGTGACCACAAACTGAACACTAAGCAGCAGATACAGTGACCACAAACTGAACACTAAGCAGCTGATACAGTGACCACAAACTGAACACTAAGCAGCAGATACAGTGACCACAAACTGAACACTAAGCAGCTGATACAGTGACCACAAACTGAACACTAAGCAGCAGATACAGTGACCACAAACTGAACACTAAGCAGCAGATACAGTGACCACAAACTGAACACTAAGCAGCTGATACAGTGACCACAAACTGAACACTAAGCAGCAGATACAGTGACCACAAACTGAACACTAAGCAGCAGATACAGTGACCACAAACTGAACACTAAGCAGCTGATACAGTGACCACAAACTGAACACTAAGCAGCAGATACAGTGACCACAAACTGAACACTAAGCAGCAGATACAGTGACCACAAACTGAACACTAAGCAGCAGATACAGTGACCACAAACTGAACACTAAGCAGCTGATACAGTGACCACAAACTGAACACTAAGCAGCAGATACAGTGACCACAAACTGAACACTAAGCAGCAGATACAGTGACCACAAACTGAACACTAAGCAGCTGATACAGTGACCACAAACTGAACACTAAGCAGCAGATACAGTGACCACAAACTGAACACTAAGCAGCACATACAGTGACCACAAACTGAACACTAAGCAGCAGATACAGTGACCACAAACTGAACACTAAGCAGCTGATACAGTGACCACAAACTGAGCACTAAGCAGCTGATACAGTGACCACAAACTGAACACTAAGCAGCTGATACAGTGACCACAAACTCAACACAGCGACATTTTATCTACTAACTTATACATTTTAATGAGTACCGTACGTCTATAGCTGGTGTAATAAACAGTTGAGTCCCTGAAGATGAACTAACATAGTTCGAAACATGTTGGACTATTTTTAATATAAACTGTATTAAATAACGGATAATAAAGGGTGTACATTTGTCGGGAAACAATTTTATATAATTTTAAATTAACTCAGTTTTTGGATATTGGGTCGGGCCACATTCTGTAACAGGCATCGTGTGTGACGCCGTTGTGATTTGCACGTAGTAGTGTCGCCCACTGAAGTCAGTTCTTCACATATTGCGCGCTGTCATGTATTGAAGCTGGCAGTATCGAGTTACTTATGGCGACTGGACCTTCGTGAGGAAGTGTTGGACTGGCATGGCGATCGGCTTATGTAGGACATGGCAGGCGTTGGGACTTCCGTAAATTAACTTTAGGTACTGAACTTAAGAATAGACATTTCGTAAATGGCACCTTTACGGTTAACAACTTCCTACATGGCACAGAATGCAAAAGAGCGTGACTTTGAATTGTCATTGAAGAACGTCTTTGCACAGTACTTTCCTCTGAGCCCAAAGCAAAGTGTTCGATCGCAAACTGATACGTCATTCGGCCTGCGGGGGAGAAGAGAAACGCCTACAGTCCAAATCATTCTTCTTGGGCCTCAGCACCCGTGAAGACGAAAGCATTATGTGCCTTCGAAACGTCGGTAGTCAGTAACCAAACCACACAGCATAACATCCCCAACACCAAGACTGTGGAAACATCTTGTATGACCTTGTGAAGCTAACTGTCGCTCAGCTAGTCAAAGTTCTCTGCCTTGTCACGTAACAGGATCGTGCATTGCTGCCCTGACAGGCCTGCTGCTGTATTGCAATAACATGTGATGATCAAAGCTGTATTGTAATAAGGTTGTGATGATCAGAGCTGTATTGCAATAACATTGTGATGATCAGAGCTGTATTGTAATAACGTTGTGATGATCAGAGCTGTATTGTAATAACGTTGTGATGATCAGAGCTGTACTGTAATAACGTTGTGATGATCAGAGCTGTATTGCAATAACATTGTGATGATCAGAGCTGTATTGTAATAATGTTGTGATGATCAGAGCTGTATTGCAATAACATTGTGATGATCAGAGCTGTATTGTACTAACGTTGTGATGATCAGAGCTGTATTGTAATAACGTTGTGATGATCAGAGCTGTGATTGTAATAACTTGTGATGATCAGAGCTGTATTGTAATAATGTTGTGATGATCAGAGCTGTATTGTAATAATGTTGTGATGATCAGAGCTGTATTGTAATAATGTTGTGATGATCAGAGCTATATTGTAATAACGTTGTGATGATCAGAGCTGTATTGTAATAATGTTGTGATGACCAGAGCTGTATTGTAATAACGTTGTGATGATCAGAGCTGTATTGTAATAACGTTGTGATGATCAGAGCTGTATTGTAATAACGTTGTGATGATCATAGCTGTATTGTAATAACGTTGTGATGATCAGAGCTGTATTGTAATAACGTTGTGATGATCAGAGCTGTATTGTAATAACGTTGTGATGATCAGAGCTGTATTGTAATAATGTTCTGATGATCAGAGCTGTATTGTAATAACGTTGTGATGATCAGAGCTGTATTGTATAAAGTTGTGATGACCAGAGCTGTATTGTAATAATGTTGTGATGATGAGAGCTGTATTGTAATAACGTTGTGATGATCAGAGCTGTATTGCAATAACGTTGTGATGATCAGAGCTGTATTGTAATAACGATGTGATCGATCAGAGCTGTATTGAATAATGTTGTGATGATCAGAGCTGTATTGTAATAACGTTGTGATCATCAGAGCTGTATTGTATAACGTTGTGATATCAGAGCTGATTGTAATAACGTGTATGATCAAGCTAATGAATAAGTTGTGATGATCAGAGCTGTATTGTAATAACGTTATGATGATCAGAGCTGTATTGTAATAATGTTGTGATGATCAGAGCTGTATTGTAATAACGTTGTGATGATCAGAGCTGTATTGTAATAATGTTGTGATGATCAGAGATGTATTGTAATAACGTTGTGATCATCAGAGCTTATTGTAATAATGTTGTGATGACAGAGCTGTATTGTAATAACGTTGTGATGATCAGAGCTGTATTGTAATAATGTTGTGATGATCAGAGCTGTATTGTAATAACAGTTGTGATCATCAGAGCTGTATTGTAATAATGTTGTGATGATCAGAGCTGTATTGTAATAACGTTATGATCACAGAGCTGTATTGTAATAAGTTGTGATGATCAGAGCTGTATTGTAATAACGTTGTGATCATCAGAGCTGTATTGCAATAATGTTGTGATGATCAGAGCTGTATTGTAATAACGTTGTGATGCATCCAGAGCTGTATTGCAATAATGTTGTGATGATCAGAGCTGTATTGTAATAACGTGTGTGAAAGTGATTCAGAGCTGTATTGCTATAACGTTGTGATGATCAGAGCTGTATTGTAATAACGTTGTGATGATCAGAGCTGTATTGTAATAATCGTTGTGATGATCAGAGCTGTATTGTAATAATCGTGATGATCAGAGCTGTATTGTAAATTGAACGTTGTATTGATCAGAGCTGTATTGTAATAACGTTGTATGATCAGAGCTGATATTGTAATAATGTTGTGATGATCAGAGCTGTATGTATAAGTGTGATCATCAGAGCTGTATTGTAATAAGTGTGATGATCAGAGCTGTATTGTAATAATGTTGTGATGATCAGAGCTGTATTGCAAATTATAACGTGTATGTATACATCAGAGCTGTATTGTAATAATGTTGTGATGATCAGAGCTGTATTGTAATAACGTTGTGATCATCAGAGCTGTATTGTAATAATGTTGTGATGATCAGAGCTGTATTGTAATAACGATTGTGATCATCAGAGCTGTATTGTAATAATGTTGTGATGATCAGAGCTGTATTGTAATAACGTGTGATATCAGAGCTGTATTGTAATAATGTTGTGATGATCAGAGCTGTATTGTAATAACGATGTGATCATCAGAGCTGTATTGTAATAAGTTGTGATGATCAAGCTGTATTGTAATAACTGTGATGATCAAGCTGTATTGTAATAACGTTGTGATGATCAGAGCTGTATTGTAATAATGTTGTGATGATCAGAGCTGTATTGTAATAACGTTGTGATGATCAGAGCTGTATTGTAATAACGTTGTGATGATCAGAGCTGTATTGTAATAACGTTGTGATGATCAGAGCTGTATTGTAATAACGTTGTGATGATCAGAGCTGTATTGTAATAACGTTGTGATGATCAGAGCTGTATTGTAATAAAGTTTGTGATGATCAGAGCTGTATTGTAATAATGTTGTGATGATCAGAGCTGTATTGTAATAACGTTGTGATGATCAGAGCTGTATTGTAATAACGTTGTGATGATCAAAGCTGTATTGTAATCATGTTGTGATGATCAGAGCTGTATTGTAATAATGTTGTGATGATCAGAGCTGTATTGTAATAATCGTTGTGATGATCAGAGCTGTATTGTAATAACGTTGTGATCATCAGAGCTGTATTGTAATAATGTTGTGATGATCAGAGCTGTATTGTAATAACGTTGTGATGATCAGAGCTGTATTGTAATAATGTTGTGATGATCAGAGCTGTATTGTAATAACGTTGTGATGATCAAAGCTGTATTGTAATAATGTTGTGATGATCAGCAGCTGTATTGTAATAATGGTGTGATGATCAGAGCTGTATTGTAATAACGTTGTGATGATCAGAGCTGTATTGTAATAATGTTGTGATGATCAGAGCTGTATTGTAATAACGTTGTGATCATCAGAGCTGTATTGTAATAATGTTGTGATGATCAGAGCTGTATTGTAATAACGTGTGATATCAAGCTGTATGTATAACGTTGTGATATCAGAGCTGTATTAGTAATAACGTGTGATCATCAGCTGTATTGTAATAATGTTGTGATGATCAGAGCTGTATTGTAATAACGTTGTGATGATCAGAACTGTATTGTAATAACGTTGTGATGATCAGAGCTGTATTGTAATAACGTTGTGATTATCAGAGCTGTATTGTAATAATGTTGTGATGATCAGAGCTGTATTGTAATAATGTGATGATCAGAGCTGTATTGTAATAATGTTGTGATGATCAGAGCTGTTAATTGTAATAATGTATGTGATGATCAGCGTATGTATACTGTGATATCAACTGTATGAATAACGTTGTGATGATCAGAGCTGTATTGTAATAACGTTGTGATGATCAGAGCTGTATTGTAATAACGTTGTGATGATCAGAGCTGTATTGTAATAACGTTGTGATGATCAGAGCTGTATTGTAATAACGTTGTGATGATCAGAGCTGTATTGTAATAACGTTGTGATGATCAGAGCTGTATTGTAATAACGTTGTGATGATCAGAGCTGTATTGTAATAACGTTGTGATGATCAGAGCTGTATTGTAATAATGTTGTGATGATCAGAGCTGTATTGTAATAATGTTGTGATGATCAGAGCTGTATTGTAATAACGTTGTGATGATCAGAGCTGTATTGTAATAATGTTGTGATGATCAGAGCTGTATTGTAATAATGTTGTGATGATCAGAGCTGTATTGTAATAATGTTGTGATGATCAGAGCTGTATTGTAATAGTTGTGATGATCAGAGCTGTATTGTAATAACGTTGTGATGATCAAAGCTGTATTGTAATAATGTTGTGATGATCAGAGCTGTATTGTAATAATGTTGTGATGATCAGAGCTGTATTGTAATAACGTTGTGATGATCAGAGCTGTATTTTAATAATGTTGTGATGATCAGAGCTGTATTGTAATAACGTTGTGATGATCAAAGCTGTATTGTAATAATGTTGTGATGATCAGAGCTGTATTGTAATAAAGTTGTGATGATCAGAGCTGTATTGTAATAATGTTGTGATGATCAGAGCTGTATTGTAATAACGTTGTGATGATCAGAGCTGTATGTAATTGTAATCAACGTATGTATAAGTGTGATGATCAAGCTGTATTGTAATCATGTTGTGATGATCAGAGCTGTATTGTAATAATGTTGTGATGATCAGAGCTGTATTGTAATAACGTTGTGATGATCAGAGCTGTATTGTAATAATGTTGTGATGATCAGAGCTGTATTGTAATAATGTTGTGATGATCAGAGCTGTATTGTAATAACGTTGTGATGATCAGAGCTGTATTGTAATAATGTTGTGATGATCAGAGCTGTATTGTAATAACGTTGTGATGATCAAGCTGTATTGTAATAATGTTGTGATGATCAGAGCTGTATTGTAATAATGGTGTGATGATCAGAGCTGTATTGTAATAACGTTGTGATGATCAAAGCTGTATTGTAATTAGATCAAGCTGTTTGTAAGTGGATAAGAGCTGTATTGCAATAACGTTGTGATGATCAAGCTGTATTGTAATAATGTTGTGATGATCAGAGCTGTATTGTAATAACGTTGTGATGATCAAGCTGTATTGTAATAAGTTGTGATGATCAAGCTGTATTGTAATAACGTTGTGATGATCAGAGCTGTATTGTAATAACGTTGTGATGATCAGAGCTGTATTGTAATAACGTTGTGATGATCAGAGCTGTATTTGCATTTACAGAGTGCTTCGCTCATTTGCTGAACTTCGGAAGTTTCCCGGATGAGTCCGACAAAACTGCAATGGTGAGTGTGCCTGTAGTTTCACTCTACATCCCAACTGTGGGCCACTTTCACTTTCACTAGCCATTATAGTTATTTACCTCCTTGTGAGACGCGGAAAATACACACAGTGAATGTGTGGGCGAGCTTAGTCGCATGAAAACAAAATTCATGCTTACAAGGCGGAAAAGTGAATTCCAACTGACGTTCAGCACTGCGTTAGAACGTAATTGGTGCCTGTGTGTAGGCCGTCGTGCCTCTGTTAGCACGTACTGACGTTGGCCTGCGTTAGAACGTAATCAGACGACAGGACGGGTAAAGCGTTCTTGGGCGCACGTTCTGTTTTAGGAAGTAAATCGCGCTGCTTCGTATTGTCAGTTTTTGGCACAAATATTGTTGTGCCGATTGCAAAAGATGCTTACGCAAGTGCTGACGTATTGTTGGAGAGCTGAGGTACAGAGAAGGTCCGTGGCGGAGTAATCTGTCTTGGGGTCGAGATTAAAACACTGGAGGCACTTTTATTGTGCAATGACTAATGCTGCATTTATCGACAGTTGACCCTTATTAGAAATCAAGTCCAAACATAACTAAATTCCATTTATTATGCAGAACTACACGTTAAATGGAAACAATGAATGTAATTTTGTTGTTTGGATGGATTTCTGTGATAAACAGCACAACGGAATGACGGCTTTAAAATGACCTTTGATATGCTAATGACAAAACGGGAGTTGATGATGTGATAGTGATGGTAACATAGTGTTGGTAACATAGTGATGGTAACATAGTAATGGTAACACAGCCATGTAAAGAAAGTTCGGTAATAATTGCAGGTAAAAGACATGACTACCGTGTATATGATCATAAATCGCGATGGAAAGAAAAATGAAAGGAACTTGTTACCTGCAGTCCGTATTTATTTTACAAAGTGTCACAAGAAGCACAGCACGCCATAAAGTATAAACCTTAAACACGGAAGAATGACACGTGTTGAGCTTATGAAGCTTGCACGTGGTTAGACCACTGTAGGCAGAATAAGAAGAGTCAAAAGACGGCCTTAAAGAGAGCAAGCTGTGTACAGCTGTAGACACAGCAAGTGTTAGATACAGCTACTGTGTGTGGTAGATGTGGGACTGAGACGAGAAGTGCCAGCTGTACCTAGCTGTGTGCAGTAAGCTGTGTACAGCTGTAGACACAGAAAGTGTTAGATACAGCTACTGTGTGTGGTAGATGTGGGACTGAGACGATAAGTGCCAGCTGTACCTAGCTGTGTGCAGTAAGCTGTGTACAGCTGTAGACACAGAAAGTGTTAGATACAGCTACTGTGTGTGGTAGATGTGGGACTGAGACGATAAGTGCCAGCTGTACCTAGCTGTGTGCAGTAAGCTGTGTACAGCTGTAGACACAGAAAGTGTTAGATACAGCTACTGTGTGTGGTAGATGTGGGACTGAGACGATAAGTGCCAGCTGTACCTAGCTGTGTGCAGTAAGCTGTGTACAGCTGTAGACACAGAAAGTGTTAGATACAGCTACTGTGTGTGGTAGATGTGGGACTGAGACGATAAGTGCCAGCTGTACCTAGCTGTGTGCAGTAAGCTGTGTACAGCTGTAGACACAGAAAGTGTTAGATACAGCTACTGTGTGTGGTAGATGTGGGACTGAGACGATAAGTGCCAGCTGTACCTAGCTGTGTGCAGTAAGCTGTGTACAGCTGTAGACACAGAAAGTGTTAGATACAGCTACTGTGTGTGGTAGATGTGGGACTGAGACGAGAAGTGCCAGCTGTACCTAGCTGTGTGCAGTAAGCTGTGTACAGCTGTAGACACAGAAAGTGTTAGATACAGCTACTGTGTGTGGTAGATGTGGGACTGAGACGAGAAGTGCCAGCTGTACCTAGCTGTGTGCAGTAAGCTGTGTACAGCTGTAGACACAGAAAGTGTTAGATACAGCTACTGTGTGTGGTAGATGTGGGACTGAGACGATAAGTGCCAGCTGTACCTAGCTGTGTGCAGTAAGCTGTGTACAGCTGTAGACACAGAAAGTGTTAGATACAGCTACTGTGTGTGGTAGATGTGGGACTGAGACGATAAGTGCCAGCTGTACCTAGCTGTGTGCAGTAAGCTGTGTACAGCTGTAGACACAGAAAGTGTTAGATACAGCTACTGTGTGTGGTAGATGTGGGACTGAGACGAGAAGTGCCAGCTGTACCTAGCTGTGTGCAGTAAGCTGTGTACAGCTGTAGACACAGAAAGTGTTAGATACAGCTACTGTGTGTGGTAGATGTGGGACTGAGACGATAAGTGCCAGCTGTACCTAGCTGTGTGCAGTAAGCTGTGTACAGCTGTAGACACAGAAAGTGTTAGATACAGCTACTGTGTGTGGTAGATGTGGGACTGAGACGAGAAGTGCCAGCTGTACCTAGCTGTGTGCAGTAAGCTGTGTACAGCTGTAGACACAGAAAGTGTTAGATACAGCTACTGTGTGTGGTAGATGTGGGACTGAGACGATAAGTGCCAGCTGTACCTAGCTGTGTGCAGTAAGCTGTGTACAGCTGTAGACACAGAAAGTGTTAGATACAGCTACTGTGTGTGGTAGATGTGGGACTGAGACGAGAAGTGCCAGCTGTACCTAGCTGTGTGCAGTAAGCTGTGTACAGCTGTAGACACAGAAAGTGTTAGATACAGCTACTGTGTGTGGTAGATGTGGGACTGAGACGAGAAGTGCCAGCTGTACCTAGCTGTGTGCAGTAAGCTAGCTGGTAAAAACGTTCGACTCGTCTACATAGACTGATTTGTAATTGCCGTGTGTAGTTTTTGTTGTGAGTGAAATATGAAGTGTTTGATGTGAGGTTTTGTTTTGCAGTGCTTCGTCCACTGCCTCATGGACAGGACGGGAATGGTAAGATTGTTTGACTGTTTAACTAACTAAGTGACGAGGTAAGTGATTAAGTTAGCTAAGTCCGTGATATCGAGTGAAGTTAAGGAGCTGCTGTGCGCTCAGATGATAAGACGGAGCAGACGAGAACTGTGCGACGTTTTGGAATTTTGCAGCGGTGAGGTTGAAGTCTGCGTTATTCAGGGATAGTAGAACATTGTGTCACGTCCTAGAAGAACGGAGACCTCAAACCAGAGCTCTAGCTCAGTGGTTGTCATGATGATCACAGTGGTGATCAACTGAAGGCTGTTATTGTGATCACAGTGGTGATCAACTGAAGGCTGTTATTGTGATCAAAGTGGTGATCAACTAAACGCTGTCATTGTGATCACAGTTGTGATCCTCTGAAGATTGTCATGATGATCACAGTGGTGATCAACTGAAGGCTGTTATTGTGATCACAGTGGTGATCAACTATGTGCCTTCATGGCGTGGACAGGCACACCTTTACCTTTCTTTTCTGGTACAAATTTCCTGTATACTTTTTCATCGCCTTACTGTTAACATAATTGGCCTTTGTGTAACAAACTGATATTTCAGTCCTGTATTTGATGTTATTTATCCACCGAATTCTGACGGCCATCTTGACGCAGCCTGTGACGTCACAGCAACTACCCTTGTGTCTGAGATCTGTCATTGTTACCACTGTGTCAAACACGTTGGAACTCTCTGGACTGCTAAACTGGTGTTTCTCCTATTCAAAATTTCCAAATTAAGCCCTATCATACAGACAAAGCAGTCTTTAATTTGCATATTTCAGGCTTCCGCTACGGAAGTTACTTCTTGCCTAAAAGCTGGTCCATTTGTGCTACAGCAAATGTTACGTAATGTCTGTTCATCGTGTGATGTAACTGTTGCAATAAACTTACAGAATAAATGTTTAGATGACATAAATGCAGTAAGATCAGTGAGTGTCAGAACATATTGCATCATATGTAGAGCTCTACAGAACTTAGCTTCCCAAAATGCATTGCGCTATAAAAGCCACTTACACTGCATGTCATATCACCAGCTGCTCTGCCTGTTGCTGTAACACCGTGTTCTCTCACCTGCTACACGCTTACTGTTTCAGATCGACACAGAAGGCACGTTTCAGCCGGCAGTACTGGTAGACAAACTGCAAGGCTTTCCAAATGGTACCGAAATTCCAGATCTAGTGCAAATTGTGGAATATTGCGTCACACAAAACGGTAGGTAGAAACAAACAACAGTGTTCACGTAACAGATATTGCGTCACACAAAACGGTAGGTAGAAACAAACAACAGTGTTCACGTAACAGATATTGCGTCACACAAAACGGTAGGTAGAAACAAACAACAGTGTTCACGTAACAGATATTGCGTCACACAAAACGGTAGGTAGAAACAAAAACAGTGTCACGTAACAGATATTGCGTCACACAAAACGGTAGGTAGAAACAAAAACAGTGTTCACGTAACAGATATTGCGTCACACAAAACGTAGGTAGAAACAAAAACAGTGTTCACGAACAGATATTGCGTCACACAAAACGGTAGGTAGAAACAAACAACAGTGTTCCGTAACAGATATTGCGTCACACAAAACGGTAGTAGAAACAAACAACAGTGTTCACGTAACAGATACTTGCGTCACACAAAACGGTAGGTAGAAACAAACAACAGTTTCACGTAACAGATATGCGTCACACAAAACGGTAGGGTAGAACAAACTAACAGTGTTCACGTAACAGATATTGCGTCACACAAAACGGTAGTAGAAACAAACAACATTGTTCACGTAACAGATAATGCGTCACACAAAACGGTAGGTAGAAACAAACAACAGTGTTCACGTAACAGATACTGCGTCACACAAAAGGAGGTAGAAACAAACAACAGTGTTCACGTAACAGATACTGCGTCAACCACAAAAGGTAGGTAGAAACAAACAACAGTGTTCACGTAACAGATATTGCGTCACACAAAACGGTAGGTAGAAACAAACAACAGTGTTCACGTAACAGATATTGCGTCACACAAAATGGTAGGTAGAAACAAACAACAGTGTTCACGTAACAGATATTGCGTCACACAAAATGGTAGGTAGAAACAAACAACAGTGTTCACGTAACAGATATTGCGTCACACAAAATGGCAGGTAGAAACAAACAACAGTGTTCACGTAACAGATATTGCGTCACACAAAATGGCAGGTAGAAACAAACAACAGTGTTCACGTAACAGATATTGCGTCACACAAAATGGCAGGTAGAAACAAATCAACAGTGTTCACGTAACAGATATTGCGTCACACAAAATCGGAGGTAGAAACAAACAACAGTGTTCACGTAACAGATATTGCGTCACACAAAACTGGCTAGGTAGAAACAAACAACAGTGTTCACGTAACAGATATTGCGTCACACAAAAGGCAGGTAGAAACAAACAACAGTGTTCACGTAACAGATATGCGTCACACAAAAGGTAGGTAGAAACAAACAACAGTGTTCACGTAACAGATATTGCGTCACACAAAATGGCAGGTAGAAACAAACAACAGTGTTCACGTAACAGATATTGCGTCACACAAAATGGTAGGTAGAAACAAACAACAGTGTTCACGTAACAGATATTGCGTCACACAAAATGGAGGTAGAAACAAACAACAGTGTTCACGTAACAGATATTGCGTCACACAAAATGGCAGGTAGAAACAAACAACAGTGTTCACGTAACAGATATTGCGTCACACAAAATGGCAGGTAGAAACAAACAACAGTGTTCACGTAACAAATATTGCGTCACACAAAATGGCAGGTAGAAACAAACAACAGTGTTCACGTAACAGATATTGCGTCACACAAAATGGCAGGTAGAAACAAACAACAGTGTTCACGTAACAGATATTGCGTCACACAAAATGGCAGGTAGAAACAAACAACAGTGTTCACGTAACAGATATTGCGTCACACAAAATGGCAGGTAGAAACAAACAACAGTGTTCACGTAACAGATATTCAGTCAACGTGTTACAATACTATCATAAAGCATTAATTCTTTGGCATATTTCATTTTGCGAGATTTAAGTGTCTGAATTCCACGTTGCTGACGATTCCAATTTCCTGAGCGAAGTGCATCTGTTTGTATGACATTTCTGCCTGGTAATGGCCTCAGGAATAACATCCCGTAGTTCAGATACTAAGTCGTGAATTTTCTCTCTCTGTGCTGTTACATGTGTATTTCAAACCGTACATGAGGCGGTTTTAAGTCGACTTCTCACCGCATAGGCCCGGGTTCAATACCAGGGTAGTTCCTATGGGATTTGTGGTGAGAAGGGTAGCGCTAAAACAGGTTTCTGTCAGAGCACTTAGGCTTTCCCATGTCAGTGTCATTCCACCAATGCTCCATATTTATATTTTATCCATCTAGCATTGACGCTATGCAAACTTAGCAACTGACAGCTCTGTTAACCAGAACTATACAACAGTCGCCCTCACAACCCAGTGTCAGTGTCTCACAAACTTGCACAGATGGAATAGAAAGTTCACTTACCATGATCTCAATTACCGGAAGTACGTAGCTATGTATCGTGTGCTTTGTGTGTTATTTGGTTTGGTCGTTTTGTGAAGTTTAACCTGAATGGGATAGCTACAGCGGAACTGTAATGTACTTGCCGGTAACATTTGAGGTTTAACACTACAATTGACCTGAATTATATATAAAGATACAGTCCGTACCGCGCAGTAACACACACTCCGTCTCAGTTATACAAACCAGTCAGTTAATGCTGTACAGTGAAATAATCGCTGTTTGTTCTGAGATCCACACAAAACACATAAATACAGTCCGTACCGCGCAGTAAACACACTCCGTCTCAGTTATACAAACCAGTCAGTTAATGCTGTACAGTGAAATAATCGCTGTTTGTTCTGAGATCCACACAAAACACATAAATACAGTCCGTACCGCGCAGTAAACACACTCCGTCTCAGTTATACAAACCAGTCAGTTAATGTTGTACAGTGAAATAATCGCTGTTTGTTCTGAGATCCACACAAAACACATAAATACAGTCCGTACCGCGCAGTAAACACACTCCGTCTCAGTTATACAAACCAGTCAGTTAATGTTGTACAGTGAAATAATCGCTGTTTGTTCTGAGATCCACACAAAACACATAAATACAGTCCGTACCGCGCAGTAAACACACTCCGTCTCAGTTATACAAACCAGTCAGTTAATGTTGTACAGTGAAATAATCGCTGTTTGTTCTGAGATCCACACAAAACACATAAATACAGTCCGTACCGCGCAGTAAACACACTCCGTCTCAGTTATACAAACCAGTCAGTTAATGTTGTACAGTGAAATAATCGCTGTTTGTTCTGAGATCCACACAAAACACATAAATACAGTCCGTACCGCGCAGTAAACACACTCCGTCTCAGTTATACAAACCAGTCAGTTAATGTTGTACAGTGAAATAATCGCTGTTTGTTCTGAGATCCACACAAAACACATAAATACAGTCCGTACCGCGCAGTAAACACACTCCGTCTCAGTTATACAAACCAGTCAGTTAATGTTGTACAGTGAAATAATCGCTGTTTGTTCTGAGATCCACACAAAACACATAAATACACTGTGTGGGCAGAACGTAGAATTTGTGAATGTTAAACATGGACGTAACATTAAGTGTACGACACTGTCTCGGAAGGTAATAGTGATAACATCAATGTGTAAATACGAAAGTTTTTGTATTTGAGACTGTAAACTTGGGAACGTTTTAATTTACACGCGTGTGTTTCAGTCAGCCACATTCTTTACTAATTCTCGTTCAATGCATGTCACACTGCCGAAACACGCAGCACCCAGGGAAAATCAGTACGGGAATTACACTGAAACTCTTAACTCCTTCGCTGGCGTACGGGGAAATCTCAAAGGAAGAATTCCTATGATGAAGATTTAAGTCGTCTGAGGCGTGTCGCCGCGTCTATTGGTAATTCTGAGTAACATTTCGAACGCTGAAATATCGCAAATCACGGAGTAGTTGCATGTAAATATGCATTCAAATGTTTGTGAGTTCCGGTAAGTAACATGCTTGTCATGACTACGTCACAACCTACAATGACCTTACGTTGTGCAGTTGACCTTTGCACTGCTGTTAACAGAACGTTTTTCTTCTGATTTGCAGAAATGACTGATCTGTGTGAGAAGGCCTATGATCTTGGGAAATGCCTTATGCAGCAGGTGAGCATGTCGTACATGTATTGCCGTACATGTCGTATTGCCGTACATGTCGTATTGCCGTACATGTCGTATTGCCGTACATGTCGTATTGCCGTACATGTCGTATTGCCGTACATGTCGTATTGTCGTACATGTATTGCCGTACATGTCGTATTGCCGTACATGTCGTATTGTCGTACATGTCGTATTGTCGTACATGTATTGCCGTACATGTCGTATTGCCGTACATGTCGTATTGCCGTACATGTCGTATTGCCGTACATGTCGTATTGCCGTACATGTCGTATTGTCGTACATGTCGTATTGCCGTACATGTCGTATTGCCGTACATGTCGTATTGTCGTACATGTCGTATTGTCGTACATGTATTGCCGTACATGTCGTATTGTCGTACATGTCGTATTGTCGTACATGTCGTATTGTCGTACATGTCGTATTGCCGTACATGTCGTATTGTCGTACATGTATTGCCGTACATGTCGTATTGCCGTACATGTCGTATTGTCGTACATGTCGTATTGTCGTACATGTATTGCCGTACATGTCGTATTGTCGTACATGTCGTATTGTCGTACATGTCGTATTGCCGTACATGTCGTATTGTCGTACATGTCGTATTGTCGTACATGTATTGCCGTACATGTCGTATTGTCGTACATGTCGTATTGTCGTACATGTCGTATTGTCGTACATGTCGTATTGCCGTACATGTCGTATTGTCGTACATGTATTGCCGTACATGTCGTATTGCCGTACATGTCGTATTGTCGTACATGTCGTATTGTCGTACATGTATTGCCGTACATGTCGTATTGTCGTACATGTCGTATTGTCGTACATGTCGTATTGCCGTACATGTCGTATTGTCGTACATGTCGTATTGTCGTACATGTATTGCCGTACATGTCGTATTGTCGTACATGTCGTATTGTCGTACATGTCGTATTGCCGTACATGTCGTATTGCCGTACATGTCGTATTGTCGTACATGTCGTATTGCCGTACATGTCGTATTGTCGTACATGTATTGCCGTACATGTCGTATTGCCGTACATGTCGTATTGTCGTACATGTCGTATTGCCGTACATGTCGTATTGTCGTACATGTCGTATTGCCGTACATGTCGTATTGTCGTACATGTATTGCCGTACATGTCGTATTGTCGTACATGTCGTATTGTCGTACATGTCGTATTGTCGTACATGTCGTATTGCCGTACATGTCGTATTGTCGTACATGTATTGCCGTACATGTCGTATTGCCGTACATGTCGTATTGTCGTACATGTCGTATTGTCGTACATGTATTGCCGTACATGTCGTATTGTCGTACATGTCGTATTGCCGTACATGTCGTATTGCCGTACATGTCGTATTGTCGTACATGTCGTATTGCCGTACATGTCGTATTGCCGTACATGTCGTATTGTCGTACATGTCGTATTGCCGTACATGTCGTATTGTCGTACATGTATTGCCGTACATGTCGTATTGCCGTACATGTCGTATTGTCGTACATGTATTGCCGTACATGTCGTATTGCCGTACATGTCGTATTGTCGTACATGTCGTATTGTCGTACATGTATTGCCGTACATGTCGTATTGTCGTACATGTCGTATTGCCGTACATGTCGTATTGCCGTACATGTCGTATTGTCGTACATGTCGTATTGCCGTACATGTCGTATTGCCGTACATGTCGTATTGTCGTACATGTCGTATTGCCGTACATGTCGTATTGTCGTACATGTATTGCCGTACATGTCGTATTGCCGTACATGTCGTATTGTCGTACATGTATTGCCGTACATGTCGTATTGTCGTACATGTCGTATTGCCGTACATGTCGTATTGCCGTACATGTCGTATTGTCGGTCGAAGCAATTCCCCCTTGATTATCCCAAATCCAAACATTCACACTCAATCACTACAGCAACGTAACCTCACAAAGCTAATGTCTATCGCAGTAAACTCATAATTTTGAGAAATATTGTTTTTTAAAATTATAGATGAACCAAATGCTCATGGAAACTAAAGACGAAAATTTTAGTTTCATACACACTTTTGTGGGCCGGGATAGCTCAGTCGGTATAGAGACTGGCTACGAGCTGGACGGTCCGCGGATCGAATCCCGGTGAAGGCGAGATTTTCAGTACCCGTTCAGACCGGCCCTGGGGCCTACCCAGCCTCCTGTACAATGGGTACCGGGTCAATGGGTACAATGGGTAAAGCGGCCGGGGCGTGGCGTTGACCACCCACCCCATCTAGCGCCGAGGTTGAAGGAAGAGTAGAGCTATACCTCTACTTCCCCTCTGGGCCTTCATGGCCTGTTCTAGGGAGAACCTTACCTTTACCTTTACACAATTTTATTGTTGTTACAACTATACAGCAATAGACCTCATATGTCAGCTGTTCACAATAAGCACCTTCAGTTATGGCCACAACAATATCTAAAATAAACACACTGTATATTGAATACTGAAATTTGAAGTTTTCGAAGCTTGTGGTAAGTGCAGACTCTTGACACGTGACGTCATCATGAGTTCCTGAGTTGTGATAACATCCATAAAATGTCACCTTTCTTCTGCAATATGGGGCCACATCACTCGTTTCCCGACGTTTCGAGGCGACGTGATGTTCTCATCTCTAAGGGTCGAAATGTCCAAAGATAATTCGTCTTTGATATTTGGACCCTAAAGTCGAGACAGTCACGTCTGCTTTTATCCGTCGCTGAATGTTCCTTATCAAACGGCACTCAGTAAATATATGACGGCCTAGGTGGGAGGATAATATTGAAGTGGATCTTAAATACGATGGTAGGGCGTTTAATGGATTAAACTGGCTCAGGATACGGAGAAGTGGCGGGCTCTTGTGAACACGGTGATGAACCTTTGGTCCTATAAAATGGAATTTCTTGACTAGCTAAGGAACTGTTAGCTTCTCCAGAAGGACTCTGCTCCATGGAGTTGGTTAATGAATGATGGTAATAGGCAATTGTAATTCAAATTATACAATACAGGAATTTAGAAAGTCGAATTTTGGTGCAGCAAGACTCTTGATATGTAATTTACAATGATTCTGAAAGCGTGACAACACGCTACGTTCGGCAGCGTAGCGTGTCACGCTACGCTGCCGAACGTAGCGTGTCTTATGGAAGGTTCACTTCTGTGCTTTATGCAGGAAATACAACGACATGGGGAAAGAGCGAAGGAAGAATGACAAAGTGTGGCCGATAGACAACCTGGTCTACTTTTGCAGTTGGATTATCGAGGTACGACTTTATTGCAACAGCAACGGAAGTTGTTAGAAACTGCTGTTGCTTTGTGTTTGTGTAGAGTGTAGACTGCTCTGAATGTCACGAGATTAGACAACAGTGTTGTAAATGTGTAGCAAATATGTTCTGTTTAAACAGCTGTCTACAGAACGTGTGTAATAAACAATGAATATTGTAAGAATTGAAGTGTTAACTTGTGGACAGCTTTACTGTATTTGTTTTGTAGCTGGTAAATAGTTACAGTGGGGCACAGTGACGCCATCTTCTGGGCTAGGGTCTTACATTCTTGGACGTAAAGTCGGTATGGTCGTCCGAAACGCCGGTAACTATTTACCAGTCCTCACGGCGTATCATGCCTTCTTCCTATAGCCTTGTTTGTGCAGTTTTAAGGGTGTCGTTGAGTTGGTAGGCAGATCGTTGCTGGTATTGCAATGTTTGACTGCACTAAGACACGTTGGTAGGCAGATCGTTGCTGGTATTGCAATGTTTGACTGCACTAAGACACGTTGGTAGGCAGATCGTTGCTGGTATTGCAATGTTTGACTGCACTAAGACACGTTGGTAGGCAGATCGTTGCCGGTATTGCAAAGTTTGACTGCACTAAGACACGTTGGTAGGCAGATCGTTGCAGGTATTGCAATGTTTGACTGCACTAAGACACGTTGGTAGGCAGATCGTTGCTGGTATTGCAATGTTTGACTGCACTAAGACACATTGGTAGGCAGATCGTTGCTGGTATTGCAATGTTTGACTGCACTAAGACACGTTGGTAGGCAGATCGTTGCCGGTATTGCAAAGTTTGACTGCACTAAGACACGTTGGTAGGCAGATCGTTGCAGGTATTGCAATGTTCGACTGCAATAAGACACGTTGGTAGGCAGATCGTTGCAGGTATTGCAATGTTTGACTGCAATAAGACACGTTGGTAGGCAGATCGTTGCAGGTATTGCAATGTTTGACTGCAATAAGACACGTTGGTAGGCAGATCGTTGCAGGTATTGCAATGTTTGACTGCAATAAGACACGTTGGTAGGCAGATCGTTGCTGGTATTGCAATGTTTGACTGCAATAAGACACGTTGGTAGGCAGATCGTTGCTGGTATTGCAATGTTTGACTGCACTAAGACACGTTGGTAGGCAGATCGTTGCTGGTAGTGCAATGTTTGACTGCACTAAGACACGTTGGTAGGCAGATCGTTGCTGGTATTGCAATGTTTGACTGCATTAAGACACTTCGGATGTTCTGCGACATGCAGCTTTCGCCACCAACAAACCATTTATCGTCCTTCCTACTAAAATATTATTTATTTACTGGCATTATACCCACACCACGTCTTATAATTGTCTGTGTTTGTTATTGGTCTTCGGATGTAAAGTGTTATATGCCTGCAAGATGTATTTCTTGCACAATTTGTAGGATACTTTACTGAGTCTGTTTTCGTTATCAGGTGCATGGAATAAAATGTCGAATAAATGAGACCTGCCTTTGTAATAGTCCCACATGAACAGGACCCACTACTTCCTAATGCCTGGTTACCCTGGTAACGGAAACAGATCCAGTTTCAGAAACGTTGTACTTCGAAAAATAAAGGCGTCGATCAGTGCCTCTAATGTCATGTATATGGTGACACAATTAGCATGAACACTTATGTGTTGTTTTTGTGCCTGTATACGCCAGTTATGGCCACACCGTACTTCTAACCCATTAAAGACTAAAATTAACCTGCATTATATATAAAGATCCAGTCCGTACCGCGCAGTAAACACACTCCGTCTCAGTTATACAAACCAGTCAGTTAATGTTGTACAGTGAAATAATCGCTCTTTGTTCTGAGATCCACACAAAACACATAAATACAGTCCGTACCGCGCAGTAAACACACTCCGTCTCAGTTATACAAACCAGTCAGTTAATGTTGTACAGTGAAATAATCGCTGTTTGTTCTGAGATCCACCCAAAACACATAAATACAGTCCGTACCGCGCAGTAAACACACTCCGTCTCGGTTATACAAACCAGTCAGTTAATGTTGTACAGTGAAATAATCGCTGTTTGTTCTGAGATCCACACAAAACACATAAATACAGTCCGTACCGCGCAGTAAACACACTCCGTCTCAGTTATACAAACCAGTCAGTTAATGCTGTACAGTGAAATAATCGCTGTTTGTTCTGAGATCCACACAAAACACATAAATACACTGTGGGCAGAACGTAGAATTTGTGAATGTTAAACGTAGTGGTACATATAGTAACGACTGGGCTTTACAGGCTAAAGGCAAGCAGTCAATTTTAGGAAAAGGTTTCGCATACATAGTAAAGTAGTGACAGTAACACAGCTGCAAAAAGTGTCAATTAGTTCGTCAAAATGATACACTTTATTCTCTTTCTTGTACACACGTACAAATAACAACAGGCAGTGCTAACACAAAACAAATGCCTGCTCCATCACATTCGCATTAAGTTACTGTTTCTTGTTCTTACCCCAGCGTTGTTCAGTGGTGCAGTTCGAACCCTTCGTGGCCGTCGTGGTGATGGACAGGGTAAGGCACAGGGAACTTCACAGGGTAGGGCACGGGCTTTTCTACTGTGTACGGCACGGGCCTTTCGACAGGTACCTTAACTGGATACGGGACTGGCTTCTCAACCGGATATGGAACATGTTTCTCAACTGTCACCGGGTAGGGTTTGGGCACAGGGACTGGGTATGGACGGTCAACAGGGACCTTCACAGGGTAAGGGACCTTTTTCTCAACTGGATATGGAACAGGTTTCTCAACCGGATATGGGACATGCTTTTCAACAGTCACTGGATAAGGTTTTGGTACTGGAACGGGGTATGGCCGGTCGACAGGGACCTTCACAGGGACAGGGATCTTCTTTTCGACGGGATATGGTATATGTTTCTCTACTGTGACTGGATAGGGTTTGGGAACTGGCACGGGGTAAGGTCGGTCAACAGGTACTTTGACTTCAACGGGGTAAGGACGATCGACGGGGACCTCGATTGGGACTTTCACGTGGACAGGGTAGGGTTGTGGGACAGGGACCTTTACATGGACAGGGTATGGTTGTGGGACTGGGACCTTCTTCTCTACATACACAGGGTAAGGCTTGTCGACATGCACAGGGTAGGGCTGTGGGACTGGGACTTTCACTTCTACAGGATATGGAACTTTCTTTTCGACAGGGACATGTATGGGGACTGGACGGTCTACAGGGACTTTTACCGGGTAAGGCACATGTTTCTCAACGGGATAGGGCACAGCCTTCTCCACTGTAACAGGGTACGGACGATCTACTGGGACTTTGACAGGGTAGGGGACAGGCTTCTCCACGGGATATGGAACTGGTTTTTCTACTGGAACTTTCACTGGATATGGGTGAGGCACTGGAACTGGAACTTTCTTAGTGAGTGTTATAGTTTTAACCTCGTGATGATCTCCTGATGACAATCCGCCCCCAAAATCGTGACCACCAAATCCACCGGATTCAAATCCCCCTCCGTGACCACCAAATCCACCGGATTCAAATACCCCTCCGTGACCACCAAATCCACCGGATTCAAATCCTCCTCCGTGACCACCAAATCCACCGTAGCCGAAACCGATAATTCCCCTCTTCTCCTGGTTCTTCTCCTGGTCTTTTCCCTTTTCAACAGTTTCGGACTTCTCTGATGCTGCTGTTTCTTGTGGCTTTCCTTCAGTTTCTTGTGGTGACGTTTCGGCCTTTTCTTCAGCTGAGCCGAGGATGGCCAACGTTACGAAGATGACTCCAATCTGTAGAAAGCAAAGTATCTATAAGACGTGTTGGTTTGTGTTCTGATGTCGCTACAAACAGGGACGGAAGTGTGTGTTGGACTGAAGTGTGTGTTGGACTGAAGTGTGTGTTGGACTGAAGTGTGTGTTGGACTGAAGTGTGTGTTGGACTGAAGTGTGTGTTGGACTGAAGTGTGTGTTGGACCTGAAGTGTTTGTTGGACCTGATCAGTCTGCCAGTATTTAACCATGCAATTACACACACACACACACTTATATATATATGGGTGACAGCCATATTTGTTCTCACTTTTGCATGTTTCGGCCAAACTTGGTCATCATCAGGGAGTTAATACATTATTCGCTTTTAAAAGTAAATGTACTCACTGACGGTGACCAAACTTGATCGAAACTTGGGAGAAAGAAAAATAAAATATGGTCGAAATAAATTGTCGAAAATTTGTTGAATTTGCCAGGCAATGTGAACGTGTGTAGTGTCTTCTTTTTACAAAAACAGAGCATGGCCTAAAATAAGTACGTAGCAACACAGCTGCAATGAAACGTGTTTCGTAATTTGGTACGTGCTGAACACAATCGATTGTCCGTACTAGGAAAATTGTGCTGTAATTTTTCAGAGATCTTAAATTTCGATTTGGAAAAAATTTTAATTGTCTATTACATAATTTTTATTGTAAAATCTGAGCCAATCGCAAATTGTTATACCATCTGCTCCTGTTATGTGGCCTGAAACTGGTGTTATACGTTTAACCCTTTATGTACCGCCAGGTTTAGCATTCAACAATTCTACGTTCTGCCCACACAGTGCATTTATGTGTTTTGTGTGGATCTCAGAACAAACAGCGATTATTTCACTGTACAGCATTAACTGATTGGTTTGTATAACAGAGACGGAGTGTGTTTACTGCGCGGTACGGACTGTATTTATGTGTTTTGTGTGGATCTCAGAACAAACAGCGATTATTTCACTGTACAACATTAACTGACTGGTTTGTATAACTGAGACGGAGTGTTTACTGCGCGGTACGGACTGTATTTATGTGTTTTGTGTGGATCTCAGAACAAACAGCTATTATTTCACTGTACAGCATTAACTGACTGGTTTGTATAACTGAGACGGAGTGTGTTTACTGCGCGGTACGGACTGTATTTATGTGTTTTGTGTGGATCTCAGAACAAACAGCGATTATTTCACTGTACAGCATTAACTGACTGGTTTGTATAACTGAGACGGAGTGTGTTTACTGCGCGGTACGGACTGTATTTATGTGTTTTGTGTGGATCTCAGAACAAACAGCGATTATTTCACTGTACAGCATTAACTGACTGGTTTGTATAACTGAGACGGAGTGTGTTTACTGCGCGGTACGGACTGTATTTATGTGTTTTGTGTGGATCTCAGAACAAACAGCGATTATTTCACTGTACAGCATTAACTGACTGGTTTGTATAACTGAGACGGAGTGTGTTTACTGCGCGGTACGGACTGTATTTATGTGTTTTGTGTGGATCTCAGAACAAACAGCGATTATTTCACTGTACAGCATTAACTGACTGGTTTGTATAACTGAGACGGAGTGTGTTTACTGCGCGGTACGGACTGTATTTATGTGTTTTGTGTGGATCTCAGAACAAACAGCGATTATTTCACTGTACAACATTAACTGACTGGTTTGTATAACTGAGACGGAGTGTGTTTACTGCGCGGTACGGACTGTATTTATGTGTTTTGTGTGGATCTCAGAACAAACAGCGATTATTTCACTGTACAGCATTAACTGACTGGTTTGTATAACTGAGACGGAGTGTGTTTACTGCGCGGTACGGACTGTATTTATGTGTTTTGTGTGGATCTCAGAACAAACAGCGATTATTTCACTGTACAGCATTAACTGACTGGTTTGTATAACTGAGACGGAGTGTGTTTACTGCGCGGTACGGACTGGATATTTATATATAATTCAGGTTAATTTGGTCTTTAAACAAATATCATTCCACCAATGCTCCATAGTGCTCTTCTTGTACACGTTGCTCTTACCAGAAGGACAAACAGGCGAAGCTTGGCAACCTTCCAAAAAGCAATACTCTTTCGGAAATCGAGGAGCATTGGTTACAAAAGTACTTTCACTTAGTGTTTAACGTTTTCCCCTCACAATTCAGTTGATCGTAAATCACGCTTTTTATGACGTGTTCTATCGACACAGTGAATCACCTGTCGCACTGACAAGTATGCCTGTCTATTGCCCTCTGCAGAATATGACTCACCAGCAGCCTCATGATGCGAGCAAAAGCAGCTGTGAAGATCAGTCCTGTGCGACTGGATGTCTGTGGCAGGTGTCCGTGAACCTTATATACCGCGTCCATCTTCGGACTTTCCAACACGATTTGCTCGGTACCACATACGATAAACCGTCCGCTTTCTTCCCCCACTCCGCAGACACACATGCCGCCACCAAGACGTCGAGAAAGTCTTGTTGTAGAGTAATAAGTAAGAATTCATTTCATATTATGTTTGAAGTTAAACAATGGCTGCTGTGATGTAGATAATGTACAGGAAGTGACACCAGTGAGCCATCGTCAACAAGGGATGTGCAGGACTGTGACTCGCAACAGCCTGCAAGACGTAAGTTTCAAAATCTGCAAGATGTGTCCACATTTTGTGTTTAGAGCCCTTACTGTGTTTGTGTTTCCTTTCCAAAACAAAAACTTCGTCAAGATCTGCGCTCTTCTGAGATGTTTTATTTTATAATTTTTACTTTTTCATTTTAATTATTTCTTTATTATTATTATTATTCTTTTTATTTTAGCCTTCTTTTTAAAGTTTATTTCTTTTTTATGATTATTATTCATATATTTTATTTTTATTCCTCATTTGTTCTGCTTCTACTTTTATTATTATATTTCTTCTTTAGTTATTTCCATCCCCTCTTTAACTAACACATTCGTCAGTTGCTGTACTTCCCTTCCCTGTTATTGCTGCATTCCACACATTTTTCTCCCATTCTTTCCACCCTGCCTCAAGGGCAGCACTTGGCCACCCTCACACCGGTTCTCCCCCAGGTACCCCAGTAGCCACTTTACGTGTCTCTCCCCCCTCCCTCACGCTGTTTTGATTTTTCCTTCTTCTAATTTATTTGTATTTAATTTTTACTGTTGGTTTATTTGCAATTTATTTCTCTAGCTTTATCCCTACATTTTCCTCCTGTACTGTTACAAGTGGAGGCACGCGGTGGCGCAGTTGGTTGAGGCACTGCGCTACAAGCCGGAAGGTCGCGGGTTCGATTCCCGATGGTGTCATTGGAATTGTTCATTTACATAATTCTTCCGGCCGCACTATGGCCCTGGGGTCGACTCAGCCTCTAACAGAAATGAGTACCAGGAGTCTTTCCTGGGGGGTAAAGCCGGCCGGTGCGTAGGGCTGACAACCTTACCACCTTCATGTGCCCATTGTCTAGAAATCTAGGAGCCTCAACCTCCTGGAGCCCTAAGGGCCTGTCTAGGCCTGTAATGGGGTTGCTGTACCTTTACTGTACAAGTACTCCATATATGTCAGTACTCCATATATGTCAGTACTCCATATATGTCAGTACTCCATATATGTCAGTACTCCATATATGTCAGTACTCCATATATGTCACGTTGTACTCACCGTGCATCTTGTTAACTAATTAAAAGTGTTATTAGACCAACATGTGCACTATATTGTTATAAGCAAGTCGATCACACCTACATATGTTTCGGCCTATAACAGGCCATCCTCAGGGGGTCAAAGTTTTTTACGTAGACATTACATCTGATGTTCAATTCTAACAAACAGTTAGTACACCACATAAAGTACAATAAATCTTAGTTGCAAATGGATTTTGGTGTTATTTCTTGCAGCTGTAAAATCTTACGCAATGTGTTTATATAAATGTTAAAACTACATATCTGTTGTTATATATAAATTGAAGGCAGTCGGTCTTGTGTGCTGTTATAACAGGATGTTGAAGTTTTGCTGTAGAAATGTGAACGGATATCAGCATTATTGTGCCAAACGGTATGTAAAGTTATGTTAAGGACCTAACATAACTTACATAACTTTACATACCTGTGTTATGTTGTACCAGTTAGTACATATAACTAGTACGTCCTTAACATAACTTTACATACCTGTGTTATGTTGTACCAGTTAGTACATATAACTAGTACGTCCTTAACATAACTTTACATACCTGTGTTATGTTGTACCAGTTAGTACATATAACTAGTACGTCCTTAACATAACTTTACATACCTGTGTTATGTTGTACCAGTTAGTACATATAACTAGTACGTCCTTAACATAACTTTACATACCTGTGTTATGTTGTACCAGTTAGTACATATAACTAATACGTCCTTAACATAACTTTACATACCTGTGTTATGTTGTACCAGTTATACATATAACTAATACGTCCTTAACATAACTTTACATACCTGTGTTATGTTGTACCAGTTAGTACATATAACTAATACGTCCTTAACATAACTTTACATACCTGTGTTATGTTGTACCAGTTAGTACATATAACTAATACGTCCTTAACATAACTTTACATACCTGTGTTATGTTGTACCAGTTAGTACATATAACTAATACGTCCTTAACATAACTTTACATACCTGTGTTATGTTGTACCAGTTAGTACATATAACTAATACGTCCTTAACATAACTTTACATACCTGTGTTATGTTGTACCAGTTAGTACATATAACTAATACGTCCTTAACATAACTTTACATACCTGTGTTATGTTGTACCAGTTACTACATATAACTAATACGTCCTTAACATAACTTTACATACCTGTGTTATGTTGTACCAGTTAGTACATATAACTAATACGTCCTTAACATAACTTTACATACCTGTGTTATGTTGTACCAGTTAGTACATATAACTAATACGTCCTTAACATAACTTTACATACCTGTGTTATGTTGTACCAGTTAGTACATATAACTAATACGTCCTTAACATAACTTTACATACCTGTGTTATGTTGTACCAGTTACTACATATAACTAATACGTCCTTAACATAACTTTACATACCTGTGTTATGTTGTACCAGTTAGTACATATAACTAATACGTCCTTAACATAACTTTACATACCTGTGTTATGTTGTACCAGTTAGTACATATAACTAATACGTCCTTAACATAACTTTACATACCTGTGTTATGTTGTACCAGTTAGTACATATAACTAATACGTCCTTAACATAACTTTACATACCTGTGTTATGTTGTACCAGTTAGTACATATAACTAATACGTCCTTAACATAACTTTACATACCTGTGTTATGTTGTACCAGTTAGTACATATAACTAATACGTCCTTAACATAACTTTACATACCTGTGTTATGTTGTACCAGTTAGTACATATAACTAATACGTCCTTAACATAACTTTACATACCTGTGTTATGTTGTACCAGTTAGTACATATAACTAATACGTCCTTAACATAACTTTACATACCTGTGTTATGTTGTACCAGTTAGTACATATAACTAATACGTCCTTAACATAACTTTACATACCTGTGTTATGTTGTACCAGTTAGTACATATAACTAATACGTCCTTAACATAACTTTACATACCTGTGTTATGTTGTACCAGTTAGTACATATAACTAATACGTCCTTAACATAACTTTACATACCTGTGTTATGTTGTACCAGTTAGTACATATAACTAATACGTCCTTAACATAACTTTACATACCTGTGTTATGTTGTACCAGTTAGTACATATAACTAATACGTCCTTAACATAACTTTACATACCTGTGTTATGTTGTACCAGTTAGTACATATAACTAATACGTCCTTAACATAACTTTACATACCTGTGTTATGTTGTACCAGTTAGTACATATAACTAATACGTCCTTAACATAACTTTACATACCTGTGTTATGTTGTACCAGTTAGTACATATAACTAATACGTCCTTAACATAACTTTACATACCGTTTGGCACAATGATGCTGATATCCGTTCACATTTCTACAGCAAAACTTCAACATCCTGTCATAACAGCACACAAGACCGACTGCCTTCAATTTATATATAACAACAGATATGTAGTTTTAACATTTATATAAACACATTGCGTAAGATTTTACAGCTGCAAGAAATAACACCAAAATCCATTTGCAATTAAGATTTATTGTACTTTATGTGGTGTACTAACTGTTTGTTAGAATTGAACATCAGATGTAAGTTCTACGTAAAAAACTTTGACCCCCTGAGGATGGCCTGTTATAGGCCGAAACATATGTAGGTGTGATCGACTTGCTTATAACAATATAGTGCACATGTTGGTCTAATAACACTTTTAATTACTCCATATATGTTTTTTCCAGCGGTCTTAGCTGTTGGCATTCTCAGTACCCCTACCTCCTTTAAGATGTCTCTATCCACCCCTCTCTCACCCTGGTTCTACCCTATTGGCTGTCATCACGCCTACTGATTGCTACCCTGTTGGCTGTCATCACGCCTACTGATTGCTACCCTATTGGCTGTCATCACGCCTACTGATTGCTACCCTGTTGGCTGTCATCACGCCTACTGATTGCTACCCCGCCGCACTTTCCAGAATCTACGTTATAGGTTGCTGGCTTTCTTTCTTTCCTACCTGGACTATTGACCCGCGAAGATGGGACCGAAACGTTGTCTCCAAACGTCGGTAAACAATTGCCACACGACGCCACGTAACACCCCAGAAGAGCACAGATGTCATCAACATCGCGGCGGAAGCCAGAAATCAGGGCTAAAAACTTTGTCTTTTTCTCTTTTCAAGTTATTTTTCAAATACTCTGCTTTTGTTATTGGCTTGCTTGCAATAACATTGTTATTATTATTGTTGTTATTATTGTTGTTGTTATTATTATTATTGTTGTTGTTATTATTGGAACCGGGTTAGCGTAGTGAATACAATGACTAGGGTACATGCTGGACGATCCGGGATTCGAATCCCATCAGGGGGAAGAGATTTTCCATCCATCAGAATAAAGCTATACCTGTATTGCTCCTTTATGTTTGCATGAACGGTCAGGGATTGCTTTACGTTTGGCTTTTATTACATTATATTATATTATGTTATATTATGTTATATTATATTATGTTATATTATATTATGTTATATTATATTATATTATATTATGTTATATTATATTATGTTATATTATATTATGTTATATATATATTATATTATGTTATATTATATTATGTTATATTATATTATGTTATGTTATATTATATTTTATTGTGTTTTGTTGTCAGGATATTTACGACTTTATACTTGCAACAAAGCATGTTTCTACGGTCTACAGTGTTGCAGCTTTCTGTAGTTACACTTTACGCTACATGTAATGTTACTTCCCACGCTCAATGTTCTGTACTTTACACCAGTACTTCCCGCAGTACGTGTGCAGTGCCAATATGGCTGTTTGCTGTAGTTCATTGATGTACTTACCAGCTATATTGCTCAGGTATTTCTGAAAGATTTAACACGGTTCCAGTTGCCCCCGTTATTACTGGTATCACATACTTTTTACATTCCACATGCGCTCTGTTTGTATCGTAGGTCTTCGTATTTTAAAATAATTTCAGCTTCGTTTTGATCACATTTCTTTGTCCTAAAATTGCAACATCTATAACACACATGTTCATTTTTCATTATCACACGTTACCATGTCCGGTTTATTGTTACGGACGGTTCTGTCCGTTTGCACTTGTTAATTCTGTAATACAGTTACCTTACCTTCGTGACCTGTTTCTACCAATTTCGGTACAGCTGACACCAATGTTCCTTGTCTAAATGTCGCCTTGCATATGTTAAGTGCAGTTAAGCCATACTGTATCGTGTATCTTTATGTACTGCTCTATTGCCACTATCGACATGCTAGTACAAAGTGTTCTGCTGTCTCGTCGTATTGTTGACACCGTCCGCATTTGCTGTCTGAATATGTTTGTAATACATTTGTTGCATGACATTTGGTTTGTAACGTCCGATCTTGTGCTGATATTATTTCACTCAGTTTCTGATTGCAAATCTCCCCTCGACAGCCATTATTATTATTATTATTATTGTATCTGTTTATTCTTAATTCGTATCCGGAAGGTCCTGGCTCCGACCGCCTGCCGTGTATTCTTACAATAAACTACAGTACCTTCTGTTTACGCACATCCTTTCAAAGTCTTCAATTACAAGATGGACCTATTCCTGTTCAGCGCTATAAACATACGCAGTTGAGAAGTAGTCGTTAAAGGAAACAAGAAATCAAACGCAAGAAGCAGAGTCCTTCTCTGGACGCTAGTAGCTCTTCGGCAACTACTAAATTCCCCGCATGTCATGGACGCCGAATGTTCACTGCCGTGCTAACAACAGGCCGTCCATTGTCTCTAACCTGAGCCAGATGAGTCCAATGTACGTCCTCGCATCCTATTTATTTAAGGTACTTTTTAATATTTTCCTCCCATCCACGACGGAGTCTTCCAAGTGGTCTCTTTCCTTCAGGTTTTCCCACGAAAACCCCGTATGCATTTCTATTCTCCACATACGTGCCACATGCCCCGCCCATCTAATTCTCATTGATTTGGTGCGTGTCTATATGCGAACGGAAATGACAATTGAGGGGATGGGGAGAAGTTATTTGTTGGCAGCAGTGTGCAGTAAGTAAGTTTGCTAGGTCATACAGATCTGTTGGCAGCAGTGTGCAGTAAGTAAGTTTGCTAGGTCATACAGATCTGTTGGCAGCAGTGTGCAGTAAGTAGGAAGTTGTTGCTAGGTCATAACAGATCTGTTGGCAGCAGTGTGCAGTAAGTAAGTTTGCTAGGTCATACAGATCTGTTGGCAGCAGTGTGCAGTAAGTAAGTTTGCTAAAGTCATTGAAGTGCTAAGTGTAGCTTATTTATTGTACCAAATACCTTTATTTCTCAACACAATTTCCGAACACTGTGACGCATTTGTCCATTTTGGCATATTCCGCAGTCGTGAGGAAGCGAAAGTTGCTTTTTTGTGAATGGTTCCGAATGCAGGAGCCGATTTATACAGCGAACTAATTATTTTAATCTTGTGATGGCGACGCTTCAGCAGAACAAGCGAACTGCGTTAACGCCGTAGTGACTTCTCATTTACATCTTCGGCCATAAGAAACAATTTTTTATTGGACGTCCCTCGTATTTTCGCTACAGTCTTCAGCCTATATATTTAATTTCCACTTCCTTCCCGATCCTTTGTCACCCCATACTAATAGAAATAATAAACGAAAGGTGCCAACATTCTGACTTCGTATTTGGGAGGTCCCGTGTTCAAATTTTGACCTGCAGACTGGCTCTGCTGACTAGGATATTGTGTTTCTTCAGCGATGAAAATAAAATGACTGATGGGAACGTCAAGGTCAATTTTTTCATTGGAGCAACAGCCCCCAGTGGGCCAGAGCCTCCTCATTACCGAGGCTTCACGATCACACTAAGACACACCACACTCGGTAGGACTCCTCTGGACGAGTGATCAGCCCGTCGCAGAGACCTCTACCTACAACACACGACACTCACAAGAGAAAAACATCCATGCCCCTGGCGGAATTCAAACCCGCCATCCCAGCAAGCGAGCGGCCGCAGACCCACGCCTTTATATATCTTAGTGATACACGTAAATAAGGGAGTGCGTAGGTCTAAATGAGAGGTCGGCCACAAAATTTTGGGGCCAGTGTGAAACAATTACAGTTAGCTGTTGAGGATTGTAGATTGTTAGAGCCAAGTCATGCTGTGTGATGACTGTACGTGTGACGGGATGTGCTCCTTGCTCCACGCAACTTCCGATCTACTTTCGAAATACTATTGCGTGAACAATATGGGAATCTGACTTAATATTACGTAGGCTGTCTTCGTTTGTCTTGTGCTAGAATGAGTCACTAGTGCTTTTGCACGAGTCAACAGTACTGAGACCTAATATTGTATTGTATTGTATTGTATTGTCATAGGGACTGCTACACTTGTATTGTATTGTATTGTCATAGGAACTGCTGCACTTGTATTGTCATAGCGACTGCTGCACTTGTATTGTATTGTATTGTATTGTCATATGAACTGCTGCACTTGTATTGTCATAGCGACTGCCGCACTTGTATTGTATTGTATTGTATTGTCATAGGAACTGCTGCACTTGTATTGTATTGTATTGTATTGTCATAGGAACTGCTGCAATTGTATTGTATTGTATTGTATTGTCATAGGAACTGCTGCACTTGTATTTATCCAGACACTCTGTAATATTAGCTGCCTGACCACGGAGCACAATGCTTATTGACAAGTTATTCAACTGACAGTCAACACATTTCTCGCCTTTTATGTCACCAAAAGATCGTCACAACAGCTGCTAACGACGCTACTTAAATCCAGTACAAACTGTTTTTGTTTTTGGATGCACTTCTATATTACTTTCCCATCGATGCCTTTAAGCCTAGTCATCAACCCTGATGATGGCGGCTGCAGTGTTCTTCGAAACGTCGGTAAACGTCTGGCATGCTACGCGGATTTACAAAAAGAGGACAGCATACTTCAAGTATCGCAGCCATCTTTGATACAAAAGTTACACTTTCAGTTTCACTCTTAATGGCTTCAGAGCGCCACCGGAGAAATTACGAAATAATAGAGAATTATAATGAAACTCTTTTACTGATTTCACTTTCTTTTTTTTCCACATGGGAGCAAGAAGACTATGGAAGAGCGTACGGCGGCCAGGAGGGAAGGAGCTGCTCAGAATGTCCGGAAATCCACTGAAATGAAAGTGACACACCCAGGAAGCGCCGACGTAATTGCTGCACGGCGGCTGACGACAAAGAAGCGCAATTTGGTCAGCAGTCAGCGCGTGCAGCGACAGACGTTCTGCCACTGCCCTGCTCCTCCTGCAGCTGCTACAAGTAGTAGTAGTACTACTACTAGTAGTAGTACTACTACTAGTAGTAGTATTAATTGTTGTAATAGCAGTGCACGTAGCTCTGAGCCCGCGGTCTGGACGCTTGTACTTACGTAGCTACACGTACTTATGACTGGACAACTTGCTACCTGCATGTTGTGTACTTACGTAGCTACACGTACTTATGACTGGACAACTTGCTACCTGCATGTTGTGTACTTACGTAGCTACACGTACTTATGACTGGACAGCTTGCTACCTGCATGTTGTGTACTTACGTAGCTACAGGTATTTATGACTGGACAACTTGCTACCTGCATGTTGTGTACTTACGTAGCTACAGGTACTTATGACTGGACAACTTGCTACCTGCATGTTGTGTACGTACGTAGCTACAGGTACTTATGACTGGACAACTTGCTACCTGCATGTTGTGTACTTACGTAGCTACACGTACTTATGACTGGACAACTTGCTACCTGCATGTTGTGTACTTACGTAGCTACAGGTACTTATGACTGGACAACTTGCTACCTGCATGTTGTGTACTTACGTAGCTACACGTACTTATGACTGGACAACTTGCTACCTGCATGTTGTGTACTTACGTAGCTACACGTACTTATGACTGGACAGCTTGCTACCTGCATGTTGTGTACTTACGTAGCTACACGTACTTATGACTGGACAACTTGCTACCTGCATGTTGTGTACTTACGTAGCTACACGTACTTATGACTGGACAACTTGCTACCTGCATGTTGTGTACTTACGTAGCTACAGGTACTTATGACTGGACAACTTGCTACCTGCATGTTGTGTACTTTCGTAGCTACAGGTACTTATGACTGGACAACTTGCTACCTGCATGTTGTGTACTTACGTAGCTACAGGTACTTATGACTGGACAACTTGCTACCTGCATGTTGTGTACTTACGTAGCTACAGGTACTTATGACTGGACAACTTGCTACCTGCATGTTGTGTACTTACGTAGCTACAGGTACTTATGACTGGACAACTTGCTACCTGCATGTTGTGTACTTTCGTAGCTACAGGTACTTATGACTGGACAACTTGCTACCTGCATGTTGTGTACTTACGTAGCTACAGGTACTTATGACTGGACAACTTGCTACCTGCATGTTGTGTACTTACGTAGCTACAGGTACTTATGACTGGACAACTTGCTACCTGCATGTTGTGTACTTACGTAGCTACAGGTACTTATGACTGGACAACTTGCTACCTGCATGTTGTGTGCTTACGTAGCTACAGGTACTTATGACTGGACAACTTGCTACCTGCATGTTTAGTGTAGGTGTGGCCAGAGGCTAAATAAAGACAGACGGAGCCAGCATGCTGCTCCAAATGTCGGCATTCGATCAGAAGGCTGTGAAAACTTCAAATTGTTATATATATGTGTGTGTGTGTGTGTGGGGGGGGGGGTTGGCCGCGATAGCTCAGTCGGTATAGCGACTCGCTACGAGCTGGACTGTCCGGGGATCGAATCCCGGTGGAGGCGAGTTTTCAGCACCCGTCCAGACCGGCCCTGGGGCCTACTCAGCCTCCTGTACAATGGGTACCGGGTCTCTTTCCCGGGGGTAAAGCAGCCGGGGCGTGGAGTTGGCCGCCCACCCTCATCTAGTGCCGGGGTTAAAGAAAGAGTAGAGCTATACCTCTACTCCCTCTCTGCGCCTTCATGGCCTGTTCTAGGGAGAACTTTACCCTTTTTATATATGTTTGTGGTGTGTGTGTGTGTGTGACCTGTCACCTAAGTTACGTTATTTCAGGTGTGTACGACGTTAGAACTAAGCGAAGTTTAAACACATTCATATTAGCAGAAGTTGACCTTTGTTGTGTGTTGTTGCGTAGTAGCTTTGGAACGATGACCACTGTTGGTAACTTATGTTGTGTGTTGTTGTGTAGTAGCTTTGGAACGATGACCACTGTTGGTAACTTATGTACTAAAATATGTTGTGTGTTGTTGTGTAGTAGCTTTGGAACGATGACCACTGTTGGTAACTTATGTACTAAAATATGTTGTGTGTTGTTGTGTAGTAGCTTTGGAACGATGACCACTGTTGGTAACTTATGTTGTGTGTTGTTGTGTAGTAGCTTTGGAACGATGACCACTGTTGGTAACTTATGTACTAAAATATGTTGTGTGTTGTTGTGTAGTAGCTTTGGAACGATGACCACTGTTGGTAACTTATGTTGTGTGTTGTTGTGTAGTAGCTTTGGAACGATGACCACTGTTGGTAACTTATGTTGTGTGTTGTTGTGTAGTAGCTTTGGAACGATGACCACTGTTGGTAACTTATGTTGTGTGTTGTTGTGTAGTAGCTTTGGAACGATGTTGGTAACTTATGTACTAAAAATGTGCGGTCGTTACTCAAAGTCTCGTGAGGCTGAACTGTCAGTACAGCGGTCAGTCCACGGATCGTTCAGTTTGGGCGCTGCCTAGCGTCGTCGTAGTTTAAGAGGCCGTGTATCCGGCGTAGCAACGAAGTGCTGACGTGTATTGAACGTCCTGTTTAAGGCAAAGTTTTGGCTGCGTCGCGGGAATTCTTTGTGCGACACTTCGGGCGGGACAACATCTGGTCTGGAGTCATTCTCATCTCGACGGACTTCCGCAGTACCAGAGCGGCCTGTCCGCAACTAGTATGCTACATCGGACAATACACCAGTCCAACAACACCTACTGACGTGGTACTCCACGTAAACTGTGTGCATTTCTTACCCACACCTCTACCACCTCCCACCGCTCGGGGACTGTCCTATGGGAACTGACAGAACAAGATATTGTTGTTAGTGGAGAGTCACTGTCAGGCATCTTATGCAGTGACAGGTGTCTGTCTGTGGCAGCCGTAACTCTTAGGGAATTAAAACGAGAATCTGATATCTTGGCAGTAGCTATACCACTACTGTCAGACATGCAGTGACAAGTTTAATCAAAATCAGTCCGATGGAAAGATGTCACGCTTGATGCGAGCGAGTCACAGTTGTGTTGCCGTTGTTACTGTCTTCTGTTTGGGGTACGCGTTAAGGCCCAAGAAATAGTTTAGCAACACTAAGAATGTGTTCTCTGCGAGGTACCAGCGTAGACTGACGAACGTTTTTAGCGTAGAGTCCAAAACAGTTGAGCATGGAGAATATAATGCTGTGGAGAAGGCGTGTTTTCTGTGAGGTGGGCTGTTGTTGTGCGTGTCCGTGATTGTAATGTGGAGACACAGCACTCGATGTAATTGACAGTTATTACAATATCGCTCGTGAAACAGCAATTTGACGTAACGCACCGATACACAGTTGTACAGCAGACAGAAACATCTTGACAGATCCTTAGTAGGCCCAAATGTAAGCAAGTTACGTTTTTACTAAGATATAATGACAAGCAATTGTCTGTGGACGCAACATTTTGACAGAACGTGTGTTTGTAACACGACTGTCTGGTAATGCGGTAATCTCAGTTTGACGAATTCTTTGTGTTACGACAAATTGGTGTTTCATGAGCAATTTTCTTGACTGAGAGAATCTGAACAGTTTTGATAAGCGAGTTTCGTAAAGATCGGTGCAGCGAAATGAATATTTTAATTAAGGGCGTAAAGGTATCTCTGTTCGTACTGCGACATTTATTATCTCATTTGGGTAAAACACGGTGTAACAGATAAGACCATAAGGCTGCTGAGATATTTGTGAGTTCCATGGAAATCGGCGCTGGGAACGTCGTGCTGTTCTTGTGGGCGACAAACGAAATAACACAAACCGTCTGACATTCCGACAGCGAAGAACACCTGTGTACTGCGTCATCGTTCGCAGTTTTGTAGATGACTCTGAACTGACGCAACTGGAAACATGTCATATGCCACAGAGCGTTGCTTGCTCCCGGTTCCCTAGGCCTACACACACACACTAAAGAAATGCACCCTGTGAGTCTGCTCTGTTATGTTTGCACTCTGTAACCTTTCCACGCAAACTGAATGCACCTGCAGCAGCAAAGTACAGCCGAAAGTTTTGTCGTGTCCATTCGTTGCCGGGAGTAAAATGGCGGATGTTGACGGACAGGGCGATGCTGTTTAACAGTTTATTTGAGAATATTGTGTTGTTTGAAGGGTTCGGAGGTAATGTAGATGTTGGCGAACGAATTTTGTAGTTTCACGTGCGTAAGAATATGTGACTTTATAACCGGGAACTACGGGTACATTTATTTACTGTGTGTTTATGAAGTGTGTGTGATTGGCCTAAGTGAGAGGTGGACGTATCTGTTCTCTAGAGTTTGTTAGTGACTGTTCAACGTGTAGGCAAAATATAATACATGTTTCTTCAGAGTTCTCACGCAGCAAGGGGCATTCGGTAAGTACAGAAATATTTGTTACTTTGCTTTCATTTGTGTTTCGCTACATCGTGAATCCAACCTCCTCCATGTCTGTACGCAATTCACCTAACTTCTAACTCGGCAGATTAGCTCAACGTGGTTGCATACGTCTGAATTGTGTCATTATAATGTATTTTTTTTCATGGAAGAGTTGAATTGAAAAATTTTTAACTCGTCTTCTTAACAAATACCAAGTCTTATATACTTTCCGTATTTAATAATCGGATATTTTTGTGTAGTCACTGAAGTACTGAGGTCCACAGCCTTGTGCGAAACATGCTTAAGGAAAAGAACTGACATGTATTCATGTGATGTACGTGCTGTATGTGATGTACGTGCTGTATGTTGTGTACGGTGTATTGATGTACTGCTGTGTGATGTACTCTGTATGTTGATGTACGTGCTGTATGTTGATGTACGTGCTGTATGTTGATGTACGTGCTGTATGTTGATGTAGTCGTAGTTGTCTGGTATGTTGATGTACGTGCTGTATGTTGATGTACGTGCTGTATGTTGATGTACGTGCTGTATGTTGATGTACGTGCTGTATGTTGATGTACGTGCTAGTTATGTTGATGTACGTGCTGTATGTTGATGTACGTGCTGTATGTTGATGTACGTGCTGTATGTTGTAGTGTGTATGTTGATGTACGTGCTGGTATGTTGATGTACGTGCTGTATGTTGATGTACGTGCTGTATGTTGATGTACGTGCGTTGTTGATTACGTGCTGTATGTTGATGTACGTGCTGTATGTTATGTATGCTGATTGTTTTCGCTGAATCTTCATTTATTTATTGTTCTTAAGTAATTAGAGTCCCGATGTTCGTGATTAACTGCGACCGATAAAAACGTCACGAACATCGGAATCCGTTTTCAATAAAAAAAAAGCCTATTTGGTTGCAGTAAGTTACAAAATGCCACTTACCACTTACCACTTACAAGAATATAAAATAACCTCAAAAAGCAATAAAAACGTGGAAGTTTAGTCTTACTAACTACACGTTTCGGCAGCATAAGATACGTCAAATGTTTGACAGAGCGTCTTTTTCTGTAAAACACGAAAGCAGTCAACCTTACTTAATGAAATACAGACGTTGACGAGCTAAGAGTGAGCAGGAGGGTGAGGGAAACCGATTTACCAACTACGTAGTGCCATCCCGATTCTTCGGAAGCAGTCACGAAAGATCGAAACGATGTTATTAAAATGGATGATGGCCAAAGGTCGATATTCCATACATCGAGGGTTACGAGCATCGGGACTGCTGCAGCTAGACATGTTCTGTAATATTTGTATATAACCGAAATCAGTGCATGTCCAGCTTTACTCACAGGCAGTTCTGTTATTAACACAACATAGTTTTAAAATGAAATAAAATATTTTCGTAATAATTAACGCAATGTTTGTAACTCAGGGGCGAATTAGGCAGTGGAATTGTTTTAACATACACACAGCGGGGTTAGCACGTCGTGACGTCGATAGCCTACGAACGTCCCGACGTGCTACTCCTGCAAACAACGAAACCAACATATACAGGCGTCTCCTTAAAAAGACTTGCCTATGCTTAAATGTAATAAAATTGTTGTGTCTGACGGAAATTTGTGATTTGTTGTCAGTTAAAAACACAAGGCAGACAAAACGGACATTGAAATGCCAGTGATCCTGTAGACGCAAAGGTCGAAAAGAGAATTTTTAAAATCAGAACCTAAGCGAAGGGTTTCTTGTAAAAACAACAGATGTACAAATTTAACGAAAATTTATTTCTTGTAACCGGCTGTAGTGTTCTGGGAGTTTCATGCATATAATTTGTCGAAATTCTACAGACGCCCTTGATGTGAAAATGACCTGGGTTATGCGTGTAATTGTAAGAAACGAGATTGAGGTAAACATTTGTATTTTAAAACCAAGTCTGTTTGTGACAGTTTTATATAAAGTGGTCATATACCTCATAGGTACTATAGGGCCTATTGTCAGCTTTGCATAGAGGCCCACAAATCCTAGCCACATCACTGTGCCCCAATTTTCACGAAACCAACATTCACTGAACGAAAATACATGGTTACCTTGTGTACAGAATTTCGCCCAAATCGGTCAATAAACATGGAAAATACGGGTAGAAATTTAGTTATGCCGTAAGTCAAATGTGGCTGTCAGTGTGCCCACGCTTACTAGACAACTTCTGTCTACAACTCGCGTGCCGAATTTTGTGACAATCCTACAAACAGTGTAGTCTCTGTTGCTGGATTACAGTGAGACAGACAGACAGACATAAAGACGGTCACAGCTCCACGTAAGATGTTCTTTTATACTGACTAAAGAAAGCCTAAATTGTATAACTATGTCTGCATATGAATTGCCTTCATTGATTGCTGGGCAGTAGGGATATTTAACCGTGCGATATTGGTGACAGTTTGTAGCGATTCACCTAGTCAGTTTAAGGCTAGGCGCACACTTGCGATTTATTGCCGCCGCGACTGAAAAGTCGCAATCGCCGAAAAGTATTGCGGTCCGCACACGGCGACCAAAAAATCGCTAGTATATTTCAGTAATGGTATGGATTTCATCGAAAGTACTTGTGTGATTGCCTTATTACTGCGTATGAAATCCAAAAAAAGACGCAAACCCCACAATTTCTCTTTAACATTCCGATCACTGTACTCTTTCAATTTTTTGTCATACAGAGCAGGCCGTTTTTCCAATTCAAAAATCAATTTCTCCGTGTCCAAAACAATGTGTGATGGTGAATCATCAACAGCAGATTCGTTATCAGACATAATTCAATATCAATAACAACTAATTCAAATACAATAATATTCAATGATAGATTTCTCTCCAAGGATTGAACTGCGACTGAACAGCAGCAGAAGCAAGTGTGCGCAGGTTCATTCCTGTCTATGTAACACATTTTAATTCGCGACAGTCGCATCGCTAATAAAATAGGGCTGGTTGCGTCTTTTTAATCGCTGCTTTTATTTAGTCGCATGTGCGCGCATTCCTACTGAAAACAGTATGTTCTATTTGTGCGACTAAATAATCGCGCGACAGAAAATCGCAAGTGGGCAACGGCACTTACTGCGATCTTAAAATGACCGTGTTGCGTAATCGGTTGTGTTGCTCTGTGTTGTGCTGGAACTGCGGTGAAGTTTTGTGGAATGTTTACAAATGTGTGTGAGCTTTGTGAATGAACATGTGAGCTTTATGAATGAACGTGTGAGCTTTGTGAATGAACGTGTGAGCTTTGTGAATGAACGTGTGAGCTTTGTGAATGAACGTGTGAGCTTTGTGAATGAACATGTGAGCTTTTTTTGAATGAACGTGTGAGCTTTATGAATGAAAGTGTGAGCTTTGTGATTGAACATGCGAGCTTTGTGAATGAACGTGTGAGCTTTGTGAATGAACATGTGAGCTTTGTGAATGAACGTGTGAGCTTTGTGAATGAACGTGTCAGCTTTGTGATTGAACATGTGAGCTTTTTTTGAATGAACGTGTGAGCTTTATGAATGAACGTGTGAGCTTTGTGAATGAACATGTGAGCTTTGTGAATGAACATGTGAGCTTTATGAAGGAACGTGTGAGCTTTATGAATGAACGTGTGAGCTTTGTGATTGAACATGTGAGCTTTGTGAATGAACGTGTGAGCTTTATGAATGAACATGTGAGCTTTGTGATTGAACATGTGAGCTTTATGAATGAACATGTGAGCTTTTTTTAATAAATGTGTGAGCTTTATGAATGAACGTGTGAGCTTTGTGATTGAACATGTGAGCTTTTTTTGAATGAACGTGTGAGCTTTATGGATGAACGTGTGAGCTTTGTGAATGAACATGTGAGCTTTGTGAATGAACATGTGAGCTTTGTGAAGGAACGTGTGAGCTTTATGAAGGAACGTGTGAGCTTTATGAATGAACGTGTGAGCTTTGTGATTGAACATGTGAGCTTTGTGAATGAACGTGTGAGCTTTATGAATGAACATGTGAGCTTTGTGATTGAACATGTGAGCTTTGTGAATGAACATGTGAGCTTTATGAATGAACATGTGAGCTTTATGAATGAACATGTGAGCTTTATGAATGAACATGTGAGCTTTATGAATGAACATGTGAGCTTTATAAATGAACATGTGAGCTTTTTTTGAATGAACGTGTGAGCTTTATGAATGAACGTGTGAGCTTTGTGATTGAACATGTGAGCTTTTTTTGAATGAACGTGTGAGCTTTATGAATGAACGTGTGAGCTTTGTGATTGAACATGTGAGCTTTATGAATGAACATGTGAGCTTTGTGAATGAACGTAAAAGTATCCCGGTTTGTGAAGCTACACAGATTCCATTTCCTGGGAGAGTCTTCAGGATCGCCGACAGCCGTTTCGGGCCCCTGTGGCCCCTGTGACAAAATGTTTTCGGCCCCCCAGCAAGGGCGGACCAGCTAAAAATCTTTACACCAAGTCGGAATGACTGACTTTCAGTTGCAGTGTGACTTGGGCTTGGTTTGAAAGTTTTAATTTGCACATTCGACAGATAGTGATGCTACCGAGAGAGAGAAAGAGATAAGCAACACATTTGGGCCCCGGGCCCCCTTCCGGACCACCAGGCCCCGGTTGTTTGTTCCGGCTTTCCCTCCCTCTCGCCAGCACTAGAAGTCTACAATATCAAAGATATGATTGTGGTCTTGCAGCTTATGAAGCCGTGTAGTTTCGTAGCAGCTATGTGCCTGTCTGTTCCGTGTACAGCATCGTGATAAAGATATTATCGCTGCTGAACCGTACGCTGTGCGTAGGACCGCCTGTGCTGTAGCGAACGTCAAGGTCACCGCGTCTCCTCATCATTCGCCGTCCTTGTCAGCTGTTCTTGAATGCAGCGTTTGATTGGAAGTTTAGCTGATAGCACTTGCGCGCTGTTCTGACGTTGCACAGTAATTGCTAATTAGCTTTTGTAGTTATGCCACAGAAGCAGACTTTATTAAGGCAGGAGGTAGGACAATGCGTCCTGAGATCCGTAAAATTACACTAGGCAACAAAATTTGACTGACTTTTTGTTTATCCAATTTTTTTGTGTTTAGTACTTAATTCTGTGATGCCGATCACCAATGTAACATTCATTTTTCTGTAATGTCAACACTCCACATTACATACATACATCTTTATTTTATTAATAACGGAGTACACATTGTTGTTAGTCTTCATAATACACAAACATTCCAGTGACACAATATCTGGAGAAACCACATGGATATACAGTAATACATGACATACTTACAGTAATACATGACATATTTACAGTAATACATGACATATTTACATTAATACATGACATATTTACATTAATACATGACATATTTACATTAATACATGACATATTTACATTAATACATGACATATTTACATTGATCATGCATTACCAATCATTTACAAATCATCAGCAGCTGTGCTTCTTCACCTGCAACAAGACGACCCATCAGCACCAACCAACCCCCAGATGCAATCACCCATCATAGCAGCGTCCCGTCGTCCTGTTATCTTTTGTCACTAGCTTCAATATCTTGATGGAAGCGTTCACCATGTTCTTCACTAACGTCTCCTAGATTTGGTATAAAATATTCAAGATGCGACTGCAAGTAATACAGTTTTACTGACATTCTACAGCCTGGTACTTCATAATGTTTACTCAAATATTCCACTATTTCTTCATAATTTTCGCACTTATTCTTGCCAAACAAATATGTCGCCGCCATTCTGAAGGCCTCCCAAGCATCACACAAATCTGCGGTCCAGTAAATAAGCCACCTTTCACGTTTGCATCAGCCAAACGAGGAAATATTTTTCTAATGTGATGCAGAGCAGCAGAATTAGGATCCAAACCTTAATAGGGGCCTTACACGATCAATAATACTGTCATTACTTGAAATTAATGACAGTATTATTGATCGTGTAAATTCGATATTGATGGAATGACGGCAAGTAATGATGCGGATCCAGATATTCTGATATCGGAGCATCAGTATTGGCGAGTGGAGGGGATACTGTCATTAATAATGGTCGTGTAGGGCGCGCGCATCATTACTCAGTTCGAATTGCGGAGCCGTGATGGAAGGTTGTGTCACCGTTGGTAGTGAGTCCGAAGTCCTGGGAGGCGAGGCTATTCAGGATGATGATTCAACAAACGATGAAGTTCTTCGGGACTTCATTGAAACATATGAAGGTCTTCCAGAACTGTGGAATTCTTCACACCCTTCTTACATGAATAAAACAAGAAGAAACTTATCTCTAGATAAGCTGGTAAACATTTATAGTAAAACTTATCTTTAGATAAGCTGGTAAACATTTATAGTAAAACTTAGCTCTAGATAAGCTGGTAAACATTTATAGTAAAACTTATCTTTAGATAAGCTGGTAAACATTCATAGTAAAACGAAACCAGGGGCCAATCGTGCTGACGTGAGGAGGAAAATAAATATTCTCAGGTCAAACTCAAATGTAAAGCTATAAACTTGTTAGAACATCCATTAGCTATAAACTTGTTAGAACATCCATTAGCTATAAACTTGTTAGAACATCCATTAGCTATAAACTTGTTAGAACATCCATTAGCTATAAACTTGTTAGAACATCCATTAGCTATAAACTTGTTAGAACATCCATTAGCTATAAACTTGTTAGAACATCCATTAGCTATAAACTTGTTAGAACATCCATTAGCTATAAACTTGTTAGAACATCCATTAGCTATAAACTTGTTAGAACATCCATTAGCTATAAACTTGTTAGAACATCCATTCACACCTATCACGACAATCATGAAATTCAAAAGCGTAAAACGTACATCGCAAACTGAACGACCGCAACACACAGTCATTACGTAGCGTAAAACGTACATCGCAAACTGAACGACAGCAACACACAGTCATTACATAGCGTAAAACGTACATCGCAAACTGAAGGACCGCAACACACAGTCATTACATAGCGTAAAACGTACATCGAAACTGAACGACCGCAACACACAGTCATTACGTAGCGTAAAACGTACATCGAAACTGAAAGACCGCAACACACAGTCATTACGTAGCGTAAACGTACATAGAAACTGAAAGACCGCAACACACAGTAATTACGTAGCGTAAAACGTACATAGAAACTGAACGACCGCAACACACAGTCATTACGTAGCGTAAAACGTACATCGAAACTGAACGACCGCAACACACAGTCATTACATAGCGTAAAACGTACATCGCAAACTGAACGACCGCAACACACAGTCATTACGTAGTGTAAAACGTACATTGAAACTGAACGACCGCAACACACAGTCATTACATAGCGTAAAACGTACATCGAAACTGAACGACCGCAACACACAGTCATTACATAGCGTAAAACGTACATCGAAACTGAACGACCGCAACACACAGTCATTACATAGCGTAAAACGTACATCGAAACTGAACGACCGCAACACATAGTCATTACATAGCGTAAAACGTACATCGAAACTTAACGACCGCAACACACAGTCATTACATAGCGTAAAACGTACATCGAAACTGAACGACCGCAACACACAGTCATTACGTAGCGTAAAACGTACATCGAAACTGAACGACCGCAACACACAGTCATTACGTAGCGTAAAACGTACATCGAAACTGAACGACCGCAACACACAGTCATTACATAGCGTAAAACGTACATCGCAAACTGAACGACCGCAACACACAGTCATTACGTAGTGTAAAACGTACATTGAAACTGAACGACCGCAACACACAGTCATTACATAGCGTAAAACGTACATCGAAACTGAACGACCGCAACACACAGTCATTACATAGCGTAAAACGTACATCGAAACTGAACGACCGCAACACACAGTCATTACATAGCGTAAAACGTACATCGAAACTGAACGACCGCAACACATAGTCATTACATAGCGTAAAAACGTACATCGAAACTTAACGACCGCAACACACAGTCATTACATAGCGTAAAACGTACATCGAAACTGAACGACCGCAACACACAGTCATTACATAGCGTAAAACGTACATCGAAACTGAACGACCGCAACACACAGTCATTACATAGCGTAAAACGTACATCGAAACTGAACGACCGCAACACAGTCATTACATAGCGTAAAACGTACATCGAAACTGAACGACCGCAACACACAGTCATTACGTAGCGTAAAACGTACATCGCAAACTGAACGACCGCAACACACAGTCATTACGTAGCGTAAAACGTACATAGAAACTGAAAGACCGCAACACACAGTCATTACGTAGCGTAAAACGTACATCGAAACTGAAAGACCGCAACACACAGTCATTACGTAGCGTAAAACTACATCGAAACTGAACGACCGCAACACACAGTCATTACATAGTGTAAAACGTACATCGAAACTGAACGACCGCAACACACAGTCATTACGTAGCGTAAAACGTACATCGAAACTGAACGACCGCAACACACAGTCATTACATAGCGTAAAACGTACATCGAAACTGAAGGACCGCAACACACAGTCATTACATAGCGTAATAAACGTACATCGAAACTGAAAGACCGCAACTCACAGTCATTACGTAGCGTAAAACGTACATCGAAACTGAACGACCGCAACACAGTCATTACGTAGCGTAAAACGTACATCGAAACTGAACGACCGCAACACACAGTCATTACGTAGCGTAAAACGTACATAGAAACTGAACGACCGCAAACACACAGTCATTACATAGTGTAAAACGTACATCGAAACTGAAAGACCGCAACACACAGTCATTACATAGTGTAAAACGTACATCGAAACTGAACGACCGCAACACACAGTCATTACGTAGCGTAAAACGTACATCGAAACTGAACGACCGCAACACACAGTCATTACGTAGCGTAAAACGTACATCGAAACTGAACGACCGCAACACACAGTCATTACATAGTGTAAAACGTACATCGAAACTGAACGACCGCAACACACAGTCATTACGTAGCGTAAAACGTACATCGAAACTGAACGACCGCAACACACAGTCATTACATAGTGTAAAACGTACATCGAAACTGAACGACCGCAACACACAGTCATTACATAGTGTAAAACGTACATCGAAACTGAACGACCGCAACACACAGTCATTACATAGTGTAAAAGTACATCGAAACTGAACGACCGCAACACACAGTCATTACGTAGCGTAAAACGTACATCGAAACTGAACGACCGCAACACACAGTCATTACATAGTGTAAAACGTACATCGAAACTGAACGACCGCAACACACAGTAATTACGTAGCGTAAAACGTACATCGAAACTGAACGACCGCAACACACAGTCATTACGTAGCGTAAAACGTACATCGAAACTGAACGACCGCAACACACAGTCATTACATAGCGTAAAACGTACATCGAAACTGAACGACCGCAACACACAGTCATTACATAGTGTAAAACGTACATCGAAACTGAACGACCGCAACACACAGTCATTACATAGTGTAAAACGTACATCGAAACTGAACGACCGCAACACACAGTCATTACATAGTGTAAAACGTACATCGAAACTGAACGACCGCAACACACAGTCATTACATAGAGTAAAACGTACATCGAAACTGAACGACCGCAACACACAGTCATTACATAGTGTAAAACGTACATCGAAACTGAACGACCGCAACACACAGTCATTACATAGTGTAAAACGTACATCGAAACTGAACGACCGCAACACACAGTCATTACATAGCGTAAAACGTACATCGAAACTGAACGACCGCAACACACAGTCATTACATAGTGTAAAACGTACATCGAAACTGAACGACCGCAACACACAGTCATTACGTAGCGTAAAACGTACATCGAAACTGAACGACCGCAACACACAGTCATTACATAGCGTAAAACGTACATCGAAACTGAACGACCGCAACACACAGTCATTACATAGTGTAAAACGTACATCGAAACTGAACGACCGCAACACACAGTCATTACGTAGCGTAAAACGTACATCGAAACTGAACGACCGCAACACACAGTCATTACATAGTGTAAAACGTACATCGAAACTGAACGACCGCAACACACAGTCATTACGTAGCGTAAAACGTACATCGAAACTGAACGACCGCAACACACAGTCATTGCATAGCGCAACAGGCCGGTATAACACTAACTGCTTCTTCTACGTATGGAGATTATGCGTTTTTGTGAGCTAGGAAATAAGTTTATTTGAATTTTATATTCTGCCGGTTATCTATGACAAGTTGCCATATATTGTGCACACGTCGACCAAACTTGTAGCTCCCTGAAGATGGCCAAAATGTATGGCCGAAGCAAGTCGGAGCATTGTATAATAAATACGGACACTGTGCAACTAGTTGGTGGTGAATTTTGTGTGTACGGAATATGTACAGCATGAAATATGTACAGTTTTAATGCTTAAATAATCTTTGTCTTTTACTGGGAAGTTGGGGGTTGATGTTTTTATAGAGGTGGATCACACGGATTTAGTGAGAGCGACAGAAGGGAGCATTAGCGACGGATCCAAACTTGGGTAAAAATTATCAGTAAAGGGATTTGATGAAGAAAACTAAGTTGAAGTTGTTGAATACTTTGTTTATTAAGTAATTAAACTGCTGTGCCGTACAAGTGACTTCTGTTCGTGCTTCTCCTCAGTATCAAGCAGAGTAACACGTACTGCTTGGGCCGTACAAGTGACTTCTGTTCGTGCTTGTCCTCAGCATCAAGCAGAGTAACACGGGCCGTGCTGCTCAGTAGTCGATGTTGAAAGGGTAGAATTTGTGTTCCTTCGCTCTGTAACAGAAGGAGAGAAATGAATATTGAGATCAGGAGCTAAAGACAGATTTCTGCGTGCTGCTAATTAATTTACTGCTCTGATGACAGAGGCAGCAGTATCCTCTGAAACGTCGGTACACTTTTACTAAAGTACACGGCATGGCTGTGCAGAACACAGCAGTCTTCATTAAGCCAGTTCTTTACAAATAAATTCTAATGGTATGTAACATGAACTAATGGTTTGCTGGACTTTGTCCCTCGTCCGGAAATCCAGAAAGCCATTAGTTCAGTTCTTTACAGTTGTTGCCTGAATCACCATTCACAGTAACACTGCTATGAATTATGGGACTAATGACCTGAACACAAGGTCCTTATTTTAACTGACAATTGTTAGATAAAATGATGACCCTTATTTATTCCACCATAAAGAGATATAATTCCTGAATTACTGACTCTAGGACTCAGTAATTCGTACTGAATTGTGAATGTACAATGTTGTTATTACGTGAACGTACATGATGAAGTCACACAATCGCTTATTCTTGTTCAGACTGTCCATAGCAGACACATCTTCAGGTCGCAGTTCAAAGTCGAAGATATCAAAATTTTCGTTGTAGGCGCTTTTTATTCGACGACTTGGGGATAGGCACCACTGCGTGCTGGACCTGAAATGGAATTAACGTGTGAGCAGCGTCACGTGATGCTGTGGCTAGAAGGTCTGATGTATTAGTTTAGTTTAGTCTTACGTTTAGTAACTGCAACGTCACGTGATGCTGTGGCTAGAAGGTCTGATGTATTAGTTTAGTTTAGTCTTACGTTTAGTAACTGCAACGTCACGTGATGCTGTGGCTAGAAGGTCTGATGTATTAGTTTAGTTTAGTCTTATGTTTAGTAACTGCAACGTCACGTGATGCTGTGGCTAGAAGGTCTGATGTATTAGTTTAGTTTAGTCTTACGTTTAGTAACTGCAACGTCACGTGATGCTGTGGCTAGAAGGTCTGATGTATTAGTTTAGTTTAGTCTTACGTTTAGTAACTGCAACGTCACGTGATGCTGTGGCTAGAAGGTCTGATGTATTAGTTTAGTTTAGTCTTATGTTTAGTAACTGCAACGTCACGTGATGCTGTGGCTAGAAGGTCTGATGTATTAGTTTAGTTTAGTCTTACGTTTAGTAACTGCAACGTCACGTGATGCTGTGGCTAGAAGGTCTGATGTATTAGTTTAGTTTAGTCTTACGTTTAGTAACTGCAACGTCACGTGATGCTGTGGCTAGAAGGTCTGATGTATTAGTTTAGTTTAGTCTTATGTTTAGTAACTGCAACGTCACGTGATGCTGTGGCTAGAAGGTCTGAAGTATTAGTTTAGTTCAGTCTTATGTTTAGTAACTGCAACGTCACGTGATGCTGTGGCTAGAAGGTCTGATGTATTAGTTTAGTTCAGTCTTATGTTTAGTAACTGCAACGTCACGTGATGTGGCTAGCTGGCGAACTGTCAGCTTCTCAATCAAGACTCTTGTAACATGGAGCTGTTGGTGTTACTGCCCTTCCAGCACAAGACTACACAAACCTCCATGTTGCGTAGTCAAATTAGACAGTCAAAAGACATAACTTTTGTATTATTATGTTCCGTAAAACCTTCGTCTCTGCGACGAACTGGTCACTCGTCCAGAGGAGTCCTACCGAGTGTGGTGTGTCTGAGTGTGATCGTGAAGCCTTGAAAAATGAGGCGGCCTAGGCCCCCAAGGGGCTGTCGAGCCACTGAAAAAAAACAAAAGAAGCCCTCCCTCTGTTAAACTCACCAAATATCTGAGGATAATCTGCGCCGGAGACTTCCCGTATTTGTCTGCCAGTTCCTTAATTTTGGGGTCCTTGAGAGGTTCTGGTCTGTCCGCTTTGTGGACGGTAGCAATACTGTCGGTGCCCGCTAAGGGGCTGTATGCTGTGATCCATATCCCCTCGTTCCTACAGAACTCGATCAAATTACTCTGGTTCAGGTAAGGATGACATTCAACCTGCAAAAGGAGGGCGCTGCATCAGTGTGACACGTCATGATTGGGTGACGTCACATACAGCTGTTCGTCACACAATCAACAACAGCCATTTCTGTGATCGTTCCGAGTCACAAGCAGACGCCAGTCGCCGTACCGCTGGACGCGCAGCGCCCGACTGTCCGAAGGTCTGTAGATCCTGCAGGTTCGTGCATTCCAGAAGATTGGCCACTTGGGAAGAAAGTGCGCCAGAAACTGGTCTTAGTCACTGTTGTAGTTGGAGGGACCTGCTGCCTCCATCTTCAGGGCAGAATGTTCTGCACTCGCCTTGCTACCCGACTACGTTCAGTCACACAACGCATGCTGTCACATGCAGACTGAAGCACGCAATGACACTCAGTTGCGCGGTAACGTTGTTGGGGAACCTCGCAGGGAACAGACCAATTGGAAGACTGGGCGTGGGTTGGAGGGTAATCTTGTAATAGACCTTAACGGCAATAGGACGGGAGATTGTTGACTGAACACAGTAATGCGGCCCAGGACAGGGCCAGCTGGAGGGCTGTTCTGAACACAGTAATGCGGCCCAGGACAGGGCCAGCTGGAGGGCTGTTCTGAACACAGTAATGCGGCCCAGGACAGGGCCAGCTGGAGGGCTGTTCTGAACACAGTAATGCGGCCCAGGACAGGGCCAGCTGGAGGGCTGTTCTGAACACAGTAATGCGGCCCAGGACAGGGCCAGCTGGAGGGCTGTTCTGAACACAGTAATGCGGCCCAGGACAGGGCCAGCTGGAGGGCTGTTCTGAACACAGTAATGCGGCCCAGGACAGGGCCAGCTGGAGGGCTGTTCTGAACACAGTAATGAGTCTGCAGGTTCAGCGAAATGCCGAGAATTTCTTGTGTAGCTGAGGAACAGTCAGCTTGTCAAGAAGGTCTCTGCACCATGGAGTTACTTAAACATCAATGTTGCTTCTGTTTAATCGGTCGTGAAACGTCACTGTATGAGATTTGAGGTTCATTTGGTGGGAACTGTGAGCAGTGACGTAGCAGTGTAGTCTGGCATAAATTTACATTTCGAGGAAGTGGCAATGACAGTTCGTGAATGGCTGCGAATGCAAGACGCCGACGTAACATTGCTACATCTGTGCAGTAACTAGGTACTGTCAGTTCTTATGAGCTCTAATTCAATGTCTGCAAACACAGAACCTTAACGTGTTGACCACAGTCGCACTTTGTCCAGTGCTTGCTGTAGCCTGGCACTGTACCTGGTTAACAACAGGCCTGACTGTAGCGACGTCAAGCACACGCTGTATCTGCTCACTGTTGAAGTTGGACAGACCGATGCTCTTAGTAAGACCCAGCTCCACACATTCCTCCATCGCCTTCCACGTGTCCACGTAGTCCACATCGCTGAAAATTAATTGCCCATGCTCGTCCTTGGGAAGTCCATCCTGATCTTCCTGAAAACGAAACACTTGTTCAAAATATATAAATATATATATAAATATATATATATATATATATACGTCTACATTTTGAGTTCAGCGGACAGGATAGTTAACATAAAGCTTCGATAATGTGATATTTTTGGCCGTTCAAAACTATAGTTCGCGGGCTGGCCCAATCTTCATATAGGTTGGCAAGGGCATAAGATTCCTTGGTCCTGTAAGGCACACAACACTGATTAACCCTAAACATTCTGCGTAATTCCTGTAGAGTGTATTTATGTGTTTTGTGTGGATCTCAGAACAAACAGCGATTATTTCACTGTACAGCATTAACTGACTGGTTTGTATAACTGAGACGGAGTGTTTACTGCGCGGTACGGGCTGTATTTATGTGTTTTGTGTGGATCTCAGAACAAACAGCGATTATTTCACTGTACAACATTAACTGACTGGTTTGTATAACTGAGACGGAGTGTGTTTACTGCGCGGTACGGACTGTATTTATGTGTTTTGTGTGGATCTCAGAACAAACAGCGATTATTTCACTGTACAACATTAACTGACTGGTTTGTATAACTGAGACGGAGTGTGTTTACTGCGCGGTACGGACTGTATTTATGTGTTTTGTGTGGATCTCAGAACAAACAGCGATTATTTCACTGTACAACATTAACTGACTGGTTTGTATAACTGAGACGGAGTGTGTTTACTGCGCGGTACGGGCTGTATTTATGTGTTTTTGTGTGGATCTCAGAACAAACAGCGATTATTTCACTGTACAACATTAACTGACTGGTTTGTATAACTGAGACGGAGTGTGTTTACTGCGCGGTACGGGCTGTATTTATGTGTTTTGTGTGGATCTCAGAACAAACAGCGATTATTTCACTGTACAACATTAACTGACTGGTTTGTATACTGCGTGGTACGAGCTGAATATTTTTAAAATTTGTCGTCGTCTTGCAAAAACTTTGGTGTCTCAGTGCGTGCAGTGGTTAGGCTTCAGGTCAGACGCTCGAAGTTTGCTTTCTGAAAAGAACAGAGATGTTTCTATATTTCATGGCGTCGAGACCGGCTCTGAGGCCTACAAGCCTCCTGTCCAATGGTTACGGGACTCTCTTTCTTCGAGTTAAGACGGCCGGGGAGTTAACCTGACCACTTATGTTCATCTGTGGGCCGGGATAGCTCAGTCGGTATATCGACTTGCTACGAGTTGGACGGTCCGGTGATCGAATCCCGGTTGGGGCGAGATTTTCCGCAGCCGTCCAGACCGACCCTGGGGCCCATCCAACCTCCTGTACAATGGGTACCGGGTCTCTTTCCCGGGGGTAAAGCTGCCGGGGCGTGGATTTAACCATCCACTCTCATTTAGTGCCAGGGTTAAAGAAAGAGTAGAGCTATACCTCTACTCCCCCTTTGGGCCTTAATGGCCTGTTCTAGGGAGACCTTTACCTTTACTTATCTGCATCTAGTGTCGAGTTCGAAAATGCGTGGAAATACACTTCTGATTTACCTACGTTGTCATGGCAAGATAATTAGGTAAAAGCAAGGTAAAGCAACCCCATTACAGGCCTAGACAGGCCGTGAGGGGTCCAGGAGGTTGAGGCTCCCAGATTTGTAGACAATCGGCACATGAAGGTGGTAAGGTTGTCAGCCCTACGTACCGGCCGCCTTTACCCCCCAGGAAATATTCCTGGTACTCATTTCTGTTAGAGGCTGAGTCGACCCCAGGGCCATAGTGCGACCGGAAGGATTATGTCAAAAGATAATTAGGCACAAGGACAAATTGCTTTCAGTATCGACCGGTTACCGCCTGAACTGTTAACAAATACTGCTGTAACGTGGGACGTGTAGGTAATATACAGCAGATGTGTATCTGTACATAGCGAACGTAATATACAGCAGATGTGTATCTGTACATAGCGAACGTAATATACAGCAGATGTGTATCTGTACATAGCGAACGTAATATACAGCAGATGTGTATCTGTACATAGCGAACGTAATATACAGCAGATGTGTATCTGTACATAGCGAACGTAATATACAGCAGATTCTCGATGTTCGTGATTAATTGGCATCGCTGAAGCAGTCACGGATATTGGAAACCTGTTTGATGTCAACGCTTATTGGTTCCAAGAACTTCTGAAAACGCCACTAGTAACAATATAAAATAAACGCCACTAGTAACAATATAAAATAAACGCCACTAGTAACAATTATAATAATAAATGCCACTAGTAACAATATAAAATAAAAGCCACTGTAACAATATAAATAAACGCCACTAGTAACAATATAAAATAAACGCCACTAGTATACACATACAAAATAAACGCCATAGTAACAATATAAAATAAACGCCATAGTAACAATATAAAATAATATGCACTGTAACAATATAAAATAAACGCCACTAGTAACATAAAAATAAACGCCACTAGTACTATATTAAATAACGCCACTAGTAACAATATAAATAAGCATGTGTAACAATATAAAATAAACGCACTTGTAGTAAACAATATAAATAAACGCCACTAGTAACAATATAGAATAAATGCCACTGTAAACAATATAAATACACGCCAGAGTAACAATATAAAATAAACGCACACTAGTAAACAATATAAAATAAAACGCCATAGTAACAATATCAAAATAAACGCCATGTAACGTTATAGAAAAATTGCCACTAGTAACAATATAAAATAACGCCACTAGTAACAATATAAAATAAACGCCACTAGTAACAATATAAAATAAACGCCACTAGTAACAATATAAAATAAACGCCACTAGTAACAATATAAAATAAACGCCACTAGTAACAATATAAATAAAGCCACTAGTAACAATATAAAATACACGCCACTAGTAACAATATAAAATAAACGCCACTAGTAACAATATAGAATAAATGCCACTAGTAACAATATAAAATAAACGCCACTAGTAACAATATAAAATAAACGCCACTAGTAACAATATAAAATAAACGCCACTAGTAACAATATAAAATAAACGCCACTAGTAACAATATAAAATAAACGCCACTAGTAACAATATAAAATAAACGCCACTAGTAACAATATAGAATAAATGCCACTAGTAACAATATAAAATACACGCCACTAGTAACAATATAAAATAAACGCCACTAGTAACAATATAAAATGAACGCCACTAGTAACAATATAAAATAAACGCCACTAGTAACAATATAGAATAAATGCCACTAGTAACAATATAAAATAAACGCCACTAGTAACAATATAAAATAACGCCACTAGTAACAATATAAATAACGCCACTAGTAACAATATAAAATAAACGCCACTAGTAACAATATAAAATAAACGCCACTAGTAACAATATAAAATAAACGCCACTATAAACAATATAAAATAACGCCACTAGTAAAAATATAATAACGCCACTAGTAACAATATAGAATAAATGCCACTAGTAACAATATAAAATACACGCCACTAGTAACAATATAAAATAAACGCCACTAGTAACAATATAAAATGAACGCCACTAGTAACAATATAAAATTATCGCCACTAGTAACAATATAAAATAAACGCCACTAGTAACAATATAAAATAAACGCCACTAGTAACAATATAAAATAAACGCCACTAGTAACAATATAAAATAAACGCCACTAGTAACAATATAAAATGAACGCCACTAGTAACAATATAAAATGAACGCCACTAGTAACAATATAAAATAAACTCAGAGATGATAAAAAGGATGGAAGTTTGTTTTACATAAAATACAAACTCCTTTTAAGGATAGAATGCATTGCATAATTGAAAGATGTCATTCTACAAAGCAGGAAGGCGATGAACCTCACTTAATTAAAGACAGAACCTAGTTGAGCTGAGAGTGGTCTGCGCAGTGGCACGACGGTTGGTAACGGCGCCTCGCCAGCCCCGTGGTCCTATCCCTGTCGTCTGAAGCAGTCTCGAAATTTGCAAAACTGTGTTAAAATGGGTGACCACAGAAGTTCTAAATCCCGAACCTAGAGTCCGCTGTAGTTCCGTTTGTCCTAGAGCCTTTATCAGCTGCATTACGCAACATCAGTTTACGTAACAGCTAGGAACGTCTGCAGGCAGTCAGCGTCGCGGTTTGTGATGCTGAGTTATGGCAGTCAGTCAGTCAGTCAGTCAGTCACTTGATTGGCCTTCACTGCGGACAAGCCTTAGATAAATGAGGCTTTATTTAATGACAGTTAAAGGCGAAGTTCTGAAGGTCACACACGATAATGAACATTGCATGTAGACGAAGTTGAGGCTTCCTTCGCGTTGCGAGATTTGAGGTTTCCACAGCGGTACTTTTGAGGATTCGGGTCTTCTTTTATATGGCGCTGTGTCGCTGAATTACTTTTCCCAGACGTTTCGACGTAAAGCACTACCTTCATCTTCAAATGTTTCGAAGTCTCTCGAAATTTCAGGAAATACTACGCCAGCCTCACAGCGTGACATTGCAAAAGGCCTGAATCGTCTTTCTATTTATTTGCTTGTCGGGTTTGATTTCTGAAGAGCTTTTGGAAAGTGTCTAAATGCACTGACAAAAATTAGCTTCAACTTGCGATGTATTTGGAATTTTTTATTACCATTCCACTCCACCTTCATTGAATACGATTTCATCAGATCGCTGCTTCGAAAATATTCCAAAATTTGTTTTTTATTATTAAAATTATGTTTTTTTGAGAGTTTTTACACCGTGTAGTAAAGGCTGGTTCCAAGACAGTGTCTCAGAAATGCAGCATCAAGCCTTTACTACACGGCGTAAAACTCCCCAGTAAACCGACCATAATTTGAACAACGGCCATGAAACCAGAAACTTGTGTGGTCTTGTGATATTTATTTTGACAGTAACGCGTTGGGGGGTAGGGCCCAGACATACTGAATACGAAAGTTTGTTTGGGTTTATTCTCCTGTCTTCCGTTCTTCTGACAGAAGGCAGTATTCTGTATCCCTGTTATGAGATCTGCGAGTCACTTCGCTAATAAGTATCGGGGGGGGGGGGGGGGGCAGGTGGGGTTCACAATAATCGATTCGTGGTTGTGGGGCCCGCGACCAGTTATCCACGCCACTGCTGGCTGCCTTTAAGATTGTGTAATGTCTTCTGGGATATGTTTTAGATTTTTCTTCTGTATGGAATCTTTTGGCGACATTACAAAATTGCTCGTCAGATTGTGTCCATAAGGGGCAGCTTTGTTACAAAGACAGACACAGCAGCACACTGCAGTAGTTCTAATCGTCTACGTCTGGGCCTTTTATCTCATTTACTGTCGGAAGGTTTCGGGAGTTAGTTTTTGTAACGGAATTTGACAAGTCGTGCAAAAATTCACTCCGATAACGCCGTACAGATACCTGTGCTTGCTGACAGATACCGTGCTGCTGACAGATACCGTGCTGCTGACAGAAGACTGCTGACAGATACCGTGCTGCTGACAGATACCGTGCTGCTGACAGATACCGTGCTGCTGACAGATACCGTGCTGCTGACAATCCGTGCTGCGACAGATACCGTGCTGCTGACAGATACCGTGCTGCTGACAGATACCGTGCTGCTGACAGATACCGTGCTGCTAACAGATACCGCTGCTGACAGATACCGTGCTGCTGACAGATACCGTGCTGCTGACAGATACCGTGCTGCTGACAGATACCGTGCTGCTGACAGATACCACGTGCTGCTGACAGATACCGTGCTGCTGACAGATACCGTGCTGCTGACAGATACCGTGCTGCTGACAGATACCGTGCTGCTGACAGATACCGTGCTGCTGACAGATACCGTGCTGCTGACAGATACCGTACTGCTGACAGATACCGTGCTGCTGACAGATACCGTGCTGCTGACAGATACCGTGCTGCTGACAGATACCGTGCTGCTGACAGATACCGTGCTGCTGACAGATACCGTGCTGCTGACAGATACCGTGCTGCTGACAGATACCGTGCTGCTGACAGATACCGTGCTGCTGACAGATACCGTGCTGCTGACAGATACCGTGCTGCTGACAGATACGGCTACGGCTGCTGACAGATACCGTACTGCTGACAGATACCGTGCTGCTGACAGATACCGTAGCTGCTGACAGATACCGTGCTGCTGACAGATACCGTGCTGCTGACAGATACCGTGCTGCTGACAGATACCGTGCTGCTGACAGATACCGTGCTGCTAACAGATACATGCTGCTGACAGATACCGTGCTGCTGACAGATACCGTGCTGCTGACAGATACTCACGTCGTGCTGCTGACAGATACCGTGCTGCTGACAGATACCGTGCTGCTAACAGATACCGTGCTGCTGACAGATACCGTTGCTGAACAGATACAGTGCTGCTGACAGATACCGTGCTGCTGACAGATACCGTGCTGCTGACAGATACCGTGCTGCTGACAGATACCGTGCTGCTGACAGATACCGTGCTGCTGACAGATACACGTGCTGCTGACAGATACCGTGCTGCTAACAGATACCGTAGTCTGCTGACAGATACCGTGCTGCTGAACAGATACCGTGCTGCTGACAGATACCGTGCTGCTAACAGATACCGTGCTGCTGACAGATACCGTGCTGACGTCGCTGTAAAGACGTCGCTAACAGATACGTGCTGCTAACAGATACCGTGCTGTACATCCTACAGTACCAGTACAGTACGTGCTGCTAACAGATACCGTGCTGCTGACAGATACGTGCTGCTAACAGATACGTGCTCTACAAACAGTGCTGCTAACAGATACCGTGCTGCTGACAGATACCGTGCTGCTGACAGATACCGTGCTGCTAACAGATACCGTGCTGCTAACAGATACAGTGCTGCTAACAGATACTCGCACACGTGACAGCTGCTGACAGATACCGTCTGCTGAACAGATACCGTGCTGCTGACAGATACCGTGCTGCTGACAGATACCGTGCTGCTGACAGATACCGTGCTGCGTCAAACAGATACGTGCTGCTACAGATACGTGCTGCTAACAGATACGTGCTGCAACAGATACAGTGCTGCTAACGTAACCGTGCTGCTAACAGATACCGTGCTGCTAACAGATACAGTGCTGCTACAGATACAGTGCTGCTAACATCGGCGCAACGATACTCGCTAACATACGGCGCTAATACGCTGTAACAACGGGCTAACAAACGTGCTAACGAACTCTCACAATACTGCCACAATAGTGTCTACAAACGTCGCTAACAGAACTGCTGCTACATACGGCTGCTACAGAACGGCCTACATCTGGCACAGAACGCTGCTACAGATACTGCTGCACAATACATGCTAACAATACGTGCTGCTAACAACAGTGCTGCTAACAATACGTGCGCAACAGATACAGTGCGCTAACGATACTCTGCTAACAGATACGTCTGCTAACGATACCGTGCTGCTAACAGATACAGTGCTGCTAACAGATACGTGCGCACAGATACGTGCTGCTAACAGATACGTCTGCTACAGATACGTGCGCTACAATACCGTCTGCTAACAGATACGTTGCTAACAGATCGTGCGCTACAATACTGCGCTAACAGATACAGTGCTGCTAACAATACATGCGCTAACAGATACTGTGCTACAATACGTGCTGCTAACAGTCTGAACAAGTGCTGCTAACAATACAGTGCTGCTAACAATACCGTGCTGCTAACAGATACCGTGTGCTAACAGATACGTGCTGCTAACAGATACTGCTGCAACAGATACGTGCTGCTAACAATACAGTGCTGCTAACAGTACAGTCTGCTACAGATACGTGCTGCTAACAATACGTGCGCTAACAGATACTGCTGCAACAGATACAGTGCTGCTACAGATACAGTGCTGCTAACAGATACGTGCTGCTAACAATACGTGCTGCTACAGATACCGTGCTGCTAACAGATACGTGCTGCTAACAGATACCGTGCTGCTAACAGATACAGTGCTGCTAACAGATACGTGCTGCTAACAGATACAGTGCTGCTAACAGTACAGTGCTGCTAACAGATACGTGCTGCTAACAGATACGTGCTGCTAACAGATACAGTGCTGCTAACAGATACATGCTGCTAACAGATACCGTGCTGCTAACAGATACCTGCTGCTAACAGATACCGTGCTGCTAACGTACGTGCTGCTAACAGATACTGCTGCTAACAGATACCGTGCTGCTAACAGATACCGTGCTGCTAACAGATACGTGCTGCTAACAGATACAGTGCTGCTAACAGATACAGTGCTGCTAACAGTACTCTGCTAACAGTACGTGTGCTAACAATACAGTCTGCTAACAGATACCTGCTGCTCGTACGCTGCTAACAGATACGTGCTGCTAACAGATACGTGCTGCTAACAGATACGTGCTGCTAACAGATACGTGCTGCTAACGATACGTGCTGCTAACAGATACCGTGCTGCTAACAGATACCGTGCTGCTAACAGATACCGTGCTGCTAACAGATACCGTGCTGCTAACAGATACGTGCTGCTAACAGATACGTGCTGCTAACAGATACCGTGCTGCTAACAGATACAGTGCTGCTAACAATACAGTGCTGCTAACAGATACGCTGTAGTCTGCTGAACAGTACAGTGCTGCAACAGTACAGTGCTGCTAACAGATACGTGCTGCTAACAGATACCGTGCTGCAACAGTACAGTGCTGCTAACAGTACAGTGCTGCTAACAGATACGTGCTGCTAACAGTACGTGCTGCTAACAGATACAGTGCTGCTAACAGTACAGTGCTGCTAACAGATACAGTGCTGCTAACAGGTACAGTGCTGCTAACAGATACAGTGCTGCTAAACAGGAACAGTAATGCTGCTAACAGTACAGTGCTGCTAACAGGTACAGTGCTGCTAACAGTACAGTGCTGCTAACAGTAAGTGCTGCTAACAGTACATGCTGCTAACAGTACAGTGCTGCTAACAGATACGTGCTGCTAACAGTACGTGCTGCTAACAGATACGTGCTGCTAACAGATACAGTGCTGCTAACAGTACGTGCTGCTAACAGTACAGTGCTGCTAACAGATACGTGCTGCAACAGATACAGTGCTGCTAACAGATAACAGTGTGCTAACAATACGGCTGCTAACAGATACGTGCTGCTAACAGATACCGTGCTGCTAACAGATACCGTGTGCTAACAGATACCGTGCTGCTAACAGATACGTGCTGCTAACAGATACCGTGCTGCTAACAGATACCGTGCTGCTAACAGATACGTGCTGCTAACAGATACAGTCTGCTAACAGATACCGTGCTGCTAACAGATACCGTGCTGCTAACAGATACGTGCTGCTACAGATACGTGCTGCTAACAGATACGTGCTGCTAACAGATACGTGCTGCTAACAGATACCGTGCTGCTAACAGATACCGTGCTGCTAACAGATACGTGCTGCTAACAGATACGTGCTGCTAACAGATACCGTGCTGCTAACAGATACGTGCTGCTAACAGATACGTGCTGCTAACAGATACCGTGCTGCTAACAGATACCGTGCTGCTAACAGATACCGTGCTGCTAACAGATACAGTGCTGCTAACAGATACGTGCTGCTAACAGATACAGTGCTCGCTAAAACAGTGCTGTAACAGATGACGACAGTCTAACAGATACGTGCTGCTAACAGATACAGTGCTGCTAACAGATACGTGTGCTAACAGATACAGTGCTGCTAACAGATACAGTGCTGCTAACAAACAGTGCTGCTAACAGATACGTGCTGCTAACAGATACGGCTGCAACTACTTAAGATACAGTGCTGCTAACAGATACAGTGCTGCTAACAGATACCGTGCTGCTAACAGATACGTGCTGCTAACAGATACAGTGCTGTAACAGATACATGTGCTAACAGATACGTGCTGCTAACAGATACGTGCTGCTAACAGATACAGTGCTGCTAACAGATACAGTGCTGCTAACAGATACCGTGCTGCTAACAGATACGTGCTGCAACAGATACGTGCTGCAACAATACCGACATACAGTGCTGCAACAGATACAGTGCTGCAACAGATACGTGCTGCAACAGATACAGTGCTGCTAACAGATACAGTGCTGCTAACAGATACGTGCTGCTAACAGATACCGTGCTGCACAGATACCTACAGATACGTGCTGCTAACAGATACCGTGCTGCTAACAGATACGTGCTGCTAACAGATACGTGCTGAACGCTAACAGATACAGTGCTGCTAACAGATACGTGCTGCTAACAGATACAGTGCTGCTAACAGATACAGTGCTGCTAACAGATACAGTGCTGCTAACGATACAGTGCTGCTAACAGATACCGTGCTGCTAACAGATACAGTGCTGCTAACAGATACGTGCTGCAACAGTACTGTGCAACAGATACGTGCGCTAACAGATACAGTGCTGCTAAGATACGTCTGCAACAGATACAGTGCTGTCATACAGCTAACGTGCTGCTAACAGATACGTGCTGCTAACAGATCAGTGCTGCTAACAGAATACGTCTGCTAACAGATACGGCTGCAACAGATACAGTGTGCTGCTAACAGATACAGTGCTGCTAACAGATACAGTGCTGCTAACAGATACGAGTGCTGCTAACAGATACACCAGTGCTGCTACAGTACGTGTGCTAACAATACGTGCTGCTAACAGATACAGTGCTGCTAACAGATACGTGCTGCTACAGAACGTGGCTAACGATCGTGCTGCTAACAGATACGTGCTGCTAACAGATACGTGCTGCTAACAGATACGTGCTGCTAACAGATACAGTGCTGCTAACAGATACAGTGCTGCTAACAGATACGTGCTGCTAACAGATAGTGCTGCTAACAGATACGTGCTGCTAACAGATACCGTGCTGCTAACAGATACAGTGCTGCTAACAGATACGTGCTGCTAACAGATACAGTGCTGCTAACAGATACAGTGCTGCTAACAGATACGTGCTGCTAACAGATACAGTGCTGCTAACAGATACGTGCTGCTAACAGATACCGTGCTGCTAACAGATACGTGCTGCTAACAGATACGTGCTGCTAACAGATACAGTGCTGCTAACAGATACAGTGCTGCTAACAGATACCGTGCTGCTAACAGATACCGTGCTGCTAACAGATACGTGCTGCTAACAGATACCGTGCTGCTGACAAAGATACAGTGCTGCTAACAGATACAGTGCTGCTAACAGATACCAGTCTGCTAACAGATACCGTGCTGCTAACAGATACCGTGCTGCTAACAGATACGTGCTGCTAACAGATACCGTGCTGCTAACAGATACCGTGCTGCTAACAGATACGTGCTGCTAACAATACCAGTGCTGCTAACAGATAAGTGCTGCTAACAGATACCGTGCTGCTAACAGATACGTGCTGCTAACAGATACCGTGCTGCTAACAGATACCGTGCTGCTAACAGATACAGTGCTGCTAACAGATACGTGCTGCTAACAGATACAGTGCTGCTAACAGATACAGTGCTGCTAACAGATACAGTGCTGCTAACAGATACAGTGCTGCTAACAGATACAGTGCTGCTAACAGATACAGTGCTGCTAACAGATACAGTGCTGCTAACAGATACAGTGCTGCTAACAGATACGTGCTGCTAACAGAACGTGCTGCTAACAGATACGTCTGCTAACGATACAGTGCTGCTAACAGATACGTGCTGCTAACAGATACTGCTGCTAACAGATACGTGCTGCTAACAGATACGTGCTGCTACAGATACGTCTGCTAACAGATACGTGCTGCTAACAGATACGTGCTGCTAACAGATACGTGCTGCTACAGATACGTGCTGCTAACAGATACGTGTGCTAACAGATACGTGCTGCTAACAGATAGTGCTGCTACAGATACAGTGCTGCTAACAGATACGTGCTGCTAACAGATACGTGCTGCTAACAGATACAGGCTGCTAACAGATACGTGCTGCTAACAGATACAGTGCTGCTAACAGATACCGTGCTGCTAACAGATACCGTGTGCTAACAGATACCGTGCTGCTAACAGATACCGTGCTGCTAACAGATACGTGCTGCTAACATACTGTGCATAACGATACAGTGCTGCTAACAGATACAGTGCTGCTAACAGATACGTGCTGCTAACAGATACAGTGCTGCTAACAGATACAGTGCTGCTAACAGATACCGTGCTGCTACAGATACGTGCTGCTAACAGTACCGTGCTGCTAACAGATACCGTGCTGCTAACAGATACGTGCTGCTAACAGATACGTGCTGCTAACAGATACGTGCTGCTAACAGATACCGTGTGCTAACAGATACCGTGCTGCTAACAGTACGTGCTGCTAACAGATACAGTGCTGCTAACAGATACGTGCTGCTAACAGATACAGTGCTGCTAACAGATACAGTGCTGCTAACAGATACGTGCTGCTAACAGATACAGTGTGCTAACAGATACGTGCTGCTAACAGATACAGTGCTGCTAACAGATACAGTGCTGCTAACAGATACAGTGCTGCTAACAGATACGTGTGCTAACAGATACGTGCTGCTAACGATACAGTGCTGCTAACAGATACATGCTGCTAACAACGTGCTACAGAACTGCTGCTAACAGATACGTGCTGCTAACAGATACAGTGCTGCTAACAGATACAGTGTACTGCTACAGATACGTGCTGCTAACAGATCGTGCTGCTAACAGATACGTGCTGCTAACAGATACAGTGCTGCTAACAGATACGTGCTGCTAACAGATACGTGCTGCTAACAATACGTGCTGCTAACAGATACAGTGCTGCTAACAGATACAGTGCTGCTAACAGATACGTGCTGCTAACAAATACGTGCTGCTAACAGATACGTGCTGCTAACAATACGTGCTGCTAACAGATACGTGCTGCTAACAGATACGTGCTGCTAACAGATACGTGCTGCTAACAGATACGTGCTGCTAACAGATACCGTGCTGCTAACAGATACCGTGCTGCTAACAGATACGTGCTGCTAACAGATACGTGCTGCTAACAGATACGTGCGCTAACAGATACGTGCTGCTAACAGATACGTGCTGCTAACAGATACGTGCTGCTAACAGATCAGTGGCTGCTAACAGATACGTGCTGCTAACAGATACGTGCTGCTAACAGATACGTGCTGCTAAAGATACGTGCTGCTAACAGATACAGTGCTGCTAACAGATACAGTGCTGCTAACAGATACCGTGCTGCTAACAGATACGTGCTGCTAACAGATACGTGCTGCTAACAGATACGCCAACAGATACGTGCGCTAACAGATACCGTCTGCTAACAGATACCGTGCTGCTAACAGATACCGTGCTGCTAACAGATACAGTGCTGCTAACAGATACGTGCTGCTAACAGATACGTGCTGCTAACAGATACGTGCTGCTAACAGATACGTGCTGCTAACAGATACCGTTCTAGCTAACATACGTGTGCACGATACGTGCTGCTAACAGATCCGGCTGCTAACAGATACCGTGCTCAACAGATACAGTGCTGCTAACAGTACGTGCTGTAACAGTACGTGCTGCAACAGATACCGTGTGCTAAACAGATACCGTGCTGCTAACAGATACAGTGCTGTAACAGATACGTGCTGCTAACAGATACGTGCTGCTAACAGATACGTGCTGCTAACAGATACAGTGCTGCTAACAGATACCGTGCTGCTAACAGATACTGCTGCTAACAGATCGTGCTGCTAACGATACGTGCTGCTAACAGATACGTGCTGCTAACAGATACGTGCTGCAACAGATACGTGCTGCTAACGATACGTGTGCTAACAGATACGTGCTGCTAACAGATACTGCTGCTAACAGATACGTGCTGCTAACAGATACGTGCTGCTAACAGATACAGTGCTGCTAACAGATACGTCTGCTAACAGATACGTCGCTGTGTGCTAACGATACGTGCTGCTAACAGATACGTGCTGTACAGATACGTGCTGCTAACAGATACGTGCTGCTAACAGATACAGTGCTGCTAACAGATACGTGCTGCTAACAGATACGTGCTGCTAACAGATACGTGCTGCTAACAGATACGTGCTGCTAACAGATACGTGCTGCTAACAGATACGTGCTGCTAACAGATACGTGTGCTAACGATACGTGTGCTAACAGATACGTGTGCTAACAGATACCGTGCTGCTAACAGATACGTGCTGCTAACAGATACAGTGCTGCTAACAGATACGTGCTGCTAACAGATACGTGCTGCTAACAGATACGTCTGCTAACAGATACGTGCTGCTAACAGATACGTGCTGCTACAGATACGTGTGTAACGATACTGTGCTAACAGATACGTGCTGCTAACAGATACGTGCTGCTAACAGTACCGTGTGCTAACAGATACAGTGTGCTAACAGATACGTGCTGCTAAAGATACGTGCTGCTACAGATACGTGTGCTAAGATACGTGTGCTAAAGATACGTGTGCTAACAGATACGTGCTGCTAACAGATACGTGCTGCTAACAGATAATGTGCTGCTAACAGATACAGTGCTGCTAACAGATACAGTGCTGCTAACAGATACCGTGCTGCTAACAGATACCGTGTGCTAACAGATACGTGCTGCTAACAGATACAGTGCTGCTAACAGATACAGTGCTGCTAACAGATACCGTGCTGCTAACAGATACAGTGTGCTGCTAACAGATACAGTGCTGCTAACAGATACAGTGCTGCTAACAGATACCGTGCTGCTAACAGATACGTGCTGCTAACAGATACAGTGCTGCTAACAGATACCGTGCTGCTAACAGATACGATGCTGCTAACAGATACCGTGCTGCTAACAGATACCGTGCTGCTAACAGATACCGTGCTGCTAACAGATACGTGCTGCTAACAGATACCGTGCTGCTAACAGATACATGTGCTGCTAACAGATACAGTGCTGCTAACAGATACGTGCTGCTAACAGATACCGTGCTGCTAACAGATACAGTGCTGCTAACAGATACAGTGCTGCTAACAGATACCGTGTTGCTAACAGATACAGTGCTGCTAACAGATACAGTGCTGCTAACAGATACAGTGCTGCTAACAGATACAGTGCTGCTAACAGATACCGTGCTGCTAACAGATACAGTGCTGCTAACAGATACCGTGCTGCTAACAGATACGTGCTGCTAACAGATACCGTGCTGCTAACAGATACAGTGCTGCTAACAGATACCGTGCTGCTAACAGATACAGTGCTGCTAACAGATACCGTGCTGCTAACAGATACCGTGCTGCTAACAGATACCGTGCTGCTAACAGATACCGTGCTGCTAACAGATACCGTGCTGCTAACAGATACAGTGCTGCTAACAGATACCGTGCTGCTAACAGATACAGTGCTGCTAACAGATACCGTGCTGCTAACAGATACCGTGCTGCTAACAGATACCGTGCTGCTAACAGATACCGTGCTGCTAACAGATACAGTGCTGCTAACAGATACCGTGCTGCTAACAGATACAGTGCTGCTAACAGATACCGTGCTGCTAACAGATACAGTGCTGCTAACAGATACCGTGCTGCTAACAGATACCGTGCTGCTAACAGATACCGTGCTGCTAACAGATACAGTGCTGCTAACAGATACAGTGCTGCTAACAGATACCGTGCTGCTAACAGATACCGTGCTGCTAACAGATACAGTGCTGCTAACAGATACAGTGCTGCTAACAGATACCGTGCTGCTAACAGATACCGTGCTGCTAACAGATACCGTGCTGCTAACAGATACAGTGCTGCTACAGATACAGTGCTGCTAACAGATACAGTGCTGCTAACAGATACCGTGCTGCTAACAGATACACGTGCTGCTAACAGATACAGTGCTGCTAACAGATACAGTGCTGCTAACAGATACAGTGCTGCTAACAGATACAGTGCTGCTAACAGATACCGTGCTGCTAACAGATACCGTGCTGCTAACAGATACCGTGCTGCTAACAGATACCGTGCTGCCTAACAGATACCGTGCTGCTAACAGATACCACCCCGCTAGTTACGTCAAGCGTCAAACACTGCCTAAGAAAGCCTAGATCGCTAAAATTCTGTCACCGTTTGTACAACGTAAACTGCAAGTGCATGACCGTTGTCTGGTCAGGGACGTACCGCAACACTTTCTGGTCAGGACCTACCGGCAACACTCTCTGGTCAGGACGTACCGGCAACACTTGTCTGGTCAGGGACGTACCGGCAACACTTGTCTGGTCAGGGACGTACCGGCTACACTTGTCTGGTCAGGGACGTACCGGCAACACTTTTCTGGTCAGGAACGTACCGGCAACACTTGTCTGGTCAGGGACGTACCGGCAACACTTGTCTGGTCAGGGACGTACCGGCAACACTTGTCTGGTCAGGGACGTACCGGCAACACTTGTCTGGTCAGGGACGTACCGGCAACACTTGTCTGGTCAGGGACGTACCGGCAACACTTGCAGGCAAAAATATAAAATAAACTATTTATTAACGCTTCTGTCTCTCTCTTTATTTTATATATACATATATACGAATACATATACGCAAAAGAAGCTAGGCGAAAACTACAAGTCTCACGGAACGGAAGCACCTTGGAGCACACAGACCAGCCTAAATATCTTGGAATTACCCTGGACCGGACTTTAACCTACAAGCATCATTTCATCAAAACAAGACAGAAGGTAACAACGAGAAACAATCTTCTTAGAAGGCAGCGGAACACATAGAGAAGATCAAGCAAACTGTCGATGAGCGACACGCACTCTACGGAGCCAGAACACCACAGAAAATCGCGGAATAGCTTCCTCGGAACAGTGCAAGTTGAACCACCTGAAGACTTCCCCCTTACCCAGATTTGCCCTAGTGGCCACCTCCTTGATTTCAATACTTGGAAATCTCTTAACCGCATTAGAACAGGGGTGGCACCAGTAAAAACAAATATGGTGAAATGGGGCAAAACAAACGCTGGCGACCTATATTGTGGCTGTGGGAGGTACAAGATGTGGGACATCTCCTGTCATGCAGGGACTGCCTTGTGGCTGTGGAGAGGTACAAGATATGGGACATCTCCTGTCATGCAGGGACTGCCTTGTGGCTGTGGAGAGGTACAAGATATGGGACATCTCCTGTCATGCAGGGACTGCCTTGTGGCTGTGAAGAGGTACAAGATATGGGACATCTCCTGTCATGCAGGGACTGCCTTGTGGCTGTGGAGAGGTACAAGATATGGGACATCTCCTGTCATGCAGGGACTGCCTTGTGGCTGTGAAGAGGTACAAGATATGGGACATCTCCTGTCATGCAGGGACTGCCTTGTGGCTGTGGAGAGGTACAAGATATGGGACATCTCCTGTCATGCAGGGACTGCCTTGTGGCTGTGAAGAGGTACAAGATATGGGACATCTCCTGTCATGCAGGGACTGCCTTGTGGCTGTGGAGAGGTACAAGATATGGGACATCTCCTGTCATGCAAGGACTGCCTTGTGGCTGTGGAGAGGTACAAGATATGGGACATCTCCTGTCATGCAGGGACTGCCTTGTGGCTGTGGAGAGGTACAAGATATGGGACATCTCCTGTCATGCAGGGACTGCCTTGTGGCTGTGGAGAGGTACAAGATATGGGACATCTCCTGTCATGCAGGGACTGCCTTGTGGCTGTGGAGAGGTACAAGATATGGGACATCTCCTGTCATGCAGGGACTGCCTTGTGGCTGTGGAGAGGTACAAGATGTGGGACATCTCCTGTCATGTAGGGACTGCCTTGTGGCTGTGGAGAGGTACAAGATGTGGGACATCTCCTGTCATGCAGGGACTGCCTTGTGGCTGTGGAGAGGTACAAGATGTGGGACATCTCCTGTCATGTAGGGACTGCCTTGTGGCTGTGGAGAGGTACAAGATGTGGGACATCTCCTGTCATGCAGGGACTGCCTTGTGGCTGTGGAGAGGTACAAGATATGGGACATCTCCTGTCATGCAGGGACTGCCTTGTGGC